>CM046875.1:213234072-213771794 GCA_025667525.1 Glebionis coronaria
AGATTAGATACATGGAATGTGTTGTGAACACCATGAAGTTCTGGGGGTAACTCTAGTTTGTAAGCCACCGGACCTACTCTAGATAAATTCTTAAAGGGTCCAATATAACGGGGATTCAATTTTCCTCGCTTTCCAAATCTTATAACGCCTTTCCATGGCGATACCTTCAACATTACTCGGTCACCCACTTCAAACTCCATTGGCTTCCGCCGCACATCCGCGTAACTTTTCTGTCTACTACGGGCAGTCAACAACCTCTTCTTAATCTGAACTATCATCTCCGTAGTCTCCCGGATCAATTCCGGTCCCGTGAGCTGGGTATCCCCAACTTCACTCCAACATACAGGAGATCTACACTTCCTACCATACAAAGCTTCAAACGGTGCAGCCTTAATACTAGAATGGTAACTATTGTTATACGAAAACTCTGCTAACGACAAATGGTTATCCCAATTCTTACCAAAGTCTAACACACAAGCTCTCAACATATCTTCCAGTGTTTGTATCGTCCTTTCACTCTGCCCATCAGTCTGGGGGTGATAAGCAGTGCTCATGTCGAGATTCGTTCCCAAAGATCTTTGGAGAGATTTCCAAAAATTCGATGCGAATCTAGGATCTCGATCTGAAATGATCGATACAGGCACTCCATGCTTGCATACGACATTATCCAGGTATATTCGAGTCAGCTTCTCCAGTGAGAACTGCTCCTTAACCGGAATGAAGTGTGCTGATTTGGTCAGTCTATCGACAATAACCCAAATCGAATTATTTCCAGATGATGTTCTAGGAAGCTTGGTGATAAAGTCCATCGTAATTTGCTCCCACTTCCATTCAGGAATCTTTGGTTGTTGAAGTAGTCCTGATGGCTTTTGATGTTCAGCTTTGACTCTAGCACAAGTCAAGCATTGAAGAACATACATAGCTATGTCAGCTTTCATATTCGGCCACCAATACAACTTCTTCAAGTCATGGTACATCTTATCAGATCCTGGATGAATGGAATACTTAGATTTATGGGATTCTAACATAATCAAATCTCTTAAGCCTCCAAACTTAGGTATCCACATACGACCTCTTAAACATTTCACTCCATCAGCTCTAACCTCTAAAGGATCTCCTTCTCCTCGGAACCCTTCATTAACAAAATTCTCCTTCTTACAAGCTTCTATTTGCGCATTTCTAATTTGCTCAGGCAAATTATTGTGCACGGTCAAGACTAGAGAACGCACCCTGATAGGCTCTCTATCTTTCCTACTCAACGCATCAGCAACAACATTGGCTTTTCCTGGGTGATACTTTATATCACAATCATAATCACTTAACAACTCTATCCATCTTCGTTGCCTCATGTTCAACTCTTTCTGGTCGAGAATATACTGTAGGCTTTTGTGATCGGTGAATACCGTACACTTGGTGCCATACAGATAATGTCTCCACAACCTAAGAGCAAAGACCACAGCTCCTAACTCAAGATCATGAGTAGTATAATTCTCCTCATTCTTCCTTAATTGCCTAGAAGCATAAGCTATCACTTTCTCTCTCTGCATCAAAACAGCTCCATAACCTCTAAGAGATGCATCACAATACACTACAAAATCTTCACTCCCTTCGGGTAATGATAAGATTGGCGCACTACATAATTTTTGCTTCAATGTCTGAAATGCTCCATCTTCATCACTTCCCCAAACGAAAGGTTTATTCTTCTGAGTAAGCTTAGTCAAGGGTTTAGCTATCAAAGAGAATTCTTTAATGAATCGCCTATAATAGCCAGCCAATCCTAAGAACTGTCGCACTTCCGTTGGCGTTGTCGGTGCAGACCAATTCTTAATAGCTTCAACCTTTGCAGGATCAACATGAATTCCATCTCTGTTAATCACATGACCAAGAAATTGCACAGAATCCAACCAGAAATCACACTTCGAAAACTTTGCATACAACCTTTCATCCTTCAACAACTTCAAAACAATCCTCAAATGTTCTCTATGCTCATCTTCATTCTTAGAATAGATTAGAATATCGTCAATAAACACAATCACAAATTTATCCAAGTAGGGCTTGCACACTCGATTCATTAAATCCATGAAAACCGCAGGTGCGTTAGTTAACCCAAATGGCATTACTTGAAATTCATAGTGTCCATAACGAGTTCTAAATGCAGTTATAGGAATATCTTCTTCACGGACGCGAAGTTGGTGATATCCTGACCGCAAATCTAGCTTAGAATACACACTAGATCCTTGCAGTTGATCAAACAAATCATCAATCCTAGGTAAAGGATATCGATTCTTAATTGTCAACTTATTCAGTTCCCTATAATCAATGCACATACAAAAAGATCCATCCTTCTTCTTAACGAACAAGACTGGAGCTCCCCAAGGCGACGAGCTCGGTCGAATAAAACCTTTATCAGACAACTCCTTAAGTTGCTCAGATAACTCCTTTAATTCAGAAGGGGCTAATCGGTAAGGCGCACGTGCCACCGGTGCAGCACCAGGAATTAAATCGATTCGAAACTCTACTTGCCTTATCGGTGGAAGTCCTGGTAAATCTTTAGGAAATACCTCAGGAAATTCACAAATAATAGGTACATCTTCCAATCGTTTCTCCCTAGACTCATTCCCGGTCACCTGAGCTAAGAATAACTCACAACCGTTCCTGATGTACTTTTGGACTTTAATACATGAAACGATTTTCAAACGGGATTCACCTCGACTACCATCGATTACTAACGTCCTATTCCTAAGAGGAATCTTAACCTTCTTCTCTCCACATAAAATAGTAGCATTATTCAACGACAACCAATCCATACCAATAATAATATCAAAACTACCTAATTCTATCAACATCAAATCAATCGGAAAGGAATGGTTCAAGAGATTTAGAGAGCATCCTTCTAATAGCTTATTAGTTTTCACTAATTTACCATCAGCCAATTCCACCTCGTAACTGGTACTTATCTCAATAGGTTCAATATCAATAAGGGCACTAAATTTAGTGGATACAAAGCTCCTATCGGCACCCGAATCGAATAAAGCAACATCATAATGATTGTTGAGTAAAAACGTACCGGTAACGACATTCGGATCCTCTTTCTTCACCTCAATTGTTCCAAGTTGGTAGATACCACCCTGGGGGTTTCTTCCAGGTACAATCGCTTTCAACTTGGGGCATTCCGATTTCCTATGACCTTCTTCATTACAGTTGAAGCAAATCGTTCCCTTCTTACACCTTTCAACCTTGTGTCCAAGCTTTCCGCAATTTCGGCACTTCCAGCAGTCGCCAGGATGCCTCTTGTTGCCACACTTAGGACATCTATCATCGTTGCGCGGTGCATTGTTGGTAATAGCATTTGCATTCCCCTTTCTCTGGTTCTGACGGCGATTGAAATTCTTCCTATAATCACCTCTATCTACACGATCACCGTCTCCCTTTCTTTTCTCACCTACACGGGCTTCATCTTCCTTATCCTGAATTATCTGTCCAATGAGTTGGTAAGCCATTCGAACAGCATCATCAATGGTAAGTGGTTTCGATGATGTCACGTCCCCCCGGATATTCCTGGTCAACCCTTTCACATATTGCTCAATTCGGATCTCTTCGGATTCAGCCAATCGAGGACATAGCAAGGCCAACTCATGGAATCGATTCGTGTAACTATCAATGTCCACACCATTCATTCTTAGATGAATCAACTCTTGTTCTAACCTAATGATCACACTACGAGGACAAAACTCCAAAGTCATCCACTTCTTGATTTCAGCCCAAGGAGTAGCATTAGCAGCATCAAGACCCATGAAAGCAATTCTCCCGTTCCACCAAGTCAACGCACGACCTTTAAGAGTAGCCATAGCAAAAGTCACCTTATCTTCCTCCTTACACTTACTAATCCTAAACACCGATTCAATCTTCTCAATCCACTGGCTTAGTCCTACAGCACCTTCAGTTCCATTAAAAGGTAGAGGTTCACACTTCATGAACGTCACATAAGTACAACCACCAATTTCAGGTGCATTCGTTCCAAGTCCTCCTATATTTCCTCCAGCATTAGCATTCACATTATCAGCATTCACATTCACATTAGTACCGCCAATTCCACTACCGCCAGCTCCACTACCGCCAGCTCCACTACCGCCAGCTCCACTACCGCCAGCTCCACTACCGCCAGCTCCACTACCGCCAGCTTCATTTCTAGCATTTGCCATGAATTCAGTCATAGATGCGGTAACTTGCTCCGTAATAATCCTACGTACATCATCCTCAGTCACAGCCTTCTTGGGCGGCATAGTTCTATAATTCCACAATTTCAAAGTATTAAGCATCCATCCAACAAAGGATTCATATAATATGTATCGAATTCATAGTCAAGATACAAATAAGGCACAATATGGAATTTCAAGACAAGATACATATTTCATTCGATCTGAAACAAAAGTATTGTCTTAGTACATCCATACAAAGTTCTAACACTATATACACTCAAAATTCGTGCCGAGTCTATTACTAACAAGTCGGTTCAGTCAAAGCTACTAAAGCACAAAAGATCTAAAGGTCACTACTAAACACAGACAGGTCTACTGAGAACCGCCAGATGGTCCATCATCCATCGTCTTCTGGATCTTCGCCGGACGATCACTAGACTCATCTTCAGCTGGGCGCTTACGGATTACTCCTCTTTCAACCATGTCGGCATAAAATCTACTGTTCCAACCCATGGATATATTCAACTCCTTTTCGGCTTTCTCACGCATCGCACGAGCCACACTCAACTGAATTTCCATAGTATTCACCTTTCTCTTCATAGCAGCATACTCACCACTTTCCAATACCGATAATCTCCTAAAAGCCTCATTCAAACCACATTCTACATCACTCAAATCCAAACTAAGCAACTCCCGCTCTTTCTCGCCAACCTTTGCCTTCGACTCCAAATAAGCAACCTGAGTCTGAACAACACCTAACCCAACCTCTGTCACACAACTCTTAACACGGGAAGCATCTAGATCACGTCCTAAGGCCCATGGTGCAAGACCATCAATATGTGTAGCCTCTCGAGCACTAGACGACTCTCCTATCTCACATCTACGAGCAGCAATACCATCGGTACCGTCAGGTGCATCGTCATCCTCATCCTCCTCTGATTCAGAATCAGATTCAGACGATTCAGACATTTCATCCCTAGGTAACTCATCCTCGGAATCAGACAAACAAACTGGTGAGGGCAAAGGCTCTCCCTCTGGAACATCATACGGATAAATAAGCTCAGATTCCTCATCGTCATCAACCTCAACCTCTATACCTACATCTTCCTCGACATCCTCGTCGTCAATCTCATCATCTAACTCATCTAACCCAATCTCATTCTCATTCTCAATATCAGCATTCTCAATATCCACGTCCTCATTACCCACATTCTCAATCTCATTCTCTACTAAGTCAACCTGAGGGGCAATCTGATCTCCTAGTCCTAACTCAGGCTCGGGATCCTCAAATGGTTCCTCCTCGTCATCAATATCAAAATCTACTAAGTCTAAATAAGGATCATCTTCTATATTAGGTTCGGGAATAGCATGGTTTTCTACAGGAATATTAGGGTCAGCCATGACAATCTGCATTTATATATATTTATCTCGTATTAGGATAACATACTAGTTAAACAATTACATAATGAAATCACGATATATACATATATATAAATTAAATTATATATATCAAAATATATATCTTCTCAATAAGGCTTGTTGGTAACGTCGAAGATCTCTGGCACCGTTATAGTCAAAAGATTTTTCAATTATTTTCTCAAATGTTCATTGTCAAAAGATTTTGAAAAGTTTTGTCCAAAACCTTGATTTTTAAAATCTTTTGTTCTCTACAACGAGAGCTCTGGTACCAAACTGTAACACTCTCATTTTTCGTATCGGTACAGCGGAAGGGTCTTTCAGATGTTACGGGATAGCACAATAACTCCAATCATAGACAACACATAAAAATGGTTGTACAAGGTTTAACAAACATTCATTCGATAAAAAGGTTTAAAAGTGTACAACAGGTCCCAAATTATACAGGTCATTAAGTTTACAAAACACAGATCGAATGAACATTTTTAATATTAAGTGTGGGCCATCAGAGTCGATCTCCATCCGGATTACCTTCAAGCACCTGAGATAGAAAACATGCAAAAATCATATCAGCGAATGCCGAGTGAATTCATAGAGTTTAATGAAAACCGTTATATAAAACAATCATTTACAATCATTTAAAATCATAACACAAGTATAATATCGGAAGTAAGTCCACATATTGCTAGTCAGTCAATATATAAATCAAGCATACATCTGAAACCGTCCATGAGACCGTAGTCTCTATATTACCATGATAGGTAATATATTCATCGTAAAAGCGCCGTTATCGTTTATTATTTATGTCTTATATTGTATTATATTGTATAGGATTATTATTAGCCGCATGACATTGTTACCTTACTGTGAAAACAGCGGGCCGCGAACCCGACAAACAATTTGCCCATCTAAGTTAGCGTGTCGTCACAAAAATCACGCTATGGAATCTTCTCATACATAAATTCGCTTACCAATCAATGTGGTACGACGGGGATCAACCGTCAAGGCACGAACTGGGGTGATCGTCCCCAAATAGTACTATCAAATGCATAAGCGTCTACCAAATCCCGGTAGTTCACAATTCATGCTAATGGGACTTTAAGTGACATAACCTAACTACTAATAATCCTTTTAGTCTCGAATATAAGGTCATAGCATCATTCGGGTCCATATCATTTAGCATACAATCGGGACTACTTGTGTTCTATTTTTATAAAAATCTAGCATGTTATCTCCCTCGCGGGTTTACAAATCATTTTATAAAACATTTAAAAGAGTGCGAGGCTATGAACTCACGTTGTTAATGAAAGGCGGATTATCGGCTACGGGCGTGCTTCGGTCACGGAAACCTATATAAATAATAATCGGTCTTAGACTCGGTCCAATGACTTTTATCAAAATAACAATATACATATATATGATTATTGTACATATGATGATGATCAAGTGGGTTTATAAATCCTCATTTACTCATTTTAGTGTTTACGTTTTAGTATCGTCTTACTAGTTCACTAGTTTTACCGATTTTACCTATTTTAAGTTCATTAAGTCTTTTATAAGTTCTTTTACTTGTTTTTACCCATTATATACTTATATGATCAGTATATATACTTTTCATGTTGGGCCCTATTGGGTTAAGCCCAAATAATTCTTTTACAAGTATTTATCTTATTAAGTCCAATTATTAGTCTAATAGGTTTAGTTAGCTCGTAATTGTCCGTAATTCTTATAGTTCGGGTTTTATCGGTTTTTACTTGTCTTAGTTACTTATACATCAGTATATATCTTTTATAAACTTTACATTAGACGGGTTTGGTCGTCTAAGTTTTATTTGATGAAAAACGTTAATTTCACGGCGATAGGCGAAGAAGTCGTAAAAATCAAGTTTATAGTTTTTATTACTTATAAATATTACTTTTACCACCATTTATATATTTTAACCATTTAATTAACCTTTTATACATTTATATAAATAAGTTTTATAAGTTAGTGGGTTTATACTTTACATTTTATAAATTATAAAGTGAGTGCTTATATAATAATAATAAACATTATTTCCAAAATCTGATTTTTAACTTCACATTCACCATTTTTATCATATCTAGAGTTCTACAATGACTTAGAAGCTCATTTTTAGATGACAACTTCTTCATAATATGTGCTAAATATAAGTTAGTTATAGCTACTGCCCATTTTGAGTTTAAGTTGCCTTAACAGTCCCTACAAAACTGCTTATTCAGATTGTACCACCTAACTTGTTTTGATCATATCTCACTCATTATTTTGATTCCATTGCATGGCCAACTCTCACATGTGTATAACATCATCTACTTTACTGTAAATAGATCAAACCATGCATTTTTATCAGTTCTTCATTTAGTTATCTACTGTTTTTATACAGCCAACTAATTAGACATGATTTTAGCTTCATTTCTTATGGTTATCATCATTTTTAAGCATGTTTATCAACACTTGATCCCCACACAACATTTTTATCATCATATATACATCATATACATATACAAAATGAAAGAAAATACATTTGTTCTTTACAAAATAATAAGAGAAAAATGTAGAGGATGATCTTCTTTACCAATCCAAGTGGATTTCTTGTTTTAGGAAGGCAAGAACTTGATGAACACAACAAGTATCTCCAAGACCATCAAATAGCAAGATCATATGTTGGAAAATCAGCCCTAGGACACAAGCAAATCACCTCCAAAGTTGGTTATATGGCCACC
Organism: Glebionis coronaria; assembly: GCA_025667525.1. Taxonomy (NCBI): domain Eukaryota; kingdom Viridiplantae; phylum Streptophyta; class Magnoliopsida; order Asterales; family Asteraceae; genus Glebionis; species Glebionis coronaria. The sequence continues at coordinate 213,242,429 of CM046875.1, forward strand.
AAATGATCAAGGTTTCAAGGAAACACCTTAATAGGACTAGTAAACATGTGGTTTGTAGTTAGAAAAGATCAAAGATGGTGTTTGTGGCTTGATATGGGACGGAACAAAGTGGAAGTAGAGAGAGTTTTGAGAGTGAAATGCATGGGTGAAATGGTTAAGTGAAAACCATTTGATGGTTTTGTTAAGTGGTGGAAGGCTTAGCTTAAAGTGTAAGCATGAGCTTACACTTGTAGCTAAACAAGTTAAGTTTTGTGCCACCTAATGGTGGTGAGTCATTTTGGCCGTCCCATGTAAGCTAGTGGGATGGGGCAAAGTGTTTTGTCCCATCTCACTAGTTTACGGGTATTTCTCGATTCTAGTTTTCTAGATTTGCGTGCCCTCGGGTCGTTTTACGAAAAACGTTTTTATAAATTATGAATCACCGTCACAAAACGAATCCAATAAAAATTGTGTCATCAAAAACGGAGTTAAAAAACGTAAATACGTAATCCTAAGGTTTCCGGTTTAGTCGTAAAAGACGCCAAATTATGCACGTAAGCCCAAATTTAAATCCGTAAATTGTGAGTTCGTCAACCAACACAAAAATAAGTTTCAAAATATTATACGAGAAAATATTTAACTACCTGAAAATGTTAGATTTGTCACACTTTTCTGCCTTTTCGATGCCCAACTGATTAATCGATCTCCTAGTAGTTGCAATGTTCCACTCGTGTTACGCCTTGTATCTTGACAACCCGCGTGATCCGCATCTGCATATGCCGTTAGTGCAATAGAAGAGTCCTTCGAATACCAAAGTCCCCGATTAATGGTTCCTTTAAGATATCGAAAGATCCTTTTAATAGTAGCTATGTGTAACTCAGTAGGCCTAGTTTGATACCTAGCACACATACATATAGCAAACTAAAGATCAGGTCCACTGGCTGTGATATACAGAAGAGTACCGATCATTCCACGATAAAGTGTCGGATCAACGACAACTCCATGTGGATCAGCATCAAGCTTAGATTTTTCCACCATTGGAGTATCCACAGGGTTGCAAGATTCCATCTTATATTTCTTGAGCGATTCAAGGGCATACTTGGATTGATTGATAAAGATGCCTCTGGGACTCTGAGATATCTGAAGACCTAAGAAGAATGATGCCTTGCCCATCATTGACATCTTAAACTTGGAAGACATGAGTGTCCCAAACTCATCGGATAAGGTTTGGGTCGAGGCTGCAAATATAATATCATCAACATATATTTGTACCATAATCATATCTTTACCTCGTTTCTGAATGAACAGCGTGGGATCCACCTTTCCTTTAGCGAAGCCTTGCGTAATGAGGAATTGTGACAATAGATCATACCATGCGTGAGGAGCTTGCTTCAACCCATAGATAGCCTTCTTAAGCTTGTACACATGATTAGGATATTTAGGATTCACAAAACCATTCAGCTGTTGAACATAGACCTCTTCCTTGATTTCACCATTAAGAAATGTTGTCTTCACATCCATCTGATGGACGATCAAGCTCATGTGGGCTGCATAAGCGAGGAATAGTCTAATAGCTTCCAAACGGGCAACAGGTGTAAAGGATTCCATAAAGTCGATGCCCAATAATTGCTTGTATCCACTAGCTACTAGTCGAGCTTTGTTCTTCAAAATTCCGCCTAACTCGTCGAGTTTCACCTTGTAAACCCATTTCAAAGTGAGTAACTGCACTTGATCCGGGCATGGGACAAGTTCCCATACTTCAAGACGTATAAATTCATTAAGTTCTTCTTGCATAACTTCTATCCAACAGGATTGAGTAAAAGCTTGTTGCCATGTCTTAGGTTCAACTTCAGTGAGAAAAGCATCAAAGTGACAAAACATTGCACTTTCTTGTAACTGACTTCATGTGGATACCGGACGATTAGGGTCACCAATAATAGAATCTATAGGATGATCCTTTGTCCACTTGCTGTCATGTTCACGAATCCGTGGATTAGAGTAAACTGTAGAAGGAGCTTCCTCTGAGGTGGACGACCCGGCTTGATTAGGGTCGGGAATTGGTACACCAAAGAATGGAAGTTCACGCATTTGAGCGAATTCCAAATTGTGATCATCATCATCCTCTTCATCATCAATAGGCATGACATGGGTAGTTGAAACAGGTGTTGGTTGAGAATTACTTGTTGATGGTATATCTAGACCAATTGTAGGTGCAGACGTATCTGATTGTGCAACGGGTGCTGGAGCGACAACTTCGGTAACCGGAGTAATTACCTCAGTTACTGGAGCAACAATACTTGGAGGAGTAAAGAATTCATCAAAGAACGGTTGAAACAACGTATCCCATTCCTTCCTAGTAGGTGGTGTAAATGATGATGAAGTAGGGTTGTTTGGGACAAGACCAGAACTATGTTACAGGGTCCCATTTCATCAAGTGCGGGTTCAGAGCTGCTTTGCTCAGAAGCCATTGCTGTCAGCTCATCAAAATCAACATTCATAGTTTCGAGGATCTTGCGAGAGTTACGGTTGTAGATTCGGTATGCCTTCTTTACGGGGGCGTAACCAATGAAAATACCAATATCAGCCTTTGGTTGAAGTTTTCCCAAATTGTCACCATCATTATTTGGATAGCAAAGAGAACCAAATACATGAAGATATGATAGATCTAGTACTTTTCCATGGAGAAGCTCATAAGGTGTTTTACCATGGCGTTTATGAATTAGTGACCGGTTTTGGGTGTACACTGCTGTGGATACTGCTTCTGCCCATAAAAACAATGGAGCCTTTGCGTAGATTAATATCGTTCGAGCAGCTTCTATAAGTGTGCGATTTCGCCTTTCAACGACACCGTTTTTTGTGGAGTGCGTGCAACGGATGTTTCATGAGATATGCCAACTTCTTCATAATAATCACGCAAGATTTGATTCACAAATTCGGTTCCATTATCTGTACGAATGCATCGGACAGTAGTGTTGAGACGTACTTGAATCATCTTGAGAAATCCGATGATGAATTTAGGTGCTTCATTTTTTGCTTTAAGAAATTTCACCCATGTAAACCGAGAGTAATCATCGACAGTGACGAGGATGTACTTTTTGCCACTAAGACTTTCAACACGCATTGGCCCACAAAGATCTATATGCAAAAGATAAAGTTTCTCTTGGTTGGTGTCTTCCGTCTTGGGTTTTTAAGATTTCTCAGTGCTTTTTCCCATTATACACGCGGAACACAAATGATCCTTGTGAAATGAAAGTTTAGGAAGACCACGAACAAGTTCGTTTTTCACCAAATGATTAATAGCGTCAAATTTAAGATGAGATAACCGTCGATGTCATAACCATGACTTAGTCTTCGATGCTTTGGAGAGAAGACATACGGGAGAAGCGTCCATCATGTCTTGTAGAGACAAAGTATACAAACTATTCCCTCGAGTACCTTTCAATAAATCAACCCCTTCCAAATTACGAATGAAGCCGGTATGCTCTCGAAAAGCAACTTCTAGGTTTGCATCACAAAATTGTCCCACAGAAAATAAGTTGTGACCGAGACCTTCCACATAATACACCTCTTGAAATAATAACATTCCCAATATGATATTCACCATAACCCATTATCTTTGCAATATGATCATTGCCAAATCGAACCGTACCAAGAAACTTGCTGACGAAATTTCTGAGCTGAGAGCGATCTCCGGTCATATGCTTGGAGCAACCAGATTCCAAATACCAGAGAACAATTTGGACCACCTGTTTTCAACAACAACAGTAGACAATGCATTGGAAACTATTGGTTCAAGAGTGTTAGCAGATACAGATAAAATATTATCAGAATTGCTAACAGGTTTGTGACCCTTAGATTTCCTACGTTTTCTAATGTGAGTTTTAGCACTAACAGGTTTTACTGTTGCAACTTTCTTAGGTTTTGGATTATTCGCGGGCACTACAGTGGGAGTAGACCTATTTAAAGGGCACTTGGTTCCTACAGTAGTGTCGGTGTTCCTAGTTAAAGGACACGCTTGTGTTTTGGTAGCCTTGGTACTCCTAGTTAAAGGGCACGCTTTCTTCGCTTTAGTGGGAGTGATCCTAGTTAAAGGGCACGTATTTCCTACTATAGTGAAAGTTCTACCAGTGGGGCGCCATATCCAACCAACTTGGGTTAACACTTTCCCAGTCGGTTTCCATTCTAATCCATTTTTCCGGGCATACATCTCATTAACATGGTCAATAAGGCAAGAATCATGACGACTAGAAAACATACATTCATTGCAATTCCAACATTTCAAATTAGAATTCACACTAGGCTTAGAACGCTGCACAACCACAGAGCCTTTAGGTTTAGCTACATGATTCTTTTTATTCAAAACAGAAATAACATTCCTACGATGGGCTTCTACTTTCTTCTTCACTTGACTACTAGATGGGGGCAAGGTCCTATCATTCTTCTTGTTTCTTTTAAGCTTAGATCTTTGAGCCTTAGTAGTGGTTATTACTCCTGTAGAAGGCAACACGGGAATATTAGAAGCTGGTTTTGATTCCGCCTTATCTTTAGTGACCAATGTTTGAGAAGGTTTAGTCCTAGGGCCCTTATTAAATGGTGTGACGGCTATAAGGTTCTTTTTGATTGCACTAGAGAACGATGCTGAGACAGTGGCTGCGTTATCCACAACATTCTTACCTTTTAGAGTACGAAGTGTTTCCTTTAACTCAGCCAAGACCAGATTCTTATCACAAATTTGTTCCCTCAAATCAGATATTTCCACCGACTTTCGATTCAATTGTTCAATCAGTGATTGATTCTGTGCAGTGGTATTAGCACATGCGGGCTTTACTTAATCGAAGAGTCGTGTATTTTTCTGTTTTAAGTTATCAACTTTGGACATAATCTTGGAAACTCGATTATCTAGATCAAGTTTAAAATTCTCAACAGCCTCAAGTATGTTCACACAGGTAAGCTCCATAGATTTCTCTATTTCTATCGGCAAAGATTTAGCAACTTTGTCACTTGGCTGACGCTGTTTTGATTGTAAATTCAATCGAAATTTTTTTTCAAAGTTTGCATCCTCGATATTAACACCTTCGAATGACGTTTCAAAGATTTCTTGAATAAACTGTTGCTTTCATTCAAGCGAAATACAATGTGTTTGAATCTCATCAAAACGTTTTGAAAGCGAAGAATATGAATCTTGAAGCTTTAAAAATTCAGCGTTAGATTCGTGACAAGTACTATCTACCACATTATCCACAGATTCAACATTATGCACAATAGAATCATTATCAACACTTTTATTCACACAGACAGAAACTATATCATGAGACATCACTTGCTTCAGAAGCTGATCATTTTGGCGTGAAACCCGTTCTGTTTCAAGTAAACTGTTTTCATAAGAATCATCTATTTCATTGAAAACACGTCTAACTTCTTCTATTTCCAAAAGCAAATCTTGATCAAGAGTACTAAGACAAGCTTTAACATTCCTTACAAACGGAACAATTTCGTCTCGAAACGCAGCTCTAGTGTGCTCAAAGTTCCATTCACCTTCCGTTATGGCCGAAGCCGTCGTACATTCCAAAATGACCTTGTCAAAATCGGCTAAGTGTTGGTGTACCGCATTTAAGTTAACAGACGCCTTACTTACCGGTGGAATTAACTTCGTTAAATCCGTTTTGACAAGTGTAGGAGACGTACTAGGAGGGTTTTCATTTGACAAACTTTGGGGCACAAGAACTGTCAATTCAGCTAATTCCTTTTGTAAGCGAATGCGGGTCTTTTTAGACAATTGATCTTTGTTATACTTATCATAATCAATCGTATGGAAGTTTGAAAGCATTTTAGAATGAGTTTCATCCGCAAGTGACTGTGTTTCCCCAGTACTACGAACAAAAGGTGCTTCTTTCGATTTGCCAATTAGGGTCATATCATAAAGACACGGAATATATTCCTGAGCTTGTTTTGCATAACCTGGATTAGGTGGTAAATCTTGAAGACGCTTAAGTTTGAGTTCTTTAAATGATTTAGTTAAAAGATGAACCTTTTCTGTGGAAGCGTATTGTTTTAAAAGCTGTTGTTCTTTGAATTTAAGAAGTTTGGTAGCATTAATTTTCGATTCAAACTTTTTAGACTCGAGAGTTTCGAAATCCATTTTAAGTTTCTGAAAATCATTGACAATCGACTCTTTTGCTTTTAATTCATTGGAAAGATTAGCTTTTAATGATTCTATTGCTTTCAAGTGTTCAATCTTTTCAAAACGAAATTGGTCAAATTCAGAACATGTTATTTTCTCTTCTTGAGGGACCATTTCAAAAGTTTTGACCTTTTCTTTATGCAACGCAAGCTCAGCAGTTAGGGTGGAATTGGTATCTACGGATTGTCTGAGGGCCATATGCATTTGATCAATAATATGTTTAGGCACCATGACCAAATCATGTTGAGCATAAGATTCCATACCCGTCGTAGCATTTAGTTGAGGTTCACTCAAATGTGTAGGATTGGGTACCACAACATTTGAGTTAATAGTTCCCGAATGCTGTTCGAGGTTGTCATTTTCATGCCCAACTTGATGTTGGTTATCATCAATATTATTAGATGTAGTTGGTACCTCACTGACGACATCAGAACCGTAGTGAGAGAGATTAGCAACGAGAGCAGCTTGGGCAGAGTGAATGTCATCACAATCTGAATCATATGCATCAAGATCATCTGCTTGATAAGCTGCATTAGAAGTGGAAACGACTGCGATGTCTTTAGTATCTGCTGCCCCTGGGTCTGCAAGAAATGCTAACTCCTCTGAATCCAAAATTTTCCCTTTAGACTGAGCATCAACCAAATACATCTTCTCACGAAACCATGCATCATCCCTCCTCCTTTTCGGCTGAGTGCATTCCCTAGCCATATGACCTTGTCCTCGGCAATTGTAGCAAGTCACAACCTTTTTAGGACTAATAGGACTTCCATTTCCACTAGCTTGAGAATTCACAACTTGATTGTTCCTAGTCCTTGTAGGACGTCCATATGAATTTTGCCTTCCCTGAATAGGTTGCACTATTACTTGACCATCTTGAACAGTAGCTTGTTGTCGAGGATTTGAAGAGGTGCGGAGATGATTGTTTGTTGGTGGAAATCCTCTAGTTGCAACAAGTTTTGACAAGTAGGCGGTGAGATGGTTTAGAACATCAGCTGGCGTATCATTTGGAGGTAAGACCGGTGCTTGGATTGGTGGAAGTTCATTAGAGTAGAAAGCTTGTGCTGGTTATGCTTCTATTGGAAAATATCCTTGCTGAGGAGTATATCCCATTGGAGAAGTGTTGGCTTGTGATGGAGATGTCTGATATGGTGGTTGATGTGGAAAAGATTGTTGATGAACACTTTGTTGATATTCTTGCTGTGTCATCATTGGTGGTTGATAAGATGGTTGCTGTGGTTGCTGATAGGTGTGTGGTGGTGGCTACTACAAGTATGATGGTTGTTGATTATTATAAGCCATGTTTTGTTGAGAAGCATACATTGCAAGTGGATCATAAACTTGAGGTGTAGACAACCGAGCCTCGATCACATGACATTCGTGTTGTTGAATAAAAGCTTGAAGTTGATCCACATTGGTGTTATGCAAGTCCTTGGCCAATTTAACATCCGTCACGTATTTTTTCCATTCTGGAGGAAGAGTGTTCAAATACTTGGTGTTCAATTGAAAGGTAGGAATTGCCATGCCATAGATATTAAACTTATCAAAAGTATCATGAAGCTTACACTCTCGTTCTTGTTTAGTTATCGAGGTGCCTTGCATTAGAACACAAATTCTATCCCATAACTCTTTGGCAACTTTATGTTTGCTGACGAGTTTGTAGACATCTGGAGGAAGGGCTTGAAGAATGATATTTGTAGCATACTTATCACATTTGTCTTGAATCTTCATGTCTCCAGTCAATTCACCCGTTGTGCGAGGACGAGTAGTCGTACCTTCCGTCACTTTACCATAATCTAATGGTCCATTAAGCACCGATGCCCAAATTAGATGTCCATTCTCCTTGTTCAACATATAAATTTCCATTCGGGAATCCCATTCCTCATACATAGTCTTCACCAAAATTGGTGGACGATTATCCGTACCTGAGAGGATGGACTTATCCGTAAGAGATGTGTACTCCATTTCAATAAGTGAAGATTTACAAAGTTGATCAATCAATGAAAGAAAGTAAATGTGTTTGTTGTTGTGTGTAAAAACCGAGAAATAATGTTAAAATCCCCTAAAAATTTTCAAAAACACGTTTTTGAAAAATCTTGGAATACTTGTTACCCTATCGCAATGCCTAAAAGGAATGCTGTCGCAATGTTCAATCGCAATAAATTCTATCGCAATGTTCCAATCGCAATATCCAATCGCAATAAATCCTATCTCAATAATCCAATCGCAATACCCCTGTCGCAATACCCCTGTCGCAATACTCTGTCGCAATACCCCTGTCGCAATATGAATCGCAATATGGATAGCAATAAGAAGGAATTCCAATCGCAATCTGGATCGCAATGAAAGAAAACACACAAATCGCAATCCCAATCGCAATGTGGATCGCAATGTTTAAACCCTAGATATTGCGATGGAGAGGTTGTCGCAATGGTACAAACAGTATGCTATTTTTTCCACTTTTCTCGGACAAAACACCCCAAATTCGAGATTTTAAGCCAAAAATTGATCCTAACACCCAAAAACTTTGCGTTTTTAACCAAAGAAACAATACCAAATCACTACCACAACTATGTAGATGATTTGTATCAATATCAAACCTTAAAAAACACAAAAAAATTTGGACGTGTGTTTCTATTGATCAAAAGCTATCAAAAAATCAAGAACACAAACACATAAACAATACAATCATCCCATGGCTCTTGATACCATTTGTAGGATATGTAAATCTTGCTTATGTTTTAGAGAGAGAAAGAGATAGAGAGATTATGGATTACACACAATTCTAGAGAGAGAAACTTATGTTTACTATGTGAAAAAATGAATAACCACTCTCCCTCTCCATCTAAGGAGAGGGTTTATATACCCAAGCCCTTGACATGGGCTTGGGCTTACATTTGGGCCAGCCTACACATGTAGTAGGTTAGGCATTGGTTTGTTTGTTAAATAAAGATATGTAACTAAACTACGAGCTATTACATGGACTATCGTTGGAGTGACCGATCCTTCTTAATACGTAAAACGTATTTCCAACATGGATAATTATCACTTAAAGGAGCTACAATGTTGTACTCAGTGTCACGCGCATAGTCGACGTGGATAACTTCAAGAGTGATGTGCTTATATACTTCGTTAGTAATGTATTGGGTACTCAGAAATTTCTCAGCAATGATATTTCTACATCGTTCTTCATTCTACTATAGTGCAAGCTTAAGTTCAAGTTTAGGGAATTCTACTTCTATTTCAAGTTAGGATTATCAGGTTATCTTCATCAGTGGTCACTATTAATAGCCAATATAATTGATAAGGGGATTCAGTTCGGGGTGATCAAGAGAGAATTTTTTTAGAGAGATAATGTTGACATCTTCTCACATAGTATTGGTTACTAAGTAAGCGGTTCCAGTTGGCATACCACGTACACACATGAAGGATGATTCCCTTAATAGGTATCATCCTGGAGGGAGAAATGTGTACATGCGGGGTCACTTGACTTTGGTGTTACCGTTTCTACATAAAGGGATACGTGGTCTACATTCGGGACTTAATTGACTTTGATGTGGAAACTTTTTATCATCACTGTCCTGTCAGGAGAAATGTGCATTTCCGGGACTTAATTGACTCTGGTGCTACAATTTGACATCATGTTCGAGATAGAGTGTGTACTTCTGGTAATCTCTCATAGAACCAATACTGGCATTGCTTCAAATTGTGAGAAAATGTTGATGACGTTATCACCTCCCACAGATTTCCTCAGAAGTGTTTGTTTGGGAGGGAGCAGTCTTTACTGCTAGTTTAATGAAAGGCCTTCTAGTTGGGAGGGAGTAAAACTCAACTAGATTCTACAAGCTGAAGAAATAGAGCTGGAGTATTCAAGAAGATGAAGGTCGTTGAAGACTGTCTCAAGGAATGCTGGAATTCACGTTTATAATTTTTCTTTATTTTTGCTTGTAGGAATCATTATAACCAACTCACGTGAGTCACCATCTGGGAGGGAGATTGTTAGACTTACTATTTAGTAAGTTGGCGCCTTTCACGTGAGTTGGACTAGATATACATCCATTGTTATACGCAGGGACTTAATATTTAAAATATGGATGGTCTAGTTTAGTTAGGCCTATAAATATCCCCCATGACTCTCCATGGGGTGTGGAAGTTTAGTGTATTTTTCCTTTGTTTTCATTTCACTTGAAATAAAACACACACTTTCCTTCACCTCTCTCTAACTTTCTCTCTCTAGAACAAACAATGTCTATCCTGTTCTTTGATCATCCCCGACCCCCCCGAACCAAGGTGGGTTTTTTATGCTTGTCAAGTGTACAAGGTGTGACTACCGGGATAACGTTTATGCCAAATTTTTGTTGGATTCATTTTTAGACTTAGTCACCCTCACAACTAGTTCCGAAACATAGTTTACCAAAAAAAAGTTTAAATTTTTACGTCAACTTATATCAAATTTTTTCCATACTAGTTTTAGGCTATTTCTGCTTCGATTTCAAAATTCGACAATTCAAACTTTTTTCGACCCGAGATTCGAATTTATTGTCGGACTGAGAAAAAATTGGAATTTTTGGAATTTTAACCACAACCTAATCAAAACTCATCTATTTAAGATCCGATGTCACTTCATCATTTCAGAAATTATTGAGATGGATTCTATTGTAGAATATAGTGTGACTAATAACAACATCATAGTGAAAGGTAAGAAAGAACGACCACCAAAGCTTGTGCCTGGTCGATATGCACAATGGCAATCACGTTTTATTCGTATCTTGATACAAGACCAAATGGTGATGTTGTAAGACGTTTTATGTTTGAGGTTCCTTATACTCTCACTTCTATTACCATTCCTGCAAAATCAGCAACCGACATTACGCCACGTGTCGAAGAGCAAATTCGTACTGAAACGTGTGAGAGTACTACAAGTGAGAACCGTGCTTGGATTGATGTAGAGAAGGGAGCAATTTATATGATTATAAGTGGGATTGGAGATAATAATTACTCAACGATTGATGCATGTCCTACTGCAAAAGAGATGTGGACGGCTATTGAACGACTGCAACAAGGAGAATCACTCAATCAGCAAGATGTGAAAAACAAATCTGTTTTGGACATTTGGCAAGTTTACTTCATTGGAAGGGGAATCGATTGATTTTTACTACTTCAGACTCAACAAAATGATGAACAATATGACAAGAAACAAATTGGAAGTCTCTATTATGCAAGTCAATGTTCAATTCAGCAACTTCAACCAGAGTGGACACGATTTGTCACTTTTTTGAAACAACAACAAGAGTTAGACAAGGTCTCATATCACAAGATCTTTGACATTACAATTTCAGAATAAGGTAAACGAACTTCAAGCTGAACGGGTAGCAAAGGTTGCTAATCCACTTGCTTTACTGTCTAGCATTAACCTTACCCAGATCACTACTCTTGTGCTCTAAAGTCCTACTCTACTCAATCATCATCACCATGATCTTCCAATACCTCCAAGTCATATGCTCCAACAAAACCAAGAGGCAAAGAGACTTCTTGAGCACCATCAACACCATTTGAGCAATCATCTGAAGAAGAAAGTGATGAAGAACAAGCTTAAAAAGATAGGGAATTCAAGCAACAAATGGCTTTCATAGTGAAGTTCTACATGAAAATCTACAAACCCACCAACAACGACCTCAGAAGCTCATCAAACACGAGGAACATATATGTTGAGATTCCTCCAAGGTATGAAACACGTAGGCATGGTGAGAGTCCTTCAAGGTATGATCGATGTAATACAACGCGTGTTGAGGGCTCTACAAGGTATGATAGACAAAGTGCAAAGTATGATAATCAGAGGGTTGTTACTGTTGCTGGGAGTAGGGAAACAATTGGTACTCAAGTTATGAAACAAAGTGGGATTCAGTGGTTTAACTACAAAGGATTTGGGCATATGTCAAAGGAATGCAGGCAGCCAAAAACGGTTAAGGACTATGCATACCATGAGGAAAAGATGCTACTATGCAAGAAGATGGATGCAAGAATCAAATTGTCAGCTGAGGAAGGAGCAATGCTTGACGACACTAATGATGAACTCTCCGACCAAGAGCTTGAAGCACATTACTCTTGCATGGAAAAGATTGAAGAGGTCCTCAAAGTCACTAAAGATAACAATGGTCATATCTTTAATACCGAGCCAATTGATAAGGTACACACGGATGATGAATATAATGTGTTTGGTGATTTACATGAGTATAGTGATCTACCCACAACCATTATTGACACATGTATGATGGAAACGGTTGATAGCAATACCACACCCGATTCATCATACATGTGAAATAATGAGTTTGAGGATGATCAACATGCGAATGAGTATGAAGATGAGGAGCGTGTTGAACATTCCAATTTAATTTCTAATTTACAAAAATATGTCAACAAAACTAGAAAGAGTCAAAAGCAATTAAAGAAGGCAAATGCAACACTCACTCATGACTTTGAAGAAAGCAAAGTTGCAGTTATAAAATCTATTGAGCTTCTTGCAAGCTGTAAAGCTGAGCTTCTTCAAAAAGATAAGGAGCTTGCGGGGTACAAAGGACATGTAATCAACATTGGAAAGGATGTTTATTAAAGTAATACAACGAGACTCTTAAGCTATTAGAAAAAGAGAAACGTAATTATAACACCTTTTTAAGTAATGAACGTCACAACACATATCTTGCTACCACTAAAGTGAACGAGCTACAACAAGTGATTTCTTTTCTTCAAGAGGATAAAATAAACTTGTTAATGAGAAAACTGAAGAGGTGAAATCTTGAAAAAGGATTTCAAAACTAGACAAGCTAAAGATATTGACAAAGTTGTGGAACTTGGAGAACAAGTTGATTTTTTGAAAAAACAATCAATCTATTTAAACCATGATAATGTTGGCACCTCGTTCGTTTTTAAGGGTAAATCTAGTTTTTCAAGTCCTAAGTACCTCGAGCAAGCTGAATCTAAGAACCCGCACCTATATCTTGATGAGTTTGAATGGACCAATCATGATTGCCTTGTTGTTAGGCCCGATAGTGAAGAGACAATCATTTTGGAATATGAGAGTAGATCAAAAGTAAATAAACATTTTGTTAAACCATATAATTATGCTTATGAAAATATTCTTTATGAAATTTTCAAACCGCAAACACAGAAGTCTTGTGAGCAATTATTTTTTGAACGTAAACAAAGAAGAATACCATAGAGAAAAGCTTTTACCACTAAGAAAACTAATTTTTCCAAATATATTGGGTACTTTCCGTATCAATCTTCTATGAGCAAGAGTAAGGAAGCACTTAGTATTGTTCAACAAAACATTGAAAATTTTTAAATAATTGTGGTTGAGTACTAGGAACATTGTAACATCCCACTTTGATAAGTGGACCGTTATGCGTAATTATGGCGTGTCATCAAAGCATGCAAGGTAATATGTAGTAAAACATACATGACCATAGGGAAAACCGGAATAAAACATCGGTTCCCAAAATAAGCCCAAAACATAAATAAAGTAAATGAAATGAATGAAAGACTAAACAAGCATAAGTATATAAAGGCAAAAGGAGAAGAAGTCTATGGCAGCTTCCATCCTATGCACGTCCTCCAAATGCTCGAATCTGTCCTTGGGTACCTGCCGTTTTGGGACATGGAAAGGAAAGTAACGGCTGAGCATAACGCTCAGTGCACGGATATATGACATAGTATGAATGACTGAAACATAATAAAGACTTAAAAACATCAGAAATGTATAAGCCCTGGAAAACTTGGTATAACTTAGTAAAACTGGTTTTATATTTTGAAAAGCCTTATGTTTATCTTATAATAATTGTTTAACTGATTAACCATTAAGCCAATATAGGTCATGAAATAAGAACGTGCATGAGTACTTGGAGGGGTGACCTCGTCATGCAAATTAGAGGGACTGCCTCTAATTAACACCACATTCACCTGAATAATCAATAAAAACATGTAACCTAGGATGCACCCATACGCCCCACATGATAATAATAATATGGACAAAAGCTGAAGGGATGCCACGAGCTATCACTCCGACGTGGTGAAGTCATAACACTAGTGCCTCCAGTGTTATGGTTATGGTACATCCATAACTATGTGAAACTGGTCATGCATGTATATGGCTTAGACATTTAATCAATCATAAGCAAATCAAAACTATAACACTCTCAAATTTCGTATCGGGTCAGCGGAAGGGTCAATAGAGTGTTACGGGATAGCACAACAACTCCAATCATAGACAATGCATAAAAATGGTTGCACAAGGTTTAACATACATTCATTCGAATAAAAGTTTTAAGTTTACAGCAGGTCCCCAAATTTCACAGTCATAAAGTTTACAAAACATAGATCGAATGAATAATTTTTATTATGTGGGCCATCAGAGTCGATCTCCATCCAAGTTACCTTCAAGCACCTGAGATAAAATATGCGAAAATTATATCAGCGAATGCCGAGTGAATTCATAGAGTTTAATAAAACCGTTACATAAAACTGTCATAGAAATCAGAACACAAGTATAATATCAGAAGTGAGTCCTCTTATTGCTAGTCAGGCAATTTATATAAATCAAGTCATACATCTTAAACCATCCATGAGACCGTAGTCTCAATATTACAATTATTGGTAACATTATTATCATTATTTGTACTATTTTTTGGATATTTCGTTGGATTGTATTGGATTATTACTAGCCGTATGACATTGCTACCTTACTATAACCAACAACGGGCCGCGAACCCGACAAACAATTTGCCCATCTAAGTTAGTGTGTCATCACAAATATCATGCTAAGTAAATCTTCTCAAACATATATTCGCTTACCAATCAATGTGGCACGACGGGGATCAACCGTCAAGGCGCGAACTGGGGTGATCTTCCCCAAATAGTACTATTATATGCATAAGCGTCTACCAAATCCCGGTAGTTCACAATTCATGCTAATGGGACTTTAAGTGACATAACCTTACTATAATAATCCTTTACATCCCATTTATTGGGTCATAGCATCATTCGGGTCCATATCCATAAGCCTACCATCGGGACTACATGTGTTCTATTTTTATCAAAAACTAGCATGTTATCTCCCTCGCGGGTTTAAAAAATATTTTATAAAACATTTAAAAGAGTGTGAGGCTATGAACTCACGTTGATTAAGAAAGGCGGGTTATCGGCGACGGTGCGTGCTTCAATCACGGAAACCTATATATACTCGGTCTTAGACTTATGTCCAATGAATTTATAAAAAAATAATGGCTATGTATATACATGATGATATTATAAGTATGATGATGATCAAGTAGGATTTTATATCTTTATTCAACATTATAGTGTTGTGTGTTAGAAAATTTTTAGTGTAGTTATACTAGTTTTAACTTGTTTACACATTAAGGCCCAATAAGCCCATTATAAGCCCAATACATTATATTAGTCCATTTTATACTTTTAATACTAGGCCTATACTCATATGTTGGGCCCAAGTGGGTTAAGCCCATGAGTAAGTCCATTAGTGTTTAGCCAAACTAGTTGTCTAATAGTCCGATAAGGCAACTTTGGCCCGTTAATGTCCATAAGTTATAAAGCTCGGGTTTTATCGGTTTTTACTTGTAAAATGTACTTACATTTCAGTAGATGAGTTATAAAAATTTTACATTATACGGGTCCGACCGTCTAAGTTTTATTTGACGAAAACGTTAATCTTTCGGTTTAGCTGAAAAGACGTAAAACTTATATGTATAGTTTTATAACTTAGAAAACATATCAATTTGTAATTTTTATAAAATTGACATACTTATTTATCAGAGTATATAACTTATTCTATAAGTATTATCATAAGTTAGTGGGTTTTACATATGTATTTTATAATAGTATTACTTGAGTGCTTATTTTATAATATATACTTTTATTTCCAAATCTGATTATCAAACTCACTTTCACCATTTTTTGCATATCTTGAGTTATACAAGGAGATAGAAGCTCAATTTTAGGCAGCACAAACTACATAGTATGTGCTACAATTAACTCCATTTTAGCTACTGCTCATTCATCATCTAACTGTCCCTAATAATTCGTCCAAAACAGACTATACAGATTTGAACCTTAATAGTATTTTGATCATGTCTTGCTCATTTTATGGATTCCATTGAGTGGCCAACTCTCCACATATGTAAAAATAATATATATTACCGTATATTCAATAATCCAAGTCATTTTATCATGTTATCATATGGTTCTTTACTGTTTTATACAGCCTATAATTTTAGTCATGAATTTAACATCTTTACATGTAGATTTTAATCATTTTAACCAAATTTATCAACACAAGATCCCCACATAATACTTTGATCATCATTTATCATCATATACATATAGATTTATAAAGAAAATACAAAATTACATTTACAAAATAACAAGGTAATGGAAGAAATAATCTTGTTACCAACCAAGATAGTGAAAGTTAAGAACAAGGCTTGGTTTTTTATGACCAATCTTGTGATAAACCAAGACCACCTTCAAGATCACCCAACTATATGAGCACCTTGAGAAAAATCAGCCCTAGACTCCAAGAAAACTTCTTTGTAGATGTTAGAATCACCTCCAATCAATAAAACTTGAAAAGGCTTTCATCTTATGCAAGTTTAACACCAGATTTCATGGATAAATTTTGATCAAATGGTGGTTTATGGTGGTGAAGTGGACGGCAAAGAGAGAGTAGAGAGAGAGTTTGTGTGAGATTGAATGTAAAAATGAGGATAGTGGTTTGATGTTTAGTTGTTTTAAGGTGTGAATGGTTTTGATACAAAACTAAGGACAAGTGTCCTAGTTTTATTATTAAGTTGACACACATTGTGGTGTGTTGTTTAAGCTTGGTTGTCCCATTGTGGGGGTGGGGAAAGTGTTAACTTGTCTCATCCCCACTAATTTATGGGTACTCCTCGATTTTAGTTTCCTCGATTTGCGTGCCCTCGGGTCTTTTTACGAAAAACGTTTTTATAAATTATGAATCAATGGCACAAAACCAATCTAATAAAAATTGTCTCATCAAAAACGGAGTTTAAAAACGTAAATACGTAAACCTAGGGTTTCCGGTTTAGTCGTAAAGGACGTTAAATTATGCGCATAAGCCCTAATTCCAACCCGTAAATTGTGAGTTCATCAACCCACACAAAAATAAGTTTCAAAATAATATACGAG
Organism: Glebionis coronaria; assembly: GCA_025667525.1. Taxonomy (NCBI): domain Eukaryota; kingdom Viridiplantae; phylum Streptophyta; class Magnoliopsida; order Asterales; family Asteraceae; genus Glebionis; species Glebionis coronaria. The sequence continues at coordinate 213,259,803 of CM046875.1, forward strand.
AAAATAATTTACTACCTGAAAATGTTAGATTGTCACAGCATTTCCTCCTAAAAGGGATCAACGTCCTCGTGATCCATTTCATTTTGATGTCCGTTTCTTATTGAAATTAAAGAGGTGTGGGTATTTCTTCCACATTTCATTCTCTCATTCCCAAGTAAATTTTGGTCCATGCTTTGAATTCCACCGGATCTTGACGATAGGTATCCGACTTTGTTTAAGTTTCTTTACCTCACGATCCATAACCTCTACGGGTTCTTCGATAAAATTCAACTTCTCATCAATTCGAACCTTATCCAACGAGATTTTCTCATCACACACTGCTAAAAATTTCTTCAGATTAGATACATGGAATGTGTTGTGAACACCATGAAGTTCTTGGGGTAACTCTAATTTGTAAGCCATCGGACCTACTCTAGATAAAATCTTAAAGGGTCCAATATAGCGGGGATTCAATTTCCCTCGCTTTTCAAATCTGATGACGCCTTTCCATGGCGATACTTTCAACATTACCCGGTCACCCACTTCAAACTCCATCGGTTTCTGCCGCACATCCGCGTAACTTTTCTGTCTACTTCGGGCAGTCAACAGCCGATTCTTAATCTGAACTATCATCTCCGTAGTCTCCTAGATCAATTCCGGTCCTATGAGCTGGGTATCCCCAACTTCACTCCAACATACAGGAGATCTACACTTCCTACCATACAAGCTTCAAACGGTACAGCCTTAATACTAGCATGATAACTATTGTTGATGCAAAAGTTGGGTGATCCTTGCTAGACCCGAATTAGGCTTAATTCGGGTTGGCTGGGCTCCGGCTCCTGCACCAAGTGAATCGTTTGGTTGGGATCCTGCACACTAAACAACACGCGTTAGGCTTACCGTGAGAATGTTTCCCACGATTAGACTCCGGCGTGAGAGTAAGTAATCGATTAGGGTTTATGTGAGTTGAGAGTAGAACGTAATACCTTTGTGGAACCCTTGGGGGTTCCTTTTATAGGCAGTGGAACCCTAGTGGGCTGCCACTGATACTTCGGCCCCAAGGAAAGGATAACTATCAGAATTAGAATAATTGTTATCTTCTAATTTTGGTAGTGAATATCCTCCTCAATTGGGATAAAGTTATTCCTAGACAGAATATGATTCTGTCTAACCCTATGTCGGCCGCACCGGGCCGTGGGCCGCACACATGTGTGCGGTCACTGTTCATCCAAGCCCATAAGCCTGAATGACATTATCCCACCCATCTGTGATGGGCCGGATACGGGTATTACCCGTGGGCCGGGCTCATGACCCGGATGGGGACTATACGTCATCATGTCCCCCCAGTCTAGTTGTTACAACCATAGGCGTAACCTCTAGACTACCAAGATGCTCCCTGGACGTACCAAGAAAAAATAGAGAATGATTAGTTGTCCAAGAATTTGTGCTGGCCGCACAAGGCAACCTGCCTTAGGAAATTATTCCATTATTACCTCAACCGCACATGGCGACCGAGACAAATTAAATATAGCATTAAATGATAACTCTTACGTAAGAGCCACATATCCCGACATTAATAACTGTTCACCTGACATGTTGACTGACAAAAGTGCAAACAGTCAGAGCCTTGAGCAGTGCAAACGTTTGAGTCAGAAATGACCCGTGGGTCCCGCCTGACGTTTCACTTGCCACTTGCCCCCTAACCACACGATCAAGAATAGTGGTAGACACGTGTCACACATCCAACAGGTCGTGACCCACGAGGCAACCCTATAAATAAGCCCCCATACGGCTGTGTGAAACACACAGTTATAATCTCCATTTCTGCCATTAAAGCTTTCTTCTTAGCTCGAATCAATTTCGCACGGATCCCTTCATACGCAGGTTAGAACACCACACCCTTACATTTTTATTTAGTAATGGCTCACAGAAACAACCCTACCATTGGATCCGTGCTGAATGTAATTACCCAGGACCAACTAAATCACTTTTGTACAAACTATTTCATCCCTACCAACCTACACCCCTCACTTCCTAGCGCCGGAGACCTCATAACTAAGGCACCGGCGCGTAAGATTGGCCTGTACACTCGCCTGTTTGATGCGGCCAATTACCGCATTCCCTTCACCCATTTCCTCGTAGATCTGTTAGGATACTATGATGTACATATCAGTCAGCTCCACTGTATAGGTGCCTGTAAGATTAGTCAATTTGAGATCCTCTGCCGTGCTAGAAGAATCCCCCCAACCGTAGAACTATTTCGACTCTTTTATATCCCCAACCTTGTAAATGGCTGGGTATCCTTTAAGAAACGATCCACTAACAGTCCCCAGTCTCATAATAAGCCAGTGGATTCGCTGAAAAACTGGTATGACCACTATTTTTTCATTGACGCAGTAGTATGGCCTGCTGATTATACCTTGAGGCATAGGATACCCCATGACCCCAAGCCGCACACTAGTACATATAACCCCAGACACTCCCAAGAATTAGATCTGAATAGGACCGGGTTCCATAGAAGTCTTCCCGAGTCATTTCTATGTTTGCTAGGGATTAGCCGCAATTATTTTGGCCTGTCCAACAGATATCCTGTGTTTTGGAGAAGGCAGGGTGAAGGTAGGCTAACATCCGTACACAAAAACTTATTCAATCATTTTATAAATGGCTAACATATATTGTTTTGTGTTGGGCAGAAATGAACTTCTTTGGACTCTTACGCCAGGGTGACCCGAAGCTCGTACCGGAGGGTTCTCGTCCCCTCCGTGAGAATGAACTACCCCTTCTTGAGCATACCCGAAACGTGACGTTTGCTCTTGAAGCCGTGCCAGATCCCCACTCGGACGAGGAAGAGCAAGGAGACAATGAGGGTGGTGATAACAGGATGCATGAAGGAGGAGCCGGACCCTCCTCACCACATAGGGAAGAGCAGGGAGATAATATTGACTTAACCACCTCCAGCATTCGTCGGATGATGGGCGATGATGATGAAGAAGTACAACAAACCAATGAGGAGGAAGAGGAAGAAGTGGAGAAAGAAGTCGAGGAGGAGACTGAAGAAGCAACAGCTCAGCCTGTCGCCAGGCGTACCCGTAAAAGAAACAAACGAGCAAGAAGAGCTGCTTCAGCCGAGATCGGCGAACACAACGCCCCTCCCAAGAAACTTCGAGAAGACCATCCCTTGTACCAATCTGTTGGGAGCACCACCCAGGCGTCCGAGACTATCCGGGCCGCACATGTCGATCTCGTCACTCAGATTGCCCCAACCACATCAGAATTGGCAAGAAGTGACATGTAAGACTCCATCCTAACACGTAAGAACGACAGATTCCCTTTAAGCAATACTTAACATGTATACAAATGCTTGTTTCACAGGGATGAACAAACTGGTGCCGCGCCTCCTCCTGATACTCAAATAGATAAGGGAAAAGGAAAAGAAGTGGAAAGAAACCCCATGCTTCACACGGCCGCCACAAATTCTGGCCCCGTATTTGAAGAAGGTTCACCCACAGCCTCCCAAGACCTCCCAACGTCCGGCCCCCCTTAATCGTTCAACCCCATCTGGAATATCACAACTGCATCACGAATGAGGGACGCCGATGAATGCCGAGAGTACCTCAACAATTGCATACCACCAGGCTTGGTGCGAGAGGTGAATGCGCTCAGCCTTGCGGACTTGGTGGATGAGTATAATGGTGCCTTGGTACACCAAATGGCAATGGGCACCTCGATGAGGGTAAGGTTTGATGCCGCACTTGGGCATGTGGAATCTCTTAAGAGGAAGGTTGGACGGAGGGAGAAGATGATCGTGGACAATGAAGCTCAAATTACAGCCCTTCAGTCCCAACTTGCTAGCGCCGAGGCGATCATAAAAAAGCAAACGGCCCGCGCGAATGAATACGACCGACAAGTGGCCAACCTTGAGTCAAAGCTAGATGCCGCGTCCACCAAGGTACATATTCGTGCCGCACCCCGCTTTTTATAAAAGAAATATATTCTAACAATTAACCTCATAAAGGTAGCCACACCGGAGGCGTCTGCCAAGTCTTCTTCCAGCCAGGTGTCCGTGCTTAACAAGAAACTAGAAGATGCGCACATGGCAATCCAAAGCATGGAGAAGATACAAGAGGAACTTGCTGAAGAGAGGGCTATCACCCAGGAGCTGAAAGAGGCGTTTGCCCAAAAAGATTTGATCATTGATGCCCTCACCGCCGAGCGCGATGACGTGCTATGCCCTCAACTACTAGCGGCCATCGCCGGCCGCAGGTGGATGGTAGGGCATGGAGCACGCTTGGCCGTCACCAAGGTTCTAGAGGCCCCCGAGTTTGTGCAACAGTTTGCAAGTCTTGTGTCTGATGGCATTGACCATGGACGTCATGAGGGAATGGTCGAGGCCATAGAGCTTATCAAGAAAGGGGAAAACTTCACCAATCATGCCTTCTTTAATCCTGAAGCCGCTAACAAGATGACTGCTTCCATGGCCGCGATGTGGGATCTGCATTATCCATTCTTGGATGAGCTGGAGGCCACCAAAGATGCATCAAATATGGAAATCATGGAAAGGCTAAGTCTTAGTGCGTTCTCCCAAGGTGAGAGTCACTCCCGTGCTTCCTTCACTCCATCACCCAGCCACCTGACGCTCCCCATCTATGAGGACGTAACCAGGATCGTGCTTGATAAAGAACCCTTAAGTGAGGTGCTGGAGAGGAACGCTGCTCAAGCCCAGAAGCGGAAGGAAAGTAATGATTGGTTGTCATGCTTGGTCGAGGAACAAGCGGAGATAGGTAAACTTCTCCCCCCTATGTAGGGTACTTTATGATCCATTTTATACAACTCTGGTTTGTAACCGCTGAATATTTGTTGTTTCTATTCGTCCGTGCATGTACACGGCTAAAAAACATGTGTGTTTTGTATGTAAGTCCGTGATGACCACGGCCCTTTTTGTTTTTTATATGGAACCTTGTGTATTTTGATTGTGTTGAATATTGTATACCAATACTGCATGATACGTCACGTCTTACACACAAAAAAGGAAAATACCTACAAGCCTATAATTTACTAGACATGCGTCGTGCGTCTTTACTATGCGAAGCACGTTGTGACTACGGCATATGAAACTTACCACAACGTCTTGTGAGTAAGGTGTCTAGTAAGGATACATGATCCGTGCGGCTGGGGTTGCATCCCTCTTACGCGGCAAGTTGAATTAGAAGGTTCACTTAATCCTCTTACCCCGCTTGGAGGCGTATAGTACATGTACAGTAGTTTGAATGAATGCATATGGATGAAACATGGCATATTATAATACAAGTAAAATTCATATGATTAACAAAAAATCTAAAAAAATGATTTGCACGAAACGAGTCGTGGAGCTAGCTAGGCACCATGACATTTTATTAGAACGCTTACATTTTTGTTTGAACGATAATGACAAGTCCTAAAAAACAAGAAAGGAAACTAAGCAAAACATAAGAAAAAACAGATAAACCGCATGGTTCTTTATTAAGGCCACATATAGCGAAGCACCCATGCGGAAGCCGTAGCTTTTTAAAGATAGCACCTTTTGAGATTGAAGATGTTCCATGTGCGCTCTAGGTCGCGGCCATCCATGTCACGGAACTTGTACGCGCCTCGTCCTAAGGCTTCCGTGACTTCATACGGTCCTTCCCACTTAGGGCCCAGCTTTCCTGTATTCTCCGCTCGACTTGCCTCGTTAGCACGATAGACGTACTCTCCCGGACGGAAAGAAACACCCTTGACCTTGGCGTCATAATAAGCCTTCATCTTAGCCTCATTGATAGCTGCTATCTCCCTCTTTTCGTCCAACAGATCCAGGTTGATTCGCAGCTGCTCGTCGTTCGTGACGACATTAACTTCCGTCGTGCGGATGGCAGGCATTCCTATTTCTGCTGGTATAACAGCTTCAGTGCCGTAAGCCAATGCAAATGGAGTATCTCTGTTGGCTGTTTTGATCATAGTTCTATGCGCCCATAGCACATGTGGTAACTCATCGACCCATTTGGCACTTCGTTCATCCAAACGCGCCTTGATACCATTTCCCAAGCTTCTATTTGCCTGTTCGACGAGGCCATTTGTCTGCGGATGCTTAACAGATGCGAAGCGCCGCTTGATGTTCAATGATGCACACCAGTCTTTGAATGGATTGTCTGTGAAATGTTTACCGTTATCCGAGATGATTTCTCCTGGTAGGCCAAAACGGCACACAATATGTTCCCAAACAAACTTTTTAACTTGTTTGCCTGTGATAGATTTGACTGCCTTGGCCTCTATCCATCGTGTGAAGTAGTCCATCGCGACAATCAAGAATTTAACTCCCCCCGCAGCTACAGGAAATGGTCCTGCAATGTCGATTCCCCACTTATAGAATGGCCATGGGGACGTGATAGGTGTAAGCTCCTGCTGCGGGTGCCGCGGCACTGGCCTATGCACTTGGCAATCACTGCACTTGCGAATCATGTCGTGCGCGTCTCTGTGCATGGTAGGCCAATAATATCCTGTCCGTAAGGCTCTAGCTACCACGGATCGTGGACCTGCATGCATGCCACACAATCCTTCATGTATGTCACTGATTACGTATGCGGCCTGACGTGGTCCAACACACCGCAGCCACGGCTGCAAGAAAGAGCACATGTAAAGGATGCCTTCTCGAAGTTCGAAATGCTGCGACTTCCTCCTGATGCGTCGTGCTGCTTTTTCCTCGTCTGGAAGGGTCTCGCTAGTCAAATAGTTGATAATCGGGGTCATCCATGTAGGTCCATCCTCCTCAACTATAGTAGCGAACTCCCCTTCCGTTATAGATTTCTCCTTGAGTATTTCCACCAAGACTTGTTTAGACAAGTGAGCGAAGCTTGTGGATGCGATCTTACTAAGAGCGTCCGCCTTCTTGTTCTCGCCCCTTGGCACCTGCTTGATGGAAAACTTACTGAAAACCGCGATTAGCGACTTGACTTTTTCCAAGTACCTGACCATGTTGTCCTCCTTAGCCACATATCCACCTAGAACATGGTTCGTGAGTCCACGTAGGTCTCAAGGCTGCGGACTCCCATTCTAGCGGCGATTTTCAAACCCGCAATTAATGCTTCATATTCCGCTTCGTTGTTGGTGGCCGTGAACTCAAAACGGAGGGCATACGTGAATTCCATTCCTTCCGGATTTGTGAGAATGAGACCAGCTCCGGACCCGTCCGTACACGAAGATCCGTCCGTGAACAACACCCATGGTTCTGTTGGGGTCTCGTCTTGCTTAACGATTGGCCCTTCCTCATCCGGCTTCTCGATTAGGAAATCTGCCAAGATCTAGCCTTTCACAGCCGTCCTTGGCCTATAAGATATATTGTGCTCCCCCAATAAGAGGCTCCATTTCTGTAGCCTCCCTTCCACGTCCGGTCTAGAAATAACCTGCTTGATTGGCTGATCCATAATGACTACAATTGGGTGCGCCTGAAAGTACCGGCGCAGCCGCTTTGTAGCAAACACTAGTGCTAACACCAATTTCTCCATAGAGGAGTAATTCAGCTCCGGCCCTTGTAGTGTTCTACTTATAAAGTAGACCGGATTTTGCACTGTATCTCTATCTATCATAAGTACCACGCTTATTGCGCCATGAGTGGCTGAGAGATACATAATGAGTTCCTCCTTCGTCCACCGGAAGTATCCCTTCCTAATGCACTTCTTGAGTGTCTTAAATAGGGGTAATGACTTCTCTGCGGATTTAGATAAGAACCTATTCAGCCCGGCTAGTTTCCCATTTAAGGATTACACCTCCTTCCGTGTCTGGGGGGATGGCAGTTGTATTACTGCGTCCGTCTTCTCTGGGCAAGGTTTGATGCCGTTTGGATCAATCAAATATCCAAGGAACATTCCCTCCGTTGCCCCAAACATACATTTCTTTGGATTTAACTTCATGTTAATCCTTCTCAGTGTGTCGAATGTCTCTTGGACATCCCGGAGAAGTGCCTCCTCCGTGTGACTTTTTATAACCAAGTCATCCACATAGACCTCCAAGTTGCGGCCTATCTGTGATTCAAAAGCTTTGTCCACAAGCCGCTGATATGTAGCACCGGCGTTCTTCAGTCCAAACGGCATTTTCGTATAGCAATATACGCCCTGGCTCGTATGGAACGCCGTTTTTTCTGCATCCTCCTCCGCCATCTGGATTTGGTGATATCCTTTATATGCGTCCAATAAACATTTAAAAGGATACCCACATAGGGATTCCACCTTCCAGTCGATTTCCGGTAACGGGTAACAATCCTGTGGACAGGCCTTGTTTAGATCTGTAAAATCCACACACATGCGCCAACTTCCATCATGTTTTTTGACCATGACCTTATTGGATAACCACTCGTGGTAGTATACCTCTCGCATGATACCTGCGTCCACTAGTTTCCGTACTTCCTCCAATATCAGTTGGCTGTGCTCAGGTGCCTGGCCGCGCTTCTTTTGCTTGACGGGTTGGTACCCTTGGCGGATCTGGAGCTTATGCTCTGCTATCGCACGTGGCACGCCTGTAATATGCTTTGGCTCCCATGCGAATATATCTAAGTTTGCACTTAAAAGAGAGCACATGGCCCTTTTGCCGCTATCCGAGAGCGCCCCTCCTATGGATACCTCCTGTTCCAGATAATCAGGGTGAATTGCTACCTTCCAATTGGGAGGTGGTGATCCATCCTTGGATGGAACAGGTGGAGCCGGTGTTGTCACGGTGTGACACTCGGATGACGGTACGATTGTGTTGTAAATGGTAACAATTCCCCCCTCAACGGGGAATTTGATCATTCCGTGCGCCGTGGAGGGTACCGCCCATATAGCCAAAATACCTGGTCTGTCTATGATCCCATTGTACGGAGAATGTGAGCGTACCACCATGAAGATCATCCACGCCGTAGTGGTGTGTTCCTCATTCCCAATGGTTACAAGCAGTCGTAGTTGCCCTATCGGCCAGATAGTGTCTCCACTAAAGCCGGTGAGCGGCACCGTGGCCGGTACTAATTGGCTTCTTATTTCTGGGCATAACTGCACAAAACAGTGTTCATACAGTACCTATGCTGACGACCCTCCATCCACATACATGCGACGAACATTGTGTGTTCCAATGCTTATCTCGATAGTGAGAGGCGCATCGGTCACATCGCTTGCTGTGATGGGAGGGAACGAGATTTCCCTGCCGCGTGAAAATTTTTGGCCAACTTTCTGTCTCGTGCGGTGTTGTCTGGATTGGATCATGTATATGGTCGAAGGTTTGTCCTTTTGGGGATCCTTCTTATCGTACTTCTTGTTGTTGTCTTTTCCATCCTTCCAATCCTTAACTAGGTGCTTGAGTTTACCTGATTTGATCAGCGACTCAATATGCTTCTTGAGCTGGATACACTCCTCCGTACCGTGGCCTTTGTCATTATGGAACTCGCAGAAGCGATTTCCTTGCCGACGTTCCGGCGGAGTGGTCATTGGGGGAGGCCTTGGAAAGTTCGCCCCTTCCGTCAGCAAGATCTCCCGGTAGGACATCTTTAGGGGGGTGAACTTATCGTACGACCGTCCTCCTTTGCTCTTGCTCTTATAGTCTGAGCCCTTGCTATTGTTCTGATTGCCTTAACCGCCCGACTGTCTCCGAGACTGGTCATTTGACCGGTACCCATTTCCTCTGGATGGGTAGGCCGCGGCGACAGCTGTTTCTCCTTCTATGAAATTTCTGACCCTTTCCATGAGGTCATCATATCTCTCTGGACGCTTGTCATTGAGGCGCCTGATCAATTCCCTGTCTGTTATGGCATGCATGTAGTCAGAGATTTTCAGGAGCTCCGGCATTGTTTTTGTGCGCGTGCACTCATCATTGAAGCGTTCAGTGAAGGCTTCTGTGGACTCCCCCGGCCGTTGTTTGACAGTTGCCAATGAGACCGGATCCCTATTATACTTCTTCCTCTGAGTATAATTGTTCTCGAATGCAGTGCGTAGTTCCGTGAAACTATCAATGCTCCGTGGAGGGAGTGCCTCAAACCAGTCACGGGCATTTCCGATCAAAGTTGAATTGAACATTTGGCACCATATAGGCATGGGCCATCGCTCAATTTTAGCCTGCGTATCAAATATTTTAAGGTGATCAACCGGATCACCAGTCCCATCATAGGTCTTGACACACGCCGGCATGCGACGTTTGGTGTCCTCAGAGTAGTTCCGTATGCGGAGGGTAAACGGGTCTTCCCTGGGATCCGCCCATGGCCGGGTGAGCCTAGGGTCATCCCATGGTTCACACCATGTACGTGAAAGATCCTCCGCTTCTTCATCTCGATAATAAGGGCCACCATAATACTCATCATTTTTTGGTGGTGGTGGAGGGGTGCGCCTAGGTCGGCGACGCTTAGGTGGATGGTCATCTGAGTCCTCTCCTGACGGGTCTGGAGACGGTGGTGGTGCCCCATCCTTTGGGTAGGGGCCACTTTTTTGGGATGAACCGGAAGCCTTCTTCCCAGTGTTCATCCTGTCCCACACGCTCGTGCGACGAGCGGTTCTGGCCAACTCTCGAATCTGGCCGCTCGGGTGAACCATCAGACTTATCTCCTCCTTCTCGAGACTGCATTAGTTCTTGTATGAGGCGATCTCCTATGCGCTCAAACACATTCCTGGGCTGAGGGGTTTCTCAAAGATGCTCTGCTCCTGAGGCCGAGCTCTCCTTTTCCTCTGATTTTGGGAAGAGGTGACTGGTCCGGTGTCACCAAAGTTGAGTCTGGATTGGAGGTTCCTCCCCAGATTCAACCTTGACGCGATCCCCGGGACGATCATATCGAAGTTCTGCGTGAGAACTCGAGTAAGATCCTCCTCGCTGTGTGGTAGGACCTCTACCTCTTCCTCTACCGATGGTCTGCGTGGCTCCTTGTTAGGAGGGTTGGGCGCACTCCCTGGGTCCGGATTGTCCAGGGTTGAAGTAGGTGGGGGTGTAATGGAGATCGTGCTCGTCACCCCCAAGGGCTGGAAGCCGCCACGGTTACTAGGTCCGCCTGCAAGGCGGCTAGGTGATTGATTAGGGATGAGTATCCCTTCCCCTTGGGACTTCCGATTTCTAGGATTCGTATTCCTGGGATTGGCTTGCTGATGCCCCTTCGTCATTGGAAATTCAGAATGAGGTTTTGTTCCAGCTTAGTGTAATGGGTCACACGGATGGCGCCAACTTGTTGATGCAAAAGTTGGGTGATTCTTGCTAGGCCCGAATTAGGCTTAATTCGGGTTGGCTGGGCTCCGGTTCCTGCACCAAGTGAATCGTTTGGTTGGGATCCTGCACACTAAACAACACGTGTTAGGCTTACCGTGGGAATGTTTCCCACGATTAGACTCTAGCGTGAGAGTAAGTAATCGATTAGGGTTTATGTGAGTTGAGAGTAGAACGTAATACCTTTGTGGAACCCTTGGGGGTTCCTTTTATAGGCAGTGGAACCCTAGTGGGCTGCCACTGATACTTCGGCCCCAAGGAAAGGATAACTATCAGAATTAGAATGATTGTTATCTTCTAATTTTGGTAGTGAATATCCTCCTCAATTGGAATAAAGCTATTCCTAGACAGAATATGATTCTGTCTAACCCTATGTCGGTCGCACCGGGCAGTGGGCCGCACACATGTGTGCGATCACTGTTCATCCAAGCCCATAAGCCTGAATGACATTATCCCACCCATCTGTGATGGGCCGGATACGGGTAGTACCCATGGGCCGGGCTCATGACCCGGCTGGGTACTATACGTCATCAGTCTCCCAGATCAATTCCGGTCAGGTGAGCTGGGTATCCCCAACTTCACTCCAACATACAGGAGATCTACACTTCCTACCATACAAGCTTCAAACGGTACAGCCTTAATACTAGCATGATAACTATTGTTATACGAAAACTCTGCTAAAGGCAAATGTTTATCCCAATTCTTACCAAAATCTATCACACAAGCTCTCAACATATCTTCCAGTGTCTGTATTGTCCTTTCACTCTGTCTGTCAGTTTGGTGGTGATAAGAAGTGCTCATGTCGAGATTCGTTCCTAAAGATCTTTGGAGGGATTTCTAAAAATTCGATCCGAATCTAGGATCTCGATCCGTAATGATCGATACAGGCACTCCATGCTTACACACAACATTCTCAAGATAGATAGGAGTTAGCTTCTCTAGTGAGAACTGCTCATTAACCGGAATGAAGTGTGTTGATTTGGTCAGTCTTTTGACAATGACCCAAATCGAGTTATTTCCAGATGATGTTCTAGGAAGCTTGGTGATAAAGTCCATCGTAATTCGCTCCCACTTACATAGCAATATTAGCTTTCATATTCGGCCACCAGTACAACTTCTTCAAATCATGATACATTTTATCAGATCCAGGATGAATGGAATATTTAGATTTATGGGATTCCAACATAATCAAATCTCTTAAGCCTCCAAACTTAGGTATCCACATACGACCTCTTAAGCATTTCACTCCATCAGCTCTAACCTCTAAAGGATCTCCTTCTCCTCAAAACCCTTCATTAAAAAAATTTTCTTTCTTACAGGCTTCTATTTGCGCATTTCTAATTTGCTCTGGCAAGCTATTGTGCACAGTCAAGACTAGAGGACGTACCCTGATACGCTCTCTATCCTTTCTACTTAATGCATCGGCAAAAACATTTTCTTTTCCCAGGTGATATTTTATATCACAATCATAATCACTTAACAGCTCTATCCATCTTCGTTGCCTCATATTTAATTCCTTTTGGTCGAGAATATACTGTAGGCTTTTATGATCGGTGAACACCATACACTTGGTGCCATACAGATAATGTCTCCACAACCTAAGAGCAAAGACTACAGCTCCTAACTCAAGATCATGAGTAGTATAATTCTCCTCATTCTTCCTTAATTACCTAGAAGCATAAGCTTTCACCTTTTCTCGCTGCATCAAGACAGCTCCATAACCTCTAAGAGATGCATCACAAAATACTACAAAATCTTCACTTCCGTCGGGTAATGATAGAATTGGTGCACTACATAATTTTTGCTTCAATATCTGAAATGCTCCTTCTTCTTCACTTCCCCAAACGAAAGGTTTATTTTTCTGGGTAAGCTTAGTCAGGGGTTTATCTATTAAAGAAAATTCTTTAATGAATCGTCTAAAATAGCCAGCCAATCCTAAGAACTGTCGCACCTCCGTTAGCGTTGTCGGTGCAGACCAATTCTTAATAGCTTCAACCTTTGCAAGATCAACATGAATTCCATCTTTGTTAATCACATGACCAAGAAATTGCATAGAGTCCAACCAAAAATTGCATTTCGAAAACTCACCATACAACTTTTCGTCCTTTAAGAATCTCCAGATAATCCTTAAATGTTCTAAATGTTCCTCTTTATTTTTAGAATATATTAGAATATCGTCAATGAACAAGATCACAAATTTGTCCAAATAGGGTTTGCACACCCGATTAATTAGATCCATGAAGACCGCAGGTGCGTTAGTTAACCCAAATGGCATTACTTGAAATTTATAGTGTCTATAACGAGTTCTAAATGCAGTTATTAGAATATCTTCTTCACGGACGCGAAGTTGGTGATATCCAGACCGCAAATCTATCTTAGAATACACACTAGATCCTTGTAGTTGATCAAATAAATCATCAATCATTTGTAAAGGATATCGATTTTTAATCGTCAACTTATTCAGTTCCCGAAAATCAATGCACATACCGAAAGATCCATCCTTTATCAGACAACTACTTAAGTTGTTCAGATAATTCCTTTAATTCAGAAGGTGTTAATAGGTAAGGCGCATATGCCACCGGCGTAGCACCAGGAATTAGGTCGATTCGAAACTCGACTTGCCTTATCGGCGGAAGTCCGGGTAAATCATTAGGAAATACCTCTGGAAATTCAGAGATAATAGGTACATCTTCCAATCGTTTCTCCTTAGATCATTCCCAGTCACTTGAGCTAAGAATAGCTCGCAACCGTTCCTGATGTACTTTTGGACTTTAATACATGAAACGATTTTCAAACGGGATTCACCTCGATTTCCATCAATTACTAACGTCCTATTCCTAAGAGGAATCTTAACCCTCTTTTCTCCACATAAAATAGTAGCATTGTTCAATGATAACCAATCCATACCAATAATATTATCAAACTACCTAGTTCTATCAACATCAAATCAATCAGAAATGAATAGTTTAAGAGATTTAGAGAGCATCCTTTTAACAGCTTATTAGTTTTTACTAGTTTACCATCAGCCAATTCCACTTCGTAACTTGTATTTATCTCAACAGGTTCAATGTCAATAAGGACACTAAATTTAGTGGATACAAAGCTCCTATCAGCACCCGAATCAAATAAAGCAACAACATAATGATTGTCGAGTAAAAACATACCAGTAACGACATTCGGATCCTTTTTCTTAACCTCAACCATTCCAAGTTGATAGGTACCACCCTGGGGGTTTCTTCCAGGTCCAATCCTTTTCAACTTTGGGCAATCCGATTTCTTATGACCTTCTTCATTACAGTTGAAGCAAATAACTCCCCTCTTACACTTTTCCACTTTGTGTCCATGCTTTCTGTCGACGTATAGTCAGCAGTCGGCCCGGCCCGACAGGCCCGCAGCCCACACATACCTAACTTACCCTTCAAGAAACCCTATCACTATATAAACAAGGCCAGGGGTCTCATTATACATCAGGTTTTCTCTCATAACTACACCTCATATACAACATATTGTATGGATACTAACTTGACCGTCGGAGGTGGACCCCGGGGCTCTGGCCTCGGGTCCACGTCTAACTGGTTTACCTTTGTTTGCAGCATTACTCAGGACCGGGGAAGACGATTAACGGCCCAGGAGAGTCGTCGAGCCGGCCCAGCCAAACTATGCTCAAACAAGTTGGCGCCATCCGTGGGACCATGAAGATACAATGTTTGGTGTTCTCCTACTATCGAAAAGCACCAAAACTACTCGTAGGGATGCTAAATCGGTCATCCATCTTCTCCACTTATCTTTACCATGTTGTTTAGTTTTTTTCTAAAACCTGTGATACATCACAAATTTTACGTATTGCTATAGAAGCGTACCATAATATTCTTTTTAAATTAGTAAAAAGTTTAGTCATCACGAATCAAGCGCTTGTCATGACGAACTGATATATGATTTTCTAATGATATAACTTGAAAATATTCATTACTTACCTTAACAAATTCAAAGATTCTTTATGTTTTCTATTAAAGATGAAGGAAAGTTAATATTATGTGGCCTATATTGATCTTGGATATTTAGTCAACTTATACTCCTATGGTAGTAGTATTTTATTCATTATACTCTATGCATATTATTTTTTAACACCTAATGTTACTATAAGTATATATCTCCGCATGCTCGGGATTCGCATTGAGTAAAACATATATTGTTTTAAACTAAGATAATAGAATCCCTTATTCACAATTATCATTAATTTGAAAAGGTTATAATTTATTTGTATATTAGTCATTAACTATTTATGTCTACGTTAAGATATTTTTTCTTTTCTATCCGCGGTCAGGGCGGGTTCGCATGTTCGAACATATTTTTATTTTATTCATTATGGATACGAGCCTCTTTCTTTTTGCGTTAGTCCGCATATATTATTTTTTAATAAAAGATATTACATATATCTTTTAGAAAGTATTGTCGATATTTTTTTTTCAGAATAAATATTATGTATATCTTTTAGATTGGTAAAAGGATATTCTATTCGATCTGATTAATATATTTTCCTTATATGTCGCGACCCGACGTAGTAATATTGCGATTCGTGGTCATGGCTCGTCCGTCCGTACTCATCCACACATTCAGCAATTATTTTATTTTTTATTCGCGGTCATGGTATGTCCAACCGTGCTCGTCTGTATTTTCGGTCATATTTTATTACTACGGTCATGAGCCGCGTCTTCCGTCATTAATCCGCATGTTCGGATATATTATTTATTTTAATAAAATATATTACGTATATATTTTAATTATTATTTATCTTTTGAATTTGTAAAAAGATATCTTAAAGTTGGCAAAAGTATTTTCTTATTTTTTTTAAAAAAAGGATAATATATTATCCGTATCTTTTAAATAGGTAGTTAGATATTACCTATATTCTTAAATTGACAAAAGACATTATCTACATTTTTTAAAAATGCGTAAAAATCTTATCAAAAATTTTTATATTAATAAAAGATCTTACGTATATCTTTTAAACTTATTAACAAGATAGTACATATATATCTTTTAGCTTTATGCAGACTTCTTTTATTCTGGTAAATATTCGCATCTTTCAATACATATCTAGATACATATTTTCATGTCTAGTATTAAGTTATTACTTGTCATGCATATCTAGTCCGTACACTCGGATATCTTCTGCCTACGGGCGTACGCGTACACATCGTTTCCAGGTGAAATAAGAGGAATGAGTTTAACCTACTAATTAAACTTGTCGTGTAAGAGGGATGCAACCCCAACGACCACGGATCATGTATCCTTGTTAGACACCTTGCTATCAAGACGTTACAGTAAGTTACGCAAAACCACATGACTCATGATGAACTTGCAACAGACACACTGTGCACGTCTAACAAAATTTTGTCATACATTTGACCGTCCTTATGGTAGTAGCGGTACGCCGCACGTAATGGCATAGCTCATCCCATAAGTTAGTTAAGATACGTCTTATACTATGTGACAATTCGCGGTTGAGGCAGGACCCGTCCGCGTTGGTTCGCACGTCCGAACCCAGTTTCCATCTTTTGTACGCGACTATGGTACGTCCATTCGCGCTGGTCTACGTGATCGTAATTTTTTGAATAATTGATTATGTTTAATACTACTAATCGAGTGTAGCACCATTAAACTTGGGGGGCTACTAGGGTATAATAATACCACTATTTATGTGCACGTCACACAAATATCTTTGGATATATTTCTTTGCCGCAGAAGTCCACCTTCTGTCGGGTTATTCCTTTGCCATGGAAGTATCTCTTCCATTGTCTTATTCCTTCGCCGCGGAAGTACTCCTTCCGCGCGCTTCTTCCTTTGTCATGGAAGTATCTCTTCCATTGGCTTACTCCTTCGCCGTGGAAGTACTCCTTTCGCGCGCTTCTTTCTGCGCCATGGAAGTATCTCTTCCATTGGCTTATTCCTCCGCCGCGGAAGTACTCCTTCTGTGCGCGTCTTCCTTTGCCATGGAAGTATCTCTTCCATTGTCTTATTCCTTCACAGCGGAAGTATTCCTTCCGCGCGCTTATTTCTGTGCCATGGAAGTATCTCTTCCATTGGCTTATTCCTCCGCCGCGGAAGTACTCCTTCCGCGCGCGTCTTCCTTTGCCATGGAAGTATCTCTTCCATTGGCTTTCGCCGCGGAAGTAATCCTTCCGCGCGCTTCTTCCTTTGCCATGGAAGTACCTCTTCCATTGGCTTACTCCTTCGCCGCGGAAGTACTCCTTCCGCGCGCTTCTTTCTGCGCCATGGAAGTATCTCTTCCATTGGCTTATTCCTCCACCGCGGAAGTACTCCTTCCGCGCGCGTCTTCCTTTGCCATGGAAGTATCTCTTCCATTGGCTTTCGCCGCGGAATTACTCCTTCCGCGCGCTTCTTCCTTTTCCATGGAAGTATCTCTTCCATTGGCTTACTCATTCGCCGCGAAAGTACTCCTTCAACGCGCTTCTTTCTGCGCCATGGAAGTATCTCTTCCATTGGCTTATTCCTCCGCCGCGGAAGTACTCCTTCCGTGCGCGTCTTCCTTTTCCATGGAAGTATCTCTTCCATTGGCTTATTCCTTCGCCGCAGAAGTACTCCTTCCGCGCGCTTATTTCAGCGCCATGGAAGTATTTATTCCATTGGCTTATGCCTTCGCCATGGAAGTATCTCTTCCGTTGGCTTATTCATGCGCCGTGGTAGTATCCTTCCACGATCTCATTATTTTCACCGTGGAAGTATCTCTTCCACGTGATTCTTATCTTTGCCGTGGAAGTATCTCTTCCACGTGCTCATTATCCTTCGCCGTGGAAGTATCTCTTCCATGTGCTTATTGTCTTCGCCGTGGAAGTACTCCTTCCACTGGCTCATTATCCTTCGCCGTGGAAGTATCTCTTCCACGTACTTATTATCTTCGCCGTGGAAGTACTCCTTCCACTGGCTTATTATTTTCGCCATGGAAGTATTCTTTCCACATGCTTATTATCTTCGCCGTGGAAGTAATTCTTCCACTGGCGTATTATCTTTGCCGTGGAAGTATCTCTTCCACGTGCTCATTATCCTTCGCCGTGGAAGTATCTCTTCCACGTGCTTATTTTCTTCGCCGTGGAAGTACTCCTTCCACTGGTTCATTATCCTTCGCCGTGGAAGTATCTATTCCACGTGCTTATTGTCTTCGTCGTGGAAGTACTCCTTCTACTGGCTCATTATCCTTCACCGTATCTTAGCCGTGGAAGTAATTCTTCCACTGGCGTATTATCTTTGCCGTGGAAGTATCTCTTCCACGTGATCATTATCTTTGCCGTGGAAGTATCTCTTCCACGTGCTCATTATCCTTCGCCGTGGAAGTATCTCTTCCACGTGCTTATTGTCTTCGCCGTGGAAGTACTCCTTCCACTGGCTTATTATTTTCGCCGTGGAAGTATTCCTTCCACGTGCTTATTATCTTCGCCATGGAAGTAATTCTTCCACTGGCGTATTATCTTTGTCGTGGAAGTATCTCTTCCACGTGCTCATTATCTTTGCCGTGGAAGTATCTCTTCCACGTGCTCATTATCCTTCGCCGTGGAAGTATCTCTTCCACGTGCTTATTGTCTTCGCCGTGGAAGTACTCCTTCCACTGGCTCATTATCCTTCGTCGTGGAAGTATCTCTTCCACGTACTTATTATCTTCGCCGTGGAAGTACTCCTTCCACTGGCTTATTATTTTCGCCGTGGAAGTATTCCTTCCACGTGCTTATTATCTGCGCCGTGGAAGTAATTCTTCCACTGGCGTATTATCTTTGCCGTGGAAGTATCTCTTCCACGTGCTCATTATCTTTACCGTGGAAGTATCTCTTCCACGTGCTCATTATCCTTCGCCGTGGAAGTATCTCTTCCACGTGCTTATTGTCTTCGCCGTGGAAGTACTCCTTCTACTGGCTCATTATCCTTCGCCGTGGAAGTATCTCTTTCACGTGCTTATTGTCATCGCCGTGGAAGTACTCCTTCCACTGGCTCATTATCCTTCACCGTGGAAGTATCTCTTCTACGAACTTATTGTCTTCGCCGTAGAAGTACTATTTCCACTGGCTTATTGTCTTCTCCGTGGAAGTACTTCTTCCACTGGCGCATTATCTTGGCCGTGGAAGTACTCCTTCCATTGGCTCATTATCATTCGTCGCGGAAGTACTCCTTTTGTTGGCTCGCTGTATTCGCCGCGTAAGTACGTCTTTCGCCGGCTCGTTATTCATGTCACGGAAGTACGTCTTCCGTGGGCTCATATATTTTCTGTGAAAGTACGCCTTCTGCGACGAATTTCTTTGCCCGACAATTTGAGTGATTTTTCAAAAGTTGATGTTGTTTGACCGTAATTAGACGGAGTCTAATCAACTACGTTTTTTAGTTCGGGAAAAGACGTTTGGAAAACATTGTCAAATGTTGTGGCTGCAAGACGGATATAATATCCGCCTAAACATGCCACAGAAGTACGTCTTCTGTTGGCCTTAAGACGAAAGAAATATTCACGCTATGCTGCATCATTTGTGGGTATAAGAAGTACGCCTTCAAATGTTCACGATGCAGCATACGGGTTCAACCTCCACCTTCACAAAAACCTTCTTATCGTCCTCATGTTAGAGATGAATAAGAATGATACCTTGCCAATTCCAGTGTTACCCCGGCTATAGAACGCGTTTTCTTCTTACGGGGTCTTTACCGTCAAGTAACGGGAAACCAAGCATTCGAGCACAACCACCCGTCTTACGTATACGTGTTTTCCCATTTCTTTCGACGTGGATATGCTTACAGGTAGCGGATATGGTGTGAAGTCTAGTAACCTCGGTGACAACCTCGCATACTAGACTAGGGGGACATGATGACGTATAGTGGCTAGGCTCACTATTCGTAACCCCAAACCATCATCTTTTCGCTAAAAGTAGCCCATTACGAGTGGAGCCATAAGTTACGGACAAACCACGAGGATGTCCTAGCAGCAAGCCGCACGCGGTTGTTTAGCGAGAATGATACACGAATGAGTCTAGCATAACATGATCATGGACCATATCATACTAGACTGGGGGACATGTCGACGTATAGTCTGCAGTCGGCCCGGCCCGACAGGCCCGCGGCCCACACATACCTAACTTACCCTTTAAGAAAACCTAGCACTATATAAACAAGGCCAGGGGTCTCATTCTACATCAGGTTTTCTCTCATAACTACACCTCATATACAACTTATTGTATCGATACTGATAAGTGTGAAAACACTCATCAATTATGATCCATAAACCACTAAAAACACTGTCAAATACATTATATTAGACTGTTAATTATCAGAATTACGCGTGTATTTGGTGTTTGTGTATTTTCAGGTAATATAGGTACATTTGAGACAAAACACGAGCTTTCAAGGATTTATTTGAAGAAAAGACGAAGAAAAAGACAATAGAGCTTTCAAGGACCATATTTGCCAATATTCTCAAAGATGGAGGACTAGACTTGCAATTTTCTACAAAGATTAAGGATGAAATGGAAATGAGATAAAAGTTTTATACACTTTTTGAAAAGAAATTAAATGAAAGGACTAAGATGGCAAAATAAAAGGAAAAGTTTACTTAACTTGGTCTATTTGACCAAAACCGGTCAAACAACACAAACGTGTACGCAATAACTTGCTACGTCTTCTTCTCCATTGAGAAGAGAGAGAAAGAAACAGTGACTTCATCTCAACCTCCATCACACCTGCAAATCCATCCCAAGGTCGATCCAGGAAGAATCACGCGAAGCTTATAACAACAAAGATGCTTATCTTTTTCCCCTCTACAAGATGATGTTACTTAATTAGACTCAAAGTCAAAGACGAAGAAAGCCCCAAATTCAAGATGAAGATGAAGATGGACGAGTAAACCTCGTATTTTACACGTGTCCAATCCTCATTGGATTGAACACGTCACAACACCCTCTCCAGACGGCTATAAATTGAAGACGAAGCTTTCATTTGCAACGGGTTAGCTAGGAGTAGTTCACATAGTTAGTTAGGAGTAGTTTAGTTTTCTTTCAAAGTTTTATGAATTTCAGTTAATCAATTAGTTAGATTCAGTTTTGATTTTGTTAATCTTGTTGTAACCGATCACTTTTTCCACCATTAATGAACTAAAGTTCTTTCTTAAAGATTTCTTGATTTTCTCTTAATTCTTCTTCTACTGATTACTGTTCACCTTAAAAAGATTCATCTTTTTCTCTTATCTTTTCTACTGTTACTGTTACAGAGAATATCTTACGAATATTTGGTAGAGCGTTTACTGTTCATGTCGTTGGGACTAGATAATAGTAGCTGTCATAATATTGATTTAGCTATGAGTTACTGTTCTGTTAAAAATCGGTTCAGTTTGTTACTTTTTAGTCCAGTCTGATACTTTTTAGTTTGTTAGATCATACTAATTCTTAGTTCTTATGGAATTTGTTTTGAGTTTAGATAAAAGATTTTGAAGGTTAATTGGCATAATCTGTTAAGTAGAAAAGTTTCCGGTTCAAATTAGTTGTGGTGACGTTAGTGCAATATCTGGTAATGTTTTAATCAGTTTAAACAGCTTTCTGCCTAGCAGTTTGATTGTAGTATGAGTTCTAAATTGAGAGGTTAATGAAATCAGATTTGTAAGAAAAGATTCAGATTTGTTCTAGTGATACAGAATTCAGATTCGTAGGTCTTGTTTGTTTTTCTTCGTTCGTTTCGGTTTGATTTTGCAGGATTTCTTTCAGTTTTTGAAGATAGCAGATTGGTGAATTCAGTTCAGCAGCTCAACTCTGCAAGTTCTGCAATTCGGTTGATTGCTATTGGATAATAAGCTGATTACAGTTTTTCAGTGAAAATTTCATTATGCAGGCAGATTAGTAGACGAAGATTAGGGGTGTTTTGTATTAAACCGGCTCAGCGCCGCGTTTCTCGACATCAAAGGACAGGTTTCGGATGAGGGGAGTACTTGTTTAAATTTCTGTATATTGTTAGATCATTTAGCTGTAGAAAATTTAGCTTAGGACGTTCTAGTACTTTGTTCAAACCAATTTGTTAGCTAGTAAGTTTCTTTACAGTAGTGTGGTTAAAAATGGTTAATAATCAGCTTTTGATAAATTTTTAAAAAAAAAGTCTGTACGTAGAAAACATGTAGAATTCATAAACTGTTAGATAAAGTTCAATCTTGTCAAACTTTATCAGTTGTACGAGTTTATCCCTTTACCGTATATGTTACTGTAACACTCACAGTCCAAATTCAGTTACAGTTAGATTCGTTAGTCCTTCCAGTTATTAATACTTTCCATTATTAGTCCTTCTAGATTAACTGGATGTCTTTAGCTTGTTGGGCTTAGCATCCTGTTGGGCTTACCAGTGGTAGAAGTGGACTGTCCATTTTATTAGTGGATAATTAGACTAAGTTTGAATTTGTGATTTTACAAGTTTGTATTTGTAGTCTTATAAATTTGATTTAGTTTTATAAATTTTAATTTTTGCATTTTAAATTTGTAGTGTAAATTTGTATTTTTCATTTTATATTTTGTGCATTTAAATTTTGTACTTGCAATATGTTTTTAGAATAGTACGTATACGTAGCTAGATAGTATTTTTACATTTTTACGTGCTAATTGCCAATTAGAAATAGATACCAAACAAATTTGTATAACCAAAAACAATTAAGTCTTTGCTAGAAAACGTTATATCAATTCGAATCGAGCTGAGAAGACAACTACACTAAAAAACGAATATTAAATGGCGCCGCTGCCGGTTCTTTTCGTGAAGATTAACGATTTCGAGTGAGACGATTGGATTTTGGGATCCGTTCACTTTGTGAACGTTATTTTTTACGTATTATAAATCAAAGATAAAAAAAAAAATCAAAAAGATAAAAATACAAAAAAATAAAAAAAAATCACAAAGTCAATTCTTTTCCTAAAGAATTGAACCAAAAAAATAAAAAATCCAAAAAGTAATCTTTTTCCTAAAAGATTACACCCATAAAAATATATATTATATCGATTTCATCGCTTTTTACGTAGATATAGTATTTTTCTTAAAAAAATCAAATAAATACAAAAATATTTTCTATATATTATTATATGTAAATAAGTATACGTATAAGAACAACCAAGTTACCTATTCTCCATAAGTATTGCCGAGGCAATACACCGTGTTGAGGGGCGTTCCGGTCCTTGACACGCGTATCGATCCAATTTAATTAAGCAAGAATAGATAAATACTTCCAATTGGCAATAATTCGAAGAATACAAACTACTAAAGTGAATAGAAAGGCGACGTGCTATAAAATGCCGTCTAAGGGTTAATAGGTACTTAAGTGCTTCGCGCCACCTAACCCCCCGTTCACTAGTGCGTATTCTAAGAAGGAAGGCTTAATTGGAGGTCTTGCACCCAAGTAGTAATTATATATATACTTTCTTGTGGATATTTCATATCGAAACTCGAAGAGGATAATCTTATTCTTTTCAAAGTCGACCGAGGGCTACTCCCTCATTCCTCGTGTTTACTTACACGTGTACTCGCACACGTGTAAACATACCACCTTTGGTGTATCACTTCCTTCCCCGAGGAAGCTTTTAAACGTCATTATACTTGTATATACATTCGGCCACCTTGTTATACATGGATACTCGTTCCATGTTGGAGATTTTGCAACAACGATCCGCCAACGCTAATTATTCGCCTTGTTCGACTTGTGGTGGTCCACACGATACGTATTTATGTGATCAAAATAATGGTTATTATGGGGAGGGATATGCTTACAATGGAACCGAGAACCCTGATTTTCGACCTAACACTCAAATGGACTATACTTGCAATGACTATATGGGATATTCCGGTTTTTCATCACAACCTCCACCATCATTTCATGATCAACCCTTTGATGAGCCATACCAAAACCAAGATTTTTCAAACCATGAAGGCTTTCAAAATAATGATGAAAATTTTCCATGCTATAATCAAGATACTTTTCAAAATCAAGGATTTTCACATTATGAGGGTTTTCAAAATGAAGGGAATTTTCAAGGTTACAATCATGAGAATTTTCATAATCAAGACTCTTTTCAAACTTATAATTCACCTAATTTTGAAAATCCACCTCCACCATATTCTTCGACTTATTCATGTGAGTTTTGTGGGAACGCACCCCATTATGGTTATGATTGTAGACTGAGGGATCCGCCTTCTAATGCCCCTCATGTTTTCAACGTGCCGCTTTCTTTACTTAAGACAATAAACAAGTCGATTGATGGAATTTCTAAGGTGATTGATAGTAAGAACGACATAAGCATTGAGGAAATGAAACGCGTGTGCCCGTTGTTAGAGGAACAAATTAAGTTTTTTGAGGAAGTGGAAATTATGACTTGGCAAATTTATGACAAGGAGATCGGTGCAATGTGTCGTGAATCGTTGAAAAAAGGTTCTTGTCACTTCAGGAAATATTTAAATGATTTCCTCTTTAAGATTGATAAAAAAGAGGAAGAAGAACGATATTTTGCTAATCGTGCTCGTTTGCTTAAACAATGCTTATATGACGATGATTACTATCCTTCGCGTTGTATGACATTTAATGATGACACATCTTCATCACCTTTACCTCACGTGGAACCCACCGACTCTTTAACCATGGGGGACGAGCCTCTTAGCACTAATACAAACACCGATTTGGATGCATTAACCGTTTCTAGTGTTGAGAACCTTATCCCAATCCAAAGAGAGCTTGAGAGGGTTTCCAATGAACCATGTGATGAGCTTTGTGTTGATACCTCTTCTCCTCATGATCACATTGAGATTTCATCTCATATTGACCTTCATGCTACTACTAGTGATTTTGGTGATTTCGATCTTGATGAATTGTTTAAAGAAAGAGATAATGAGATTGAGGAAGAGTTTGTGAAAGACTTCACACAAATCGAGGATGAAAATTGTGATTCTAGTGACGCGTCTTATGCTATATCATCCGATGATTTGTCTTGTCAAGATAACATTCCTAATTTGGATGAAGAGTTTGCTCCTATAGGAAACATGGATCCTTCTCCTCTACCACCTTATGATTCTTGTGATGAAACCTTTGATGATCCTTATGATAGTGATGAGTCTTTTACTTCTGATGATGATGACTCCATTTCTTCTATGACTCCTTCACCTATTCCTCTAAGTGATTTTGTGATACATTCAAATCCTCTTTTTGAGACATGTTTTGATAACCCACTTTTTGAGGACTGTGAAGAACCTAATAATGAGTCTATAGAAGAAGAACCCTTAATTGATATTCCTTCACTGGTTTTTGAGGATACACCTATTGATTTTCATGATCATATCATCCCTTTGAGTGATTCTCTCATTAATACACCTCCTTTTGAGCCTTATGTTCCCACCCTCCCACCCTTGAAGTTGGTTATTGATGAAGATCCTTTCCTCTTAGAGATTGATACTTTTTCACCTAAGGCACCTTTAGAACTCAAAACCTTTGATATGGACTCTTTTATGGAGATTGATACCACCATAGAGGATACTCTTGCACAATTTGATATAGAGGTCAACGATAGTGTTTCTAATTTGGAAGAGGAGGTTCGTCTTATTACTACATTGCTTTTTGAGAACATAGAGCCTATACCTTCTCCACAAGATACTATTACTATTGATCCTCCTTTCACTATGCCTTCTATGGAAGATTACCCACCTTTTGATGATGATGATGAGCCCAATATGGACATAATAGTTATGAATGTTTTGATACCTACACCTTCATATTCTCATGATGCTTTGATCACTAAGGGGGAATCTTATATGGTTGATATGAGCTCATCTTCTTATTTTCCCATGAAGGGAAAGATTTTTGATCCTGGGATACATATGTTTGGGAAATATTGGTTTTCATCTAGTCCACTTAAGAGTGTGATTTCTATTGATATGGACTTCTTGTATGAGCTTACTTTGGTGATGCTACCTATTTTGGAGTTGTTCGAATGTCGAGATGGGAACTTTGTATTTGATCCTGGGGTACTTCATATTTGAGAGATTTTATATGTTGGACAAACTTGAGACACGTTGGACCGTTCCATTTATCGAGGCGGATTTGGTAAATCTTATAGTAAATGGCAACGTGCTAAGTTTGAGTGTATCATGTGAGATGTGCTTCAACATGGATAATCTTTTACTCTCCATGATGGTTTCCCCAAGGACAACCTAATTCGGGGCCGAGTCGAGCTAGCGACTTAGGGTTAGAAAAACTCAAGCATTGAATAACTAGGTTAGAAAACGTAGAGTAGATTTTCAATAGGTTAAGTTTAATTAAAAGGATGTTATAGTAGAGTTGAAGTGGAGGGGTGCCTTTCTTTGTCTTTTGGTGTTTCTTTCAAGGGTTGCTCTCTCACATTTCATGCTTGGAGCTTATGGAGGAGGCCCGTGTATCTGGTTCACTTCGATTAGTTTTTGCTATCGTGATATTAAACATTGTGCTTAAAATGAATACCCTTTAGTTGTCTCTTCCTTAACTTGAGTTAAGCAAGGTTATCAATGTCATAAGTGTAGGGGAGTTCACTCCCATGCTCTTAAACATTGAGGACAATGTTTATCTTAAGTGTAGGGGAGACTTCTATCGAAGTGACCTTACCTAGACCATTGCCTTTACTTCATGATAATTTGGAAAATTGAATTTTTCGATCATTTTTCAAATTTTTAATCTACTTTGGCCACCAAAAATATGCATTCATGATTTTTGCATCAATCATTTTTCATTTGCATATCACATTTGCATTGTATATATTTCTTCTTTTATTTTTCATCAAAAATATATAAAAAGAAAAAAAAAATATAATAAAACATGGTTTTAACAAATTTAGACTTCTTTGACATATTAGGCCCACCATGGATATTTTGACTCAACCCGAGTTTGCTTATCTTAGCATTCTCTAGCTAGTATCCTTAACCATGTAGTCCTTCATTGGTCTATTAGGCTAAGCTTCCACCAATTTCATTCTTTGAAATTTTAAATTTGTGGAGAATGGGAAATGATAGAGTTGAAGCAAGTGTAAAAGGGCTAGATAGACTTCATGGCAATTACTTGTGGCTAAACCCTTCTCTTCTCTACCTCTATTTTCTTCGCTTGTATATAATTGTTAATAAATAATCAAGTACGGTTTTAATTGGTTCGTAATCTCTTATGCATTTTTGGCTAATCATTTATGGTTGATATGAGTACGTCTTAAGATTCTAAGTTAGCACGTTTTATGTGTACTAGACTTATGTCATGCTCCATATTTAGCGGGTGTTTTTCCTTTTCTTCTTTTCAAATTTCTTTGTGAGGAATAAAGAAAAATAAGAGCGGCTTATGAAAAAAAATGAGTGGCTAGAAAAAAAAAAGAAGAGAAAAAGAAAAAGAAGAAAAAAATAATAATAATGCAAGACTCCCAAGAGGGGCAGTGTGGTGTTAATTATAGTGACTATTGAGTTCCAATATTACCTTGACGGGTTGCGGGGATTCAATAGATTGCTCCAATCCAATATTACCTTGACGGGTTGCGGGGTTGAAGATCCAAAATCTCAAAAAGATGCGGATGTAAATTATTGCGTGAGTTTTATTTTTCTTTCCTTAGCGAGTGTGTAGTTACTTATGAAAGCATGACATGAGGATTTTACACATAAGGCGAATGACTTATTATTCTTAATACGGACTTGTATTAATTGTGAGCGGTTTTTCAAGTAATGGATGAGAAGATTACTTAGGATTAAAACCGTGCTTCCTTATTTTTGGATTTTACACTTCTTATATTTCACACTTGAATAATGACAAATTTGCCCACAAGCAATTTGCTCAAATAATAACCGGTTCCACATTTAATTGTCATGAATAAGTTGATGCACTTTTTACTTGTGAATGCAATGATCCCATTTATTAGCTTGGTATGGGGAAAGTGAAACTTGAGGGTGATAAATGTCCATGGTACCCAATCCCTAATCTAAGCCATTGAATTCTTTATGAGTTATTTCCATCAAAACCATTTCAATAAAAATCAAAAATATATAAATAAAATTGTTTTCTTTGCATTGCATTGTAAATATTCAAAATCATGCATCATATAGTGTAGCATAGTGTAGAAACATTCCATAATGGCCAAGGTGGGTTAATTATGAGAAAAGTGTAACTTAGTGCTTTGAAATGCTGCATTGCATGAGGACATGGCAATGGTCAAGTGGAGGGGAGTTGATAAGTGTGAAAACACTCATCAATTATGATCCATAAACCACTAAAAACACTGTCAAATACATTATATTAGACTGTTAATTATCAGAATTACGCGTGTATTTGGTGTTTGTGTATTTTCAGGTAATATAGGTACATTTGAGACAAAACACGAGCTTTCAAGGATTTATTTGAAGAAAAGACGAAGAAAAAGACAATAGAGCTTTCAAGGACCATATTTGCCAATATTCTCAAAGATGGAGGACTAGACTTGCAATTTTCTACAAAGATTAAGGATGAAATGGAAATGAGATAAAAGTTTTATACACTTTTTGAAAAGAAATTAAATGAAAGGACTAAGATGGCAAAATAAAAGGAAAAGTTTACTTAACTTGGTCTATTTGACCAAAACCGGTCAAACAACACAAACGTGTACGCAATAACTTGCTACGTCTTCTTCTCCATTGAGAAGAGAGAGAAAGAAACAGTGACTTCATCTCAACCTCCATCACACCTGCAAATCCATCCCAAGGTCGATCCAGGAAGAATCACGCGAAGCTTATAACAGCAAAGATGCTTATCTTTTTCCCCTCTACAAGATGATGTTACTTAATTAGACTCAAAGTCAAAGACGAAGAAAGCCCCAAATTCAAGATGAAGATGAAGATGGACGAGTAAACCTCGTATTTTACACGTGTCCAATCCTCATTGGATTGAACACGTCACAACACCCTCTCCAGACGGCTATAAATTGAAGACGAAGCTTTCATTTGCAACGGGTTAGCTAGGAGTAGTTCACATAGTTAGTTAGGAGTAGTTTAGTTTTCTTTCAAAGTTTTATGAATTTCAGTTAATCAATTAGTTAGATTCAGTTTTGATTTTGTTAATCTTGTTGTAACCGATCACTTTTTCCACCATTAATGAACTAAAGTTCTTTCTTAAAGATTTCTTGATTTTCTCTTAATTCTTCTTCTACTGATTACTGTTCACCTTAAAAAGATTCATCTTTTTCTCTTATCTTTTCTACTGTTACTGTTACAGAGAATATCTTACGAATATTTGGTAGAGCGTTTACTGTTCATGTCGTTGGGACTAGATAATAGTAGCTGTCATAATATTGATTTAGCTATGAGTTACTGTTCTGTTAAAAATCGGTTCAGTTTGTTACTTTTTAGTCCAGTCTGATACTTTTTAGTTTGTTAGATCATACTAATTCTTAGTTCTTATGGAATTTGTTTTGAGTTTAGATAAAAGATTTTGAAGGTTAATTGGCATAATCTGTTAAGTAGAAAAGTTTCCGGTTCAAATTAGTTGTGGTGACGTTAGTGCAATATCTGGTAATGTTTTAATCAGTTTAAACAGCTTTCTGCCTAGCAGT
The DNA here is from genome assembly GCA_025667525.1 of Glebionis coronaria. Taxonomy (NCBI): domain Eukaryota; kingdom Viridiplantae; phylum Streptophyta; class Magnoliopsida; order Asterales; family Asteraceae; genus Glebionis; species Glebionis coronaria. The sequence goes on from CM046875.1 coordinate 213,289,577, forward strand.
TTGATTGTAGTATGAGTTCTAAATTGAGAGGTTAATGAAATCAGATTTGTAAGAAAAGATTCAGATTTGTTCTAATGATACAGAATTCAGATTCGTAGGTCTTGTTTGTTTTTCTTCGTTCGTTTCGGTTTGATTTTGCAGGATTTCTTTCAGTTTTTGAAGATAGCAGATTGGTGAATTCAGTTCAGCAGCTCAACTCTGCAAGTTCTGCAATTCGGTTGATTGCTATTGGATAATAAGCTGATTACAGTTTTTCAGTGAAAATTTCATTATGCAGGCAGATTAGTAGACGAAGATTAGGGGTGTTTTGTATTAAACCGGCTCAGCGCCGCGTTTCTCGACATCAAAGGACAGGTTTCGGATGAGGGGAGTACTTGTTTAAATTTCTGTATATTGTTAGATCATTTAGCTGTAGAAAATTTAGCTTAGGACGTTCTAGTACTTTGTTCAAACCAATTTGTTAGCTAGTAAGTTTCTTTACAGTAGTGTGGTTAAAAATGGTTAATAATCAGCTTTTGATAAATTTTTTAAAAAAAAGTCTGTACGTAGAAAACATGTAGAATTCATAAACTGTTAGATAAAGTTCAATCTTGTCAAACTTTATCAGTTGTACGAGTTTATCCCTTTACCGTATATGTTACTGTAACACTCACAGTCCAAATTCAGTTACAGTTAGATTCGTTAGTCCTTCCAGTTATTAATACTTTCCATTATTAGTCCTTCTAGATTAACTGGATGTCTTTAGCTTGTTGGGCTTAGCATCCTGTTGGGCTTACCAGTGGTAGAAGTGGACTGTCCATTTTATTAGTGGATAATTAGACTAAGTTTGAATTTGTGATTTTACAAGTTTGTATTTGTAGTCTTATAAATTTGATTTAGTTTTATAAATTTTAATTTTTGCATTTTAAATTTGTAGTGTAAATTTGTATTTTTCATTTTATATTTTGTGCATTTAAATTTTGTACTTGCAATATGTTTTTAGAATAGTACGTATACGTAGCTAGATAGTATTTTTACATTTTTACGTGCTAATTGCCAATTAGAAATAGATACCAAACAAATTTGTATAACCAAAAACAATTAAGTCTTTGCTAGAAAACGTTATATCAATTCGAATCGAGCTGAGAAGACAACTACACTAAAAAACGAATATTAGATACTAACTTGACCGTCGGAGGTGGACCCCGGGGCTCCGGCCTCGGGTCCACGTCTAACCGGTTTACCTTTGTTTGCAGCATTACTCAGGACCGGGGAAGACGATTAACGGCCCAGGAGAGTCGTCGAGCCGGCCCAGCCAAACTATGCTCCAACACTTTCCGCAATTTTGGCACTTCCAGCAGTCGCCAGCATGCCTCTTATTACCACACTTAGGACACTTTTCATCATTGCGCGGTGTGCTGTTGGTAAGAGCATTTGCATTCCCCCTTCTTTGGTTTTTACGGCGATTGAAATTCTTCCTATTATCACCTCGACCTCCACGATCTCCATCACCCTTTCTTTTCTCACCAGCATGTGCTTCATCCTCCTTGTCCTGAATTATTTTCCCAAAGAGTTGGTAAGCCATTCGAACAGCATCATCAATGGTCAATGGTTTTGATGATGTCACATCCCCTCGGATATTCTTGGTTAACCCATTAATGTATTGTTCAATTCGGATCTCTTCGGGTTCCACCAATCGAGGACACAGCAAGGCTAACTCATGGAATCGGTTTGTGTAGCTATGAATGTCCACACCTTTCATTCTTAAATGAATCAACTCTTGTTCCAACCGTATAATCACACTACGGGGACAGAACTCTAGAGTCAACCACTTTTTAATTTCATCCCAATGAGTAGCATTAGCAACATCAATACCCATGAAAGCAATTCTCCCATTCCACCAAGTCAACGCACGACCTTTAAGAGTAGCCATAGCAAAAGTCACCTTATCCTCCTCCTTACACTTACTAATCCGAAACACCGACTCAATCTTCTTAGTCCACTGGCTTAATCCTACATCACCTTCAGTTCTATTAAAAGGTAGAGGTTCACAATTCATGAACGTCACATAAGTACAACCACCGACTTCAGGCGCATTAGGTCCAAGTCTGAAGGTCTACGTGATCTTTGGCCTATCCTACATGATTGATTAGATTGATAAAGATGGTTGATTAAATGATAAATATAAGGAAGATGAGAAGGGAGATGATGGAGTAGAGAGAGAAAGGAGAGAAAAGAGAAGAGTAGAGAGAGAAAGTAAAGATTGAATGTGTATTATGAAAATGATCAACCCCTCCTAACATGCTAGGAGGGGATATATATAGCCCACCCTACATGTGGGCTATATGGACTATACATTTACTAAGTGGATCACGAGCCCATTACATAATTATCGTTGGAGCGACCGATCCTTCATAAATACGTAAAACGTATTTCCAACAATCTCCCCCTAAGGGAGGTCGCTCCAAGAGATAAAGTTCTAAATAGTCTATATCTCGTGATCTATGCTAACTAAGATGTGACCGAGACTTTATTGGGAAAAACGTATTTCCAACAATCTCCCCCTAAGGGAGGTCACATCTTTTTACAAAATCTTAAACCTAGCATCTATGCTTGAGTCTTCGATCTTGTTCTTGTGAATATGCTTGATGTGATCTTTGACTTTAGTCTTGAGCATGTTTCCTTGCCTTGACCTTGTGTATTCTTCACTTGTGATATTTGCCTTTTCGTGACTTCATGTTCCACATACTTATACTTATAAATTCTTGAAAGCTTCAGAGTTTGATACAGCTGAAGACTTGACATTCAGGCTTTCTTGAATTTGTTGAAGTAGTAATTGTATGTAGTATAAGCATGTGGTGACGACTTCTTCTGGATTGTACACCGCAATGCCACCTTCTTGTTACGCTGCATAAGACAGTTAGCAACAAACAATATACACGGATGAAATGGCCTTGAACATTTCATTATAATTCGGTAGAATTTTACCTCCGGTCGGTGAAGACCGTTGGACGATATTAAATATCGTACTTGTGGCAGGTAGTTTCAATAAAGAACCTCCTTGACAAGATTTCGCGGGTAAACCCGTTCTCTTACTCGACCATCCAAAGCTGACTGCGAACGTAAAGAGTGAATCATTTGGATAATCTTATCCGCATGATTTGAAGCCGTCAATTCATGTTCCTGGAACAAGTGAAGTTCAATTAAGAACCGCACCGTCGTTGCTTTCCAGTTGTCACTAGCTTGATTCATATAGAATCTTGCAAGTTACCTACCAAGTGCTGTTTGATGTTAACACTAGAAGGATTTCCATTCGTCACTGTAAATACTTAATAGTATTACTCTGAATGTTCTGGCAAGATCACTAAGATATTGCGTAGAGGCCTGGAACGTGTTTAAATTCATTTAAGAATTAAACCACTGTTGCTTTCCAGATATCACAAGTTTGATTCATAAAGAATCACACAAGTCACCTACCATGAGCTTTTTGATATTCGCTCAAGAAGGATTTCCATCTTCATTGTAAATACTTTCGTATTACTCGGATGTTCAGGCAAGATCATGAAGATTTTGCGTAGGACTCTTAAGATCTTTCTTACTTTTCATAGTGTGTGAAGAAGCAAGGAAATATGAAAGTGTGTCCTAATGAGATATTTGATGATCTCAAATGGCTCTAGACTCGATCGTGCATTTTGGATTTTTAGTGATCGGAGGCTGGAGAGGAGTGCCACCTTTTCAATACCAATTTATTCGGAGTGAATAAATCAATAGATAATGCGTTTTCTCCGTGTGATTAAAAAAAATATCTTTTGAGAGATATCTGAGTTAGCTGGGATGGGTTGTGCATTGCATCACTGGGTCCATGATGTCTGTCTTCAATATCAAGAATCATTAAACAATGATCTTAATAGCATATGTATTGACCCGGTTTCTGCCTAAGTTGTAAGAAGGGCTTCTTTCTTTACACCCTTTATCTTTACAATTCTTTTTCATTCTTCAACCCCTTCAATGCTTACCAATACGTCATCACTAGCACCTTGTTGTGATTGTTCAAGTGCTAACTTAAGTACTTGGTCGGCATTCAGCTACGTTCACAATCTTTCTCCATCTTTCCTAAGGACTACTATTTCTAGCTATGGAATGTCCTTGGGAAGATTCCTCCGGTTCTAGAGGAATCATTGGACTTTAACCTATCCTACCATCCTTATGTCACCACAATCTTCATCATCGTGAATAGAGATGTTTTGGGTAAGTGTATGTCACCATGAAATCCATTTTGAAGTGCAAATCCATTTTGCTCCCCCTTAACATATGCCACGATATCCGAAAACATTTCGCACATGTCGGGATGAGCTAGCACGTTAAGTCAAACCATTTGTGATTAATCATTTCCCATATTAAATCACATTTTCTCCCCCATATTAAAAATATTAACTCAATCAATGTTTTTAATATCAATTGATTTAATAGCGTTTTAAGAAAATTTGGGAAGAAAAATGCAAATCCAATTATCTTCATGAGTTACACAAGCTCCCCCTCAAATTAATGAGGGTGTGCTGAAACGTAAATTAAATACCTTTTAAACACAAGTGTAAGGTATTTATCACGTGCAAAGATCATATATGATAATGAATTCACAATATTAGCAATTTACGAGGTTGGACCTGAATGATGGAGAACATCATATGAAAGAAGCACATGGTTCTTGTTCACGAATGTTGGTCTTCCTCGTAACTTCTGAAGTTATCTCTTGACTCCATGTGTATGATTGATATCGTTGTCTTGGCACCAATATGTGAACTTGGCACTCTCGGCATCAAGGATTCTGAATGCTGGACAATTGCTCCCCCTCAATTGTTGACCCGTGTTCTATTGAAAGAGCTGTAGTCACCGTTTGAGTAGTCGCATTGTCGAGTATGTAGATATCAATTGTAATATGCTACGGTTGGTGGAGATGATAACTTCGGATTCTGAAGTCAAAGCTTTCCGGTGAAATGCTTGACTTCAAAGTGAAAAGCGGGTTACTATCGGAAATAATAGCAAACCATAATGGAGCATGTTTTAAAATTTTTTAAACTTCTGCTCGAACTTTTTTTACAATCTCGTGTCATTATTGAATGACATTTCTAGGTTCGTAAATATTATCGATTCCATAAGACATGCTCTTTTTATCAAAACATTTTTGAACACACAATTTTGAAAGATTTAGAAAAACCTTTTGAGAAATTCTTGAAAAATTGTGTTCAAAGTTTTGAAAACCAATTACTTGAGCTTAAGATTTGGAATATCTTAGGAAAGCTCAAGTCCGAGAAGTTGTAAACTTCTCGTTGTAAGGATAAGTTACCATCGGCGATAACCTTTCCTTTTATCTGAAGAACGAGTCCTAAGCTGACATTTACTTAGAAGTCGTTTTCATGAGCTTGAAAACTTTGACTGTTTTAACGGAAAGCTCATGACCGAGAAAGGTTAATTTCTCGTTATGAGGAAAAGTTCTCTTATTTAAAAGATACACTTTCCTTTTTGAGCTTAAAACTTCGATTGTTTTAATACAAGCTCATGACCGAGAAAGGTGAATTTCTCGTTAAGAGGATAAGTTATCATAAAAGATAATCTTTCCTTTATTTTAAGTTCGAGTTACAGTCTGACATTTAACTGTAAGTCATTGTGCATGAGCTTAAAAACTTTGAATTTTTTATTATTAGCTCATGCCCGAGAAAAATTAATTTCTTGTTGTAAGGATAAGTTTATCATCGGCGATAAACTTTCCTTTCTTTGATGCACGGGTTATCTTCTGATATTTAACGATAAGCCATATACACGAGCTTAAAACCTTTGAATGGTTTTAGGATAAGCTCGTGTCCAAGAAAACTTAATTTCTTGTAAAGAGGGTAAGTTATCGTTGCGTAGATAAACTTCCCTGTCTCTGAAGTCCGGGTCGTCGTCTGTCATTTAACGAGGAGCCATTATGCATGAACTTAAAAACTTGGAATGTTTTTGATATAAGCTCATGCCCGAAAAAAATGAATTTCTCGTTTTTGAGGATAAGTCATCATCGGGATGAACTTTCCTTTCTTTGAAGATCGAGTTATAGTCTGTGATGTGACTATAAGTCCTTGTGAGCTTAGCCATGAATCCCCTGAGACACTTGTTTCTCCGACATCTGCTTCTTCAGCAACCAAACTCTAAGAGTGTCCATAGTTGAACGGTATATAACGATTGGACCGCTTCGTTCTTTTGGAACATCAACTTTGGTATTGCTTTCTCATTAGGAGTTTGTATACTTTTGCATGGGTTAGAGATATCTATTTTAGAAGCACGTGGGGGTTCACGGTTTTCTTTTCTTGTGTCAGAGGTGGCCTGAGGGGATGATTCACTTGTCTTAGTTGGCAAACGTTTCCTTTTATAGAAAACTTTAAGTTCAGGCTTAAGTGATGTATCATCCTTTTCAATTTCCTCCCTAGCAGTCTTATTAGAGTCGAAGATTATCCTAGTTAAAGGGCACTCGTTTCCTACAAGACTGAAAGTTCTACCAGTGGGGCGCCACATTTTACCAATGGGTTTGATTTTAGCAACCCACTGGGATTTATGTCTAGCACGGGAGTTCACCTCATTAAGTAATTTTTTGATACAAGAGTCATGATTTGCCGTAAAGACACATTTTCTACATGGTTTACAAGTAGCATATTTAATGTCCGAGTAATTCCTAGATGATTGATCGATGCTCCTAGGAGACGTCATGCTACGGTTAGCAGTGTTGGGTAATCTAGAAGGCATCTGACTAGGTTGGACATTGCTATCTCTTACATGTGTCTTTTGAATAGCTTCCCTTTGACCAAAATCATGGCGCACATCAGTTGAACTAGTTCTAGACGTGTTCATTAAACTATTCTTAGAGAAACTAGGGGCAATCATGTGATGAGGTCTTGCTAAAACTGATATAGTCACATTAGGCCTAGTTGGTGGAGTGACTGTTCTAGAAATATGACCCAAATCAACTTGGGAGGCAAACCGCGGTCTCGAGGATTGTGGTCGCTCGGATCTAAATGCAGTAGGTTGTCTGACAATCGGTTGTCTGACGAACTGATTTGTAGGCGGAGATTGATGGTTTTTCAAGCTTAGTGTCCACACTAGGTCCTCTATTTTTCCTTAACTCGTTTTTCAACGCAGCTATAGCAAACACCTTTTCCTAAACTTGGGCTTTTAACGTTTCATTTTCTTTGAGAAATCTATCTTGGGATGCCAATTTAGACTCTCGTAACTGAATTTGTTTCAAGAGATTATCCTTTTCAGCTTTCGAATCTAAAACTTTTTGATCCAATTTTCTTTCAAGAACAACGTTTGACTTTTCAAGTTTTTCAAAGTATGTTTCAAATTTGTCCGTTTTCTTAGAAAATTCAAGTTTGGCATCCTCAAGATCTTTTGATTGTTGAGCTACAATCGTTTCGAGCTCTCTAATCTTGGAATCAGAAGCAGTCAATGAAGCAGTTATAGGACAATTATCATGATGTTTAGCATTCTGAACAATCTCTCCCCCATTATGACTTACATCAGATGAATCAGAAGTGGTATTGCTATCACTCTTTTCCATCCCATGTTTGTCATAATTAGGTTTAGAATGCTCAATATGCGGCATATCATCAGCATATACATCATAAACAACATTACATTGTACCATGTTTGCAGGCTCTTCGTCATAACCGGGTAAGGCGTCATCAAGAAGGATCTCGTGAACATTCCCAGACGTGCCACTGGTATCATGTTGTCCTTCCGATTCCGTGCTCTTACCATTGTTATGCTCCAAGTTTTCAAGCGTATGACCATTCTCCTCTTGCATCTACGTCATTGATTCTTGCACTCCATTATCATACGTTTGCTGAAGTTGTGATCGTTGATAAATCGAAGACGAGACCGATGTCATGAGTTTCAATATTGTATCACGGAAAACTCGAAGCTCGGTATGTGTATCTCGAAGAAATGATTGGCAAATCACTGAACTTTCAGGCTTGATGATATTGAATTGGAGGAAAGGCGTGAGTTGTGTCACAAGAGCCTTATAGGCAAGTGCCGATGCAGAGTGATTAAAGTTGTCATTGTTGAGTTGCTCGGCGAGTTGGCTCAAAGTGGTGAATATTGAGTCGATGAATATATGACGATCTTGACCAAAGATTGTCATAAATTCGCTCCCTCCTTGAATCCGTGAAAGAGTAACTATATGACACTGAAGCATTTGAAATGAAGTTATACCACTTTCTCTAGCGTTGGCTTGCACTTGAAGCAATTCTCCCTTGTTCGATGTCGAATTCAAGAAATCCATTGAAAATCGATGAACAATTACGTTAAGAATTACTGATTGATGAAAAATCCGTCGTCAATTTCAAATAATAATACCCGATGAAAAAATCCGTCAGCAAAATAAACCTTGGCACTTTATCACGTTGTCACGACTATAACTTAATATCATAAAAAAAATTTCAAAATAAAAATTTGAATAAAAATAAAAATATCAATTGATTATCAAAATTAAAAAATTAATCTCCAAAATAAAAATTAATATCCAAAATAACTTAACTAAAATGTTTAAATATATAAAAAAGTAATTTAACTAAAAATAAAAATAAAAATAAAAATAAAAATAAAAATAAGAATAAATTATCAAAATAGAATTAAGATCCAAAATAAGATTTTTCAAAACAAAACGAAAATTAACTAAAAAAATAAAATAAAATAAAAAAAATAAAACGTTAGTATAAAAAACGTTACTAAAAATGTTATATCCCAAATCGGTCTCTAAAATATCTGTTTAAAAAAAACACACACGTGTCCTATAAAGAAAGGAAGGGACGTGGTTGATTTCTAACCGCTTTGGTTTCTCCGTCCCAAGATAAATATATAAAAACCTTCCCAAAAAAACTTTGTTATCTCCGTCTCAAAGCATCGTTTATCTCTCTCTCTCACAAACCTAATCTCTCTCTCTCTCTCCTCACCTAGAAACCTCCGACTCTCTTGTTTCCTCTTCTCAAAACAAAAAAATCAATCCTGCTCCTATTCTTTACCCAAATCACACCTTCAACCTTCTGATATCCGAATCTCATGCATCAACAAACGCAACCCACGAACATACCTAAGATTTTTGGCTTCAAGATCTATCAAAATGGATCTCGGGTAGGTGTTTTAATTTGATTGCATGTTGTTGAGTCTGTCTTCTATCATCTGTTCGAGTCTTTCTTGTGATTTTCTTTGATTTAATCGAAACGAGATAAGATAATAACAGAAATTGTTATTAATCTTTTCTTCACTTCGAATATTAAAATTGGATGCTGTTTCAAGAAAAGATCAATGATGAAAAGATATGTCGTGTGTTTCGAGATGTATGCAAGTATAACCACGAAGCAAATCTGAGATCTTTTTGGTTTTGGAGTCGAGCGTCAGTCTAGGTGAAGTGTGAGGGAGTCGGTTTGGTGAGGTTGGGTGTTGGGATCGGTGTCGAGTCTGTTTTTGAGTCAAAATGGTGTCGAGGGTGATGTTAATGTGAGTGAGGGGTTCGAGGGGTGGCTGGTGAGAGAGTCTGACGAGGGTGTTTGTTTAGTTGTGTTGGTGTGTTGGGTCGAGGGTGATGTGATGAGAGGGTGTATTTAAGTCTTGGGTTTTGAGATGGGGGAAACAGAGATCTTTCTGTTTTAATGGGGTTGGTGTCGAGTCTGATGCGGGTGTGGGGTTCGTGGGTTGAGTCTTTCAACTATGTCGAGGTCTTGGTTTGTTGGGATGTTGGGTTCGTGAGTCGTTTTAGAATGGTTTCCAGCGTCAGTCTTGGTGAAAATGAGTCGAGAGTTGTGAGGTTCGAGGGTGTGTGAGTGGTGTCCGAGAGGGGTTTAGAGTCGAGACGAGTGTAGGGTTCGAGTATTGGTGTCGAGTCAAAATGTTTCCCGTTATATTTGAATTTTGTTCATTCGGAAGAATGTTCATTCGGAAGAATGTTCATTCGGAAGAATGTTCATTCGGAAGAATGTTCATTCGGAAGAATTTTTTCATTCGGAAGATTTCGTTCATTCGGAAGATTTCGTTCATTCGAAAGATTTCGTTCATTCGGAAGATTTCGTTCATTCGGAACTTTTGTTCGTCCGGAAGATTTCGTTCATCCGGAACTTTTGTTCGTCCGGAACTTTTTTGTTCGTCCGGAACTTTCGTTCGTCCGGAACTTTTGTTCGTCCGGAACTTTAAGAATGGAAGAACAGTTATGATGGGACAGTTTTGGACAGAAAGATTTGGACATAAAGATTTGGAACTTTATGAATGTTGGACATAAAGATTTGGACAGAAAAACAGAAAACTGATAAAAATTGAGAAACTGATTATATAAAAAATTTATAAAAACTGAATATATAAAAAAAATAAAAAGGTTATAAAAAACTGATAAACGAAAACTCAGATATGATAAAAAAAAGGTTATATAAAAAATTATATAAAAAAAATTATATAAAAAACTGATTATAAAAAACTGATAAAAGAAAAACTGATAATAAAAAATTAAAATGGAAACTGATTATAAAAAAAATTGATTTTTGAATAAAAATTTGTGATTTTTATATAAAATAAGTAAATCAAAGATTTAATTATGATTTAAAACATAAAAACACAAACTTTTTATAAAAAATACAAACTTTTTAATATTTAAGCGTGATTAAATCAAAACCCATCAAAATCAAACAAAATAAAAACAAGAATAAACCATTCTAACCATGCTCTGATACCAATTGAAGGTCTACGTGATCTTTGGCCTATCCTACATGATTGATTAGATTGATAAAGATGGTTGATTAAATGATAAATATAAGGAAGATGAGAAGGGAGATGATGGAGTAGAGAGAGAAAGGAGAGAAAAGAGAAGAGTAGAGAGAGAAAGTAAAGATTGAATGTGTATTATGAAAATGATCAACCCCTCCTAACATGCTAGGAGGGGATATATATAGCCCACCCTACATGTGGGCTATATGGACTATACATTTACTAAGTGGATCACGAGCCCATTACATAATTATCGTTGGAGCGATCGATCCTTCATAAATACGTAAAACGTATTTCCAACAAAGTCCTCCTATATTTCCTGCAGCATTAGCATTCACATTATTAGCATTCACATTCACATTAGTACCACCAATTCAACTACCGCCAGCTCCACTACCGCCAGCTCCACTACTAGCATTTGTCATAAATTCAGTCATAGATGAAGAAACTTGCTCCGTAATGATCCTACGTACATCATCCTCAGTCACAGCTTTCTTGGGCGGCATGGTTCTATAATTTCACAATTTCAAAGTATATTAAGAATTCACCCAACAAGGGATTCATATAAGATGGATTGAATTCATAATCAAGATACAAATAAGCACGATATGGAATTCAAGACAAAGATACATATTTCATTGGATTAGAAACAACCACATTGTCTTAATTTACATTCGACATCAAAGTTTCTAGCACTATACAGGCTCAAAATTCGTGCCATATCTACTAACTAATATGTCGGTTTAGTTAAGGTTTACAAAATATACAAAAGATAACTACTAAAGATAGACTGGTCTACTGAGAACTGCTAGATGGTCCATCATCCATCGTCTTCGGTATCTTCTTCGGACCATCACAAGACACATCTTCAGCTGGGCGCTTACGAATCACTCCTTTCTCAACCATCTTAGTATAAAACCTATTGTTCCAACCAACATATATATTCAACTCTTTTCAACCTTCTCACGCATCTCACGAGCTACACTCAACTGAATCTCGATAGTATTCACCTTTTTCTTCATTTCAGCATACTCACCACTTTCAAACACAGACAACCTCCTAAACGCCTCATTCAAACCACGCTCCACATTAGTCAAATCCAAATTAAGCAACTCTCGCTCTTTCTCACCAACCTTAGTCTTCGACTCCAAATAAGCAACATGAGTCTGAACAACACCTAAACCAATCTATGTCATACTACCTTGAACACGGGAAGCATCTAAATCACGTCTCAAGGCCCAAGGTGCAAGTCCATCAATATGAGTAGCCTCTCGAATCTTAGACAACTCTCCTATCACATGCCTACGAGTAGCAATCCCATCAATACCATCAGGTGCATCATCATCCTCTGATTCAAAATCAGATTCAGACGATTCAGACAATTCATCTCTAAGAAACTCAAACTCAGAATCAGACTAATCAACTGGAGGGGGTAAGGGCTCACCCTCCTCTACATCATAAGGGAAAATAAGCTTAGCCTCATCATCATCATCAACCTCATCATCTATACCTATCTCCTCCTTGACATCCTCGTCGTCATCCTCATTACCTACATCATCTATCCCAATCTCATCATCTTCCTCAATACCAACATTATCATTATCATTCTTTACAACATAAACCTAAGGGGCAATCTAATCTCCTAGTGATATCTCGGGCTCGAGATCCTCAAATGGTTCCTCCTCTTCATCATCCATATCCTCATCTACATTATAATCCACTAAGTCTAAATAAGAGTTGTCATCTACATTAGGTTCAGGAATAGCATGGTTCTCTACAGGAATATTAGGGTCAGCCATGACAATCTTCATTTATAATATATCTCGTATTAGCATAAAAATAATTATTAAACAGTTACATACAGATTTCATGATATATGGATATATATAAATTGAATTATATATATCAAAATATATATCTTCTCAATAAGGCTTGTTGGTAACATCAGAGATCTTTGGCACCGTTATAGTCAAAAGATTTTTCAAACATTTTAAGAAAATGTGTATAGTTAAAAGATTTTGAAATGTTTTATTCAAACCTTGGTTTTAAAATCTTTTGTTCTCTATAACGAGAGCTCTGGTACCAAACTGTAACACTCTCAAATTTCGTTCCGGGTCAGCGGAAGGGTCAATAGGGTGTTACGGGATAGCACAACAACTCAAATCATAGACAACACATAAAAATGGTTGCACAAGGTTTAACATACATTCATTCGAAAAAAAGTTTTAAGTTTACAGCAGGTTAATAAGTGTGAAAACACTTATCCTTTTACCACCTATTTCCAATAATAACAAGACCAAAACGTGTATTTTATGTCGTAAAAGTCGGAATTATGCGTGGTTTGTGTTTTTATTGTGTTTTAGGACCAAAAGATTAAAAAGGAAGAAAACACGGGCTTTCACGGGCTTTTATCAAAGAAAACGGGAAAAGACGAAGTCAAAAGATCAAGAGTGCAAAAAGAACGGAAGTCCAAGGCCTATTCTAAAGATTTATCGAAGAAAAAGTCTAAAGACGGAAGTTTAATGAAGTCGAAGAACTCAAGTCTAAAATAAAGAAGAAAATTATCAAGACAAGTTCAAATCCCGAGACGACGTCGAGAAAAGACAAAGAATTAAATCGAGTCGAGAAGACGTGAAGAAAGAAAGAAATAAGATGCAACACATGCACTCCTTCCCATTTTTCCCTATAAATACCTTCCTAATACACATTAGGAGGGTTGGTTAGTTTTTAGTAGCTAGTTTTATTTTCAAGTTTTCTTTCTAGTTTTTAGAGAGAGAAAGTTCTAAACTTTCTCTCACTAAGTTTTTCATCTTTCCTTTAAGCTTTCATTAATCTTTGTATTTGAGTTTCTTTAATCAAAAGTTTAAGTTTAAGCTTTGTGTTCTTTAATCTCCTTCTACATTTCTTGAAAGTGCTTATTACTTAATCCAAAACCTTACTTTTGATCCGAATCCTTTATGATCCGTGATTAAATTTGAGGTTGTGTGGTTAGAAGGTTCATTCCCTTTGTTCCTACATAAGCTCCTACACGTATAAGTTGTAAGCTCTTAATGCTTATTGGCTTATTACAAGTTTTAGCTTATTGGTTTTCGGATTTCTCAAAGGTTTTAGTAATTTTAAAGTTCATTTCATAAAGTTTATAATCTTTCATGTTTTAGAAGTGTTCGAATCTAAGCTTTTTGAGTTGTTTAACATTCAGATTAGATAGCTTATTACACTTGCTTATTGAGTTTTAGGCTCTCCACCGGTTTTGGATTAAGTATTGCATTCCATCGCAATACAAGGGATTCTACACATTCCGACGGATTTCATTGTTTTGATCGCAATAACCCATTAGGGTTCTACTTTGCGATCGGTTGGTAATTTCCCCCTTTTTCCAATCTGGGATTACGATCGCTCATTGCGATCGCATATTCCGACGGGACTAAGGTTCTTGATTAGACGAAACTCTGCCAAAATTTACTGTACAACATTCCGATCTGAACCACTTTGCGACAAAAGTATTAGGGGTATTCCGATCTGAAACATTGCGATCTAAAAACATTCCGACAAACATCATTGCGATAGAATTGTTATTGTTGCATTCCGATGGGTATTCAGTTAAGCATTCCGATGGACTTTCACATTAATTATTCCGATGGCTTATTTTAGTTGTATTCCGATGGTTATGACTTGGTGCATTCCGATTGAAATGAGTTGCAATATTCCGATAGAACATGTTTTTAAGTTTTAACGTTTTACTTAAAGTTTTACTAAATAGCTTTTAGTTTAATATTTAAACGCTTTAATTTCGCTCAACGACATTTTCATTATTGCTTTTAATTTTAATTAGAAACCCAAACCAAAACATACTCTTGATTACCAAAAGACAATTGAGTCGCACTTTAGACTGGAAATCAATTCGAAAAGATTCGGACGATAAGATTTTACACTTGGGGTAAAAGCCGAGTATTAAATGGCGCCGCTGCCGGATCTTTTCGTTAAGATTAACGGTTTCTAGTGAGAGACGCATTGAATTTTGGGATCCGTTCTTTGAACGTTATTTTCCTTGCATTAAAAATTTTCAAAAACCCAAAAAAATATAAAATTCTTCAAAAATACAAAAACATTGAAAAATCATAAAAAGCAATTCTTTTCCAAAGGTTTTGCACCAAAAAGATTATATAGATATTCTCTCTGTGTATATTTTTCTTCTGCATGTGTATGCGTACTAGATCTTCAAACTATTCTGAGCCCGAGACTCGTGAAGATTTAGATATTGCTGGTGTTCATAACAACAATAATAACCCACCTCTACCAAATTTAAATAACAATAACAACAACAACAACAACAATGTCCCCCTACCTGATTTACGAACAATGGAGGAATTGTGTCAACCCACCATGAACGGACGCGGAGGCCCGATTGCGCCGATGCACGTCACGGCTCAGGAGTTTTTGTTGAAGCATCACATGATCCAACAAGTGCAAACTAACCCATTTCGCGGAATTCCGGATGATGATGCCAACAAACACCTCGACAAATTCATTACCATCACCCAAAGCATGAAGTCGCCCGGTGTTTCTATGGATGACCTTCGCCTTCAACTATTTCCCCACTCACTTTCTCACCATGCCGAAAAATGGTTTGACCGTCTCCCAAAGAATTCTATTCATACTTGGAATGACATGACTCAACGCTTTTTGTCACGCTACTTCCCACCATCCATGGTCACAAGCCTTCGTAACCAAATTAGTGGATTCATGCAAGACAATGATGAATCGCTCTTCGATGCTTGGGAACGAAACAATGATTTGATCGACCGCTGTCCAAATCACAACATGCTCCCCGTTACTCTCATTGATACTTTCTACAATGGTCTCACTTTTCGTGATCGTGACACGATCAATGCCGCCGCCGGTGGTACTTTTATGAAAAGGAGACCGGAGGAGTGTAGAGAGTTGATTGAAAACATGAATACTCACCACAAGAATTGGGATTCATCCGCATCCTCAAGATCTAACTCGAGAGTCAATGTTTCTTCTACTACTTCCAATCCCGAGATAACCGAACTTACCCAACAAATCGCAGAGATGAACAAGAATTTCATGACCATGGCCACAAACCACTTTCAACAAGCTAAAGCCGTTTCTATTTCGTTTGACACATGTGGTGGTCCTCATTCCTACAATGATTGTCCTTCCACTCAAGGCAATTTTTCTGAAAACGTTAACGCGGCATACGGTACTTATCCCACGGGAGGCTATCAAGCTCATCCTCAAGGAGACCGTAGCTTGCTAAGTTATCGTTCAAACAACTATCTTGCTCCACCCGGTTTCCCTCCTCAAAACCAAAACCAACAACAAAGCTATAACCGAAACAACCAATCTCAACCTCGTGCTACCAATCAATATCAATCCCAAAGAAACCCATACCCGACTCAAAATTCTCAAGCATACCAAGCTCCACCTCTCAATCAACCGATGGAATTGAATACAGACGTCGAGACGTTCATGAAGACTAATAGAGAGATGGTGACGAATCTTCAGAGTCAATTCGTCAACTTGAAGGGAGAAATGGCGAAACAAGGGAACGATATTCGAGCCGAGCTAAGGAATGACATGGCAAAACAAAGCAATGAGATTCGTGCATACATGAGACTCTTTCAGCACTCAAGCGCTTACCATACGTGATATGATCGGTTCGCTCTTCCAAGGTAATCAACCCTCTTCTTCGGGTACTCTTCCGAGTAACACCGTTGCAAATCCAAGAGGGGAGATTAAAGCAATCACCACTCGTAGTGGAAAAGGTTATACGTAACCCGGGCTTCCTACACCTCCACCCGTGATTATGAACAAGGAAAAAGAGCAACTTTCCCCACCTCCTTTGCCTTCTACCCCCATTCCCCCACCACCCGTGGTTGTGAGTGATCCTACTCCCCTTAAGCCTTCTTCTTCATCCAATATACCTTATCCTTCAAGGTTGAGGAAAGAGAAGCAAAAAAGCAAGGACGATATTCAGGTTTCAAACTTTCTCAAAATTTTTGAAAAATTGAATTTTAACATCTCCTTTGCTGAGGCTCTCGCTCACATGCCTAAGTACGCTAAGATGTTTAAAGATCTTCTAAGTGACAAGGAGAAGCTTCTTGACATTGCTCAGACCCAACTTAATGAGAATTGCTCCGCCGTTCTCTTAAGGAAATTGCCCACCAAACTTGGTGATCCGGGTCTCTTCTTGATTCCTTGCAAATTCCTGGGAGTAGAGAATTGCATGGCCCTAGCCGATCTAGGTGCCAGTATAAACTTAATGCCTTTAAGTGTTTGGAAGCAATTATCTCTCCCCGAGCTAGTCCCCACCAAAATGTCCTTGGAATTAGCTAACCGTACGATTGCTTATCCGGTGGGGATAGCCGAAGATGTCTTTGTTGGCGTTGACAAATTCACCTTCCCGGCGGATTTTGTTGTCGTTGACTACGAGATGGATCCTCGTGTTCCATTAATCGTTGGACGTCCATTCCTGAGGACCGGTCGTACTCTCATTGCTGTAGCCGCGGGCGAAATAATCATGAGAGTTGGTGACGATAAAATTGTCTTCAACATGGGTAAGATTTCTAAGCAACCTTATTCATATGAGAGTGTTAACGCTATTGATGTTCTCAATGAGGCTTGTGAAGAACATTTTCATGATGCTTGCAAAAGTACTCTCTCTTCTCTACCCAATGTTGAGACCGTTGCCTCAATTGCTCCGGCATTGACTCCTTTTGGAGAAAGTGACTTGGATGATTTCGAAGCAAGCTTGGGTCCTCTCGATATTAAGTATGATGATTCGTCCACCGATTGGGATGAAGACATACGTACTATTGAGAAACTTCTCAATGAAGGCACGTTTTCTCCTCCTTCTCCTAAAGAGGTGTCTAATGATGATCCATCGTTAGTTACACCATCTATTGAGAATCCTCCTACTCTTGAGCTTAAGGACCTACCTCCTCATCTTGAGTACGTTTTCCTTGAAGACAACAAGAAGTTACCGGTCATCATCGCAAAGGACCTGAAAGAGGAAGAAAAATCCCGACTTATCGCCGTGTTGAAGAAACATAAACGAGCTATCGCTTGGAAAATCTCCGACATTCGTGGAATTGATCCTCACTTTTGCACACATAAAATTCTCATGGAGGACGACTTTAAGCCCACAATTCAAAACCAACGAAGGGTGAATCCTAAAATCCATGAAGTCATCAAAAAAGAGGTTATCAAACTTCTTGATGCGGGTATGATTTACCCTATTTCGGATTCACCATGGGTTAGTCCAGTCCATTGTGTGCCTAAGAAAGGTGGAATCACCGTTGTGCCCAATGCCAACAACGAGTTGATTCCTACATGTCTTGTTACTGGGTGGAGAGTTTGTATAGACTATCGCAAACTCAATGATGCCACGAGAAAGGATCATTTCCCCCTTCCTTTTATGGACCAAATGCTTGAAAGTTTAGCGGGTAATGAATATTACTGCTTTCTTGATGGTTTCTCGGGTTATTTCCAAATACCCATCGATCCCCAAGATCAAGAGAAGACAACATTCACTTGTCCCTATGGCACATTTGCTTACAAAAGAATGCATTTTGGCTTATGCAATGCCCCCGGGACTTTCCAAAGGTGCATGTTGGCTATCTTTCATGACATGGTTGAGCAAACCATCGAAGTCTTCATGGATGATTTCTCGGTCTTTGGGGATTCCTTCTCTTCTTGACTTGCCAATTTGGAACGTATGCTTAAGCGGTGCGAAGACACTCGCCTTGTTCTGAATTGGGAAAAATGCCATTTTATGGTAAAAGAAGGCATTGTGCTAGGACACAAAATCTCTAAAGCCGGTCTTGAAGTCGACTGTGCTAAAGTAGATGTCATAGCCAAATTACCTCCACCTTCAACCGTGAAGGGTGTGAGAAGTTTTCTGGGTCATGCGGGCTTCTATCGTCGATTCATTCAGGATTTCTCTAAAATCGCTCGCCCGATGACCCACCTCTTGGAAAAAGATACTCCTTTTATCTTTTCTAAAGAGTGTATCGAATCCTTCAATCTTCTTAAGGATAAGCTAACTAAGGCACCGGTCTTGGTTACCCCTAATTGGGAGCTACCCTTTGAATTGATGTGCGATGCTAGCAATTTTGCTATTGGTGCGGTTTTGGGCCAAGGAGTGAATAAACACTTCCAACCAATCCATTATGCTAGCAAGACAATGACGGGGGCTCAATTGCATTATACGACAACCAGAAAAGATCTTTTAGCTGTTGTCTATGCTTTTGAAAAATTTCGCCCCTATCTTGTTTTATCCACCACCATCGTATACACGGACCATTCCGCGTTGAAGTACTTGATGACTAACCACGACTCTATGCCAAGACTTCTTCGCTGGGTTTTACTCTTTCAAGAATTCAACATTGAAATTCGTGACAAGAAGGGTGCCGAAAACCTAGCCGCGGATCATCTTAGTAGACTTGATAATCCATATCAAGGGGATCATCCGAACAAAGAGATCAATGACTCTTTTCCCCTTGAGACCTTAATGTCTATTAATCTCAATCTTGATGACACCCCGTGGTTTGCCGACATTGCAAACTACTTAGCGGGTGGTGTTCTCATCAAAGGGTTAACACCCCAACAAAAGAAGAAGTTCTTGAATGATGTTAAGACTTACTTTTGGGATGACCCTTTTCTATTCAAACAATGCGCTGACTTGATTATTCACCGATGTGTTGATGGACCGGCAGCTTTGCAAATCCTTGCTGCTTGCCATAAAGGACCCACTGGTGGTCACTTTGGTCCCAACTACACCGCTAAGAAAGTGTTTGACTCTGGATTCTATTGGACCACCATTTATCGCGACGCTCATGAAATGGTTAAGCATTGTGATGCTTGCCAACGTCAAGGCAAGATCACACATAAAGATGAGATGACTCAAAATTTCATACAAGAATGTGAAATCTTTGACGTATGGGGCATCGACTTTATGGGGCCATTTCCATCCTCCAAAGGGAACAAGTACATCCTCGTAGCCGTTGACTACGTTTCCAAATGGTTTGAAGCTAAGGCTCTCCCTACGAACGATGTGAGGGTGGTTGTGAACTTTTTGAAGCAGCTGTTTGCTCGATTCGGCGTTCCTCGTGCTATTATCAGTGACCGCGGGACTCATTTTTGCAATGATCAATTTGCAAGAGTCATGCCTAAGTATGGTGTTAATCACCGTCTTTCCACCGCCTATCATCCCCAAACCAATGGTCAATCTGAGATATCCAACCGTGGATTGAAGCAAATTTTGGAGCGTACTGTGGGAGAGCATCGTGCCGCGTGGGCCGATAAGTTAGATGATTCTATGTGGGCTTTCCGTACTACTTATAAGACCCCGATTGGTTGTACACCTTATCGTCTTGTGTATGGGAAAGCATGCCACCTCCCCATCGAGCTGGAACACAAGGCGTACTGGGCCTTGAAGTGGGCTAACTTCGAAATCAACAAAGCTGGTGATCTCCGCAAGATTCA
This sequence comes from Glebionis coronaria, assembly GCA_025667525.1. Classification (NCBI taxonomy): domain Eukaryota; kingdom Viridiplantae; phylum Streptophyta; class Magnoliopsida; order Asterales; family Asteraceae; genus Glebionis; species Glebionis coronaria. Next base: position 213,309,848 of record CM046875.1, read on the forward strand.
ACTCAACGAGCTTAATGAACTGAGGAATGAAGCTTACGAGAACTCACTGATCTACAAAGAGAAGACCAAGATCATCCATGATGCAAGAATTAAGAACCGAGAGTTTCACGTTCGTGATCAAGTCTTACTTTTTAACTCTCGGTTGAAGATCTTCTCTGGCAAGTTGAAGAGCCGCTGGTCTGGTCTATTCACCGTCGCCAAAGTCTTTCCATATGGGACCATTGAGCTTTCTCAGCCAAATGGGCCCAATTTCAAGGTGAATGGCCAGCGTTTGAAGCTGTACTTTGGTGAGGACATCTCCCATGAGATGATTCCATCCGTCACCATGTTCCCCATGAACTAAATTTGGGTCAAGTCAGGCTCGTGACTCGGTGAACAAAAACGAGCGCTTCTCGGGAGGCAACCCGTGATCTATCCTTTACTGCTTTCATAATAAGTGTGGGGGGAGCCCCGTATGTGTTTGTTGTCTTGTTTCTTATCTTGTGTAGGGATTCAAGCTTCAAAGAGCACCTCGATCACTTTTGCCGAACCGTGATACCGTGTTCCCATCTTCCCGGTTCTATCCTAAACTCTTGTGACTCAATATTTCATATTTTATATGTTCACATTGAAATCACTTTTGTTGTCCTTTCCTTAGCAAGATTTAAACAAAGTGCACAATGTCATAAGTGTAGGGGAGTTTACTCCCACATGCTTAAACATTAAGGATAATGTTTATCTTAAGTGTAGGGGGGACTTCTATCGAAGTAAGTGGTCTTTTCCATGAATTTGCCCTCATTTTAACTGGAAAATTTTATTTTTCGACATTTTTCAAAATTTTTTATCTATTTTGGCCTAGTTGTATAGTTGTATTTTCCTTTATTATGTTTATTTTCTTTCCATTGCTAGAATAAATTTTCAATAAAGTGGTTTTAAATTTTTCTTAGTCGTGAACATTTTGACTCAACCCGAGTTTACTTATCTAAGTTTACTCTAGCTAGTATCCTTAACGTGTTTAAGTCAAGTTTTGCTAGGCTTTTACATAGGGAGCTATAAAACGTGAAAGTCTTAACTCTCACGGGTTAAGAGCAAGAACTTTTCGCAAGTTCCTATAATTGATCCTAGAGAGTTGTTTATCAAGGGAACTTTAAAATGCAATTTCTAAACTTGAAAAAGTCTAAGAATTTGCAAGATCCTATAGATGACTCGAAAACCCAAAACTTTGATTTAATAGGCTAAGCATCCACGAGTCTCATTCCTTGAGATTTTAAACTGTGGAGGACGAGAGATGATAGAGTCAATTATAAGTTTGGTATTCTTTTGTGAATTTATGTGAGTTAATTATAAGCCAAGGCATAACTTATTGAAGTGGGATGCGAAGATTGGCGAGTCCAAAAAGGCCCTAACAAGGCATGAGGGCTACATTTTGTTGCTAAAGATCCAAAAGTGATGTGAAGAATCATTTATCAAAAATCAATATGAAGGATCGAGACACACGACGAAAAGCAAATACTCCCCAACAGATCATGGAGAAGTCTATCCAAAAAGGCCCTAACAAGGTATATGAAGGATCGAGACACACGACGAAAAGCAAATACTCCCCAAAAGATCATGGAGAAGTCTATCCAAAAAGGCCCTAACAAGGTATGAGGATAAATATATCCAAGTCCTAAAAGGAGGCGGATCGTTGTATATCAAAATCCAAAATAAAGATTGGAGAAAAATGAAGAAGTCGTGGTCCAAGTATGATGAATCTCTCAAAACTTCAAGTGAAGAAATTCCTATTATGAAGAGACGACCATAATTTCATGAACGTCTCTCAAGATTCGAAGTATGAAGTCGCTGCCAAATATCGGTCCGAGAAAGGTCTCAAATCGTGAAGCGAGTTATGCCAAGATATGAACTTTATGAGGTCCCGAGAAGCAGTTTTAAAAGATTTTGTCCTTTAGCTAACTATTGATTAAATCATTCACTTTATTTTCGGCCTAACTAACTATCAAAATAAGTCAAACAATGCATCCTCATGATCATTCAAGACAAAAATAAAATATAAGAGATACACCTAGGAATAAGGGAGTCTAAGTGAATAATTGGCCCACATGAATTCGGGTTAGTTGCTAACTTATAATAACAATGATCTCGTTTTTAAGCTTGGTATGGGGAACGTGAAACTTGAGGATGATAAACGTTCATGGCAACCAAAGCCCAATGTAATCCTTTAATTTCTTTACTTGTTCTATCTTTTTATGTTTAATATTTAATAAAGGCCATGGTGGGTTATTTATGATGGAAAATGTAAACCGTGCTTTTAAATTAATGCATTGCATGAGGGCATTGCAATGGTCAAGTGTAGGGGATTTAATAAGTGTGAAAACACTTGTCCTTTTACCACCTATTTCCAATAATAACAAGACCAAAACGTGTATTTTATGTCGTAAAAGTCGGAATTATGCGTGGTTTGTGTTTTTATTGTGTTTTAGGACCAAAAGATTAAAAAGGAAGAAAACACGGGCTTTCACGGGCTTTTATCGAAGAAAACGGGAAAAGACGAAGTCAAAAGATCAAGAGTGCAAAAAGAACGGAAGTCCAAGGCCTATTCTGAAGATTTATCGAAGAAAAAGTCTAAAGATGGAAGTTTAATGAAGTCGAAGAACTCAAGTCTAAATTAAAGACGAAACTTATCAAGACAAGTTCAAATCCCGAGACGACGTCGAGAAAAGACAAAGAATTAAATCGAGTCGAGAAGACGTGAAGAAAGAAAGAAAGAAGATGCAACACATGCCTATAAATACCCTCCTAATACACATTAGGAGGGTTGGTTAGTTTTTAGTAGCTAGTTTTATTTTCAAGTTTTCTTTCTAGTTTTTAGAGAGAGAAAGTTCTAAACTTTCTCTCACTAAGTTTTTCATCTTTCCTTTAAGCTTTCATTAATCTTTGTATTTGAGTTTCTTTAATCAAAAGTTTAAGTTTAAGCTTTGTGTTCTTTAATCTCCTTCTACATCTTGAAAGTGCTTATTACTTAATCCAAAACCTTACTTTTGATCCGAATCCTTTATGATCCGTGATTAAATTTGAGGTTGTATGGTTAGAAGGTTCATTCCCTTTGTTCCTACATAAGCTCCTACACGTATAAGTTGTAAGCTCTTAATGCTTATTGGCTTATTACAAGTTTTAGCTTATTGGTTTTCGGATTTCTCAAAGGTTTTAGTAATTTTAAAGTTCATTTCATAAAGTTTATAATCTTTCATGTTTTAGAAGTGGTCGAATCTAAGCTTTTTGTGTTGTTTAACATTCGGATTAGATAGCTTATTACACTTGCTTATTGAGTTTTAGGCTCTCCACCAATTTCGGATTAAGTATTTCATTCCATCGCAATACAAGGGATTCTACACATTCTGACGGATTTCATTGTTTTGATCGCAATAACCCATTAGGGTTCTACTTTGCGATCGGTTGGTCATTTCCCCCTTTTTCCGATCTGGGATTGCGATCGCTCATTGCGATCGCATATTCCGACGAGACTAAGGTTCTTGATTAGACAAAACTCTGCCCAAATTTACTTTACAACATTCTGATCTGAACCACTTTGCGACAAAAGTATTAGGGGTATTCCGATCTGAAACATTGCGATCTAAAAACATTCCGACAAACATCATTGCGATAGAATTGTTATTGTTGCATTCTGATGGGTATTCAGTTTAGCATTCCGATGGACTTTCACATTAATTATTCCGATGGCTTATTTTAGTTGTATTCCGATGGTTATGACTTGGTACATTCTGATTGAAATGAGTTGTAATATTCCGATAGAACATGTTTTTAAGTTTTTAAAGTTTTACTTAAAGTTTTACTAAATAGCTTTTAGTTTAATATTTAAACGCTTTAATTTCGCTCAACGACATTTTCATTCTTGCTTTAATTTTAATTAGAAACCCAAACCAAAACATACACTTGATTACCAAAAGACAATTGAGTCGCACTTTAGACTGGAAATCAATTCGAAAAGATTCGGACGATATGATTTTATACTTGGGGTAAAAACCGAGTATTACAGGTCGCCAAATTACACAGTCATAAAGTTTACAAAGCATAGATCGAATGAATAATTTTTATTATGTGGGCCATCAGAGTCGATCTCCAGTTACCTTCAAGCATCTGAGATAAAACATGCGAAAATTATATCAGCGAATGCCGAGTGAATTCATAGAGTTTAATAAAACCGTTACATAAAATAGTCATAGAAATCAGAACACAAGTATAATATCAGAAGTGAGTCCTCGTATTGCTAGTCAGGCAATTTATATAAATCAAGTCATACATCTTAAACCGTCTATGAGACCGTAGTCTGAATATTACCATTTTTGGTAACATTACTATCATTATTTGTACTATTTTTTGGATATTTTGTTGAATTGCATTAGATTATTACTAGCCGCATGACATTGCTACCTTACTATAACAAACAACGGGCCGCGAACCCGACAAACAATTTGCCCATCTAAGTTAGCGTGTCGTCACAAATATCACGCTATGTAAATCTTCTCATACATAAATTCGTTTACCAATCAATGTGGCACGACGGGGATCAACCGTCAAGGCGCGAACTGGGATGATCTTCCCCAAATAGTACTATTATATGCATAAGCGTCTATCAAATCCCGGTAGTTCACAATCCATGCTAATGGGACTTTAAGTGACATAACTTAACTATAATAATCCTTTACATCTCATTTACTGGGTCATAGCGTCATTCGGGTCCATATCAATAAGCATACCATCGGGACTACTTGTGTTCTATTTTTATCAAAAACTAGCATGTTATCTCCCTCGCAGGTTTACAAAACATTTTATAAAACATTTAAAAGAGTGCGAGGCTATGAACTCACGTTGATTAAGAAAGACGGGTTTTCGGCGACGGTGCGTGCTTCAATCACGGAAACCTATATAAATAATACTCGGTCTTAGACTTTTGTCCAATGACTTTATAAAAAAATAATGGCTATGTATATACATGATGATATTATAAGTATGATGATGATCAAGTGGGATTTTATATCTTTATTCAACATTATAGTGTTGTGTGTTAGTAAATTTTTAGTCTAGTTATACTAGTTTTAACTTGTTTACAAATTAAGGCCCAATAATCCCATTATAAGCCCAATACATTATATTAGTCCATTTTATACTTTTAATACCAGGCCTATACTCATATGTTGGGCCCAAGTAGGTTAAGCCCATGAGTAAGTCCATTAGTGTTTAGCCAAACTAGTTGGGCTAATAGTCCAATAAGGCTACTTTTGCCCGTTAATGTCCATAAGTTATAAAGCTCGGGTTTTATTGGGTTTTACTTGTAAAATGTACTTACATATCACTAGATGAGATATAAAAAGTTTACATTAGACGGGTCCGACCGTCTAAGTTTTATTTGACGAAAACGTTAATCTTTCGGTTTTAGCCGAAAAGACGTAAAACTTATATGTATAGTTTTATAACTTAGAAAACATATCAATTTTTAATTTTTATAAAAATTCCATACTTATTTATCAAAGTATATCACTTATGTTATAAGTATTATCATAAGTTAATGGGTTTTACATATGTATTTTATAATACTATTACTTGAGTGCTTATTTTATAATATATATACTTTTATTTCCAAATCTGATTATCAAACTCACTTTCACCATTTCGTTCAAAACAGACTATACAGATTCGAACCTTAATAGTATTTTGATCATATCTTGCTCATTTTATGGATTCCATTGAGTGGCCAACTCTCCACTTATGTAAAAATCATATATCTTAATGTATATTCAATAATCCAAGTCATTTTATCAGGTTATCATATGGTTCTTTACTGTTTTATACACCCTATAATTTTAGTCATGATTTTAACATCTTTACATGTAGATTTTAATCATTTTAACCAAATTTATCAACACAAGATCCCCACATAATAATTTGTTCATAATTTATCATCATAGACATATACATTGATAAAGAAAATACAAAATTAAATTTACAAAATAACAAGGTAATGGAAGAAATGATCTTGTTACCAACCAAGATAGTGAAAGTTAAAAACAAGGCTTGGTTTTTGATGACCAATCTTGTGATAAACCAAGACCACCTTCAAGATCACCAAACTATATGAACACCTTGAGAAAAATCAGCCATAGACTCTAAGGAAACTTCTTTGTAGATGTTAGAATCACCTCCAATTAACAAAACTTCAAAAAGCTTTCATCTTATGCAAGTTTAACACAAGATTTCATGGATAAATTTTGATCAAATGGTGGTTTATGATGGTGAAGTGGATGGCAAATAGAGAGTAGAGTGAGAGTTTGTGTGAGACTGCATGTAAAAATGAGGATAGTGGTTTGATGTTTAGTTGTTTTAAGGTGTGAATGGTTTTGATACAAAACTAAGGACAAGTTTCCTAGTTTATATATTAAGTTGACACACATTGTGGTGTGTTGGCTAAACTTGGCCGTCCCATTGTGGGGGTGGGGCAAGTGTTAACTTGTCTCATCCTCACTAATTTACGGGTACTCCTCGATTCTAGTTTCCTCGATTTACATGCCCTTAGGTCGTTTTACGAAAAATGTTTTTATAAATTATGAATCAACGGCATAAAACGAATCTAATAAAAATTGTCTCATCAAAAACGGAGTTCAAAAACGTAAATACATAAACCTAGGGTTTCCGGTTTAGTCGTAAAGGACGTTAAATTATGCACGTAATCCCTAATTTCAACCCGTAAATTGTGAGTTCATCAACCCACACAAAAATAAATATAAAAATAATATACGAGAAAATAATTTACTACCTGAAAATGTTAGATTGTCACAAAAACATATAAAACATATACTGGGAAAACAGTTGGCTGCATACGGGGAATCCTAATAAGGAAAGAGTGTCCATACTGAAAGGACGGAGAATCCGTACCTTAAGTCCAGTGAACGAAGAAGACGAACGGAACAGAGTCCTACTTCGCTCTCACTAATACTACAAAAATAGTATACGTGTATAAGTATTCTATTTACTGAGTATGTAACTGATTTTATATCGTATCTTAGCTTGATTTACATGTTCATGCATTGTTTTACTGCTTTTAATGTTATGTTGTGTTTATCATGTATTCTGTATGTTCTGATTAAGTATTACTTGTATTTCTTGTATTATTATACTTGTTTTGTAATAATAAGTAACTTCCTAAAAATATCAGGTTTCCTAAAATAGAATGTTTCCAAAAATAAAAACTTTCCAAAAATAACTTTAATTCTTAAAATAGATAAGTTTCTAAAAATAGAAAGTTTCCAAAAAATAGAATAGCAGCCTAAAATAAATAAGTTTCAAAAAATAGAAAGTTTCCATAAATAGATTAGCTGCTTAAAATAAATAAGTTTCTAAATATAGAAAGTTTCCGTAATTAGAAATATGCTGGATTATTAAGGTAATAATATAAGCTTAAGTTTTACTGGTAATTATTCTAAGTCATGTGATTTAATAGTATAGTTTATTAATTATTTCATGTAAATTAAATAAACTATATGTTATAAAATTTAATTAAATATAGCATGATTTAGTTAAACTAAAGTGTAAATAATACTTAGGTTAAAACATGTATTAATATTTATTATTAATATAACCTAAGTCATGAAAATTAATTAATTATAAGCCATGTTTTAATAATTAATTAATTACTTTAGTCTAAAATTAAATCATAAAATACTTAGGTTGAAATCATGTATTATTTATAATAATAATTAACCTAAGTCATGTCTAGATTAAACTAATTATAAAGCATGTTAAATTAATTTAATTAAACCTTGTAATTATTTAACTTGTAAAAATAATTAACTTGTAAAAATAAACCATCAACCGAACCCGTGTTTTAAATCTAAACATGTCGTGAACCGGACCGTTTTAACCCTTGAACCGGACCAAACAAACAACCCCTTAACAGTGGCAAACCGGCTCGGCCGGTTGCCACTGTTTGTGTAAAGGTGCCACCGGCTTAAGCCGGTGGTCCCTTGGTGTTGGCTAACCGCTGCCCATGCGGTGGTTCCCCCTGCTTTCTATAATTAGCCACCGGCTTAAGTCGGTGGTGTTGGTTTGTTTTCAGCCGAGACCCCCAAACCACAAGGCTAACCCCAACGTGCATCGGGGTCCCTCGTCTTGCCTGCTGTTGAGCCACAAAGCCCACACCAAGACCACTTGGTCTCGGTTGTGGTCACACGAGTCACACCGAGAGCTTAGGCTCTCGGTTTGTGTGCATCGGCCGAACCAAACACCCTTTAAACCATATGTTTTTAACCCCCATGATTAGATCTAATTAAATAACATGTCTTTAATTAATAGTTTTAATAAACCCATGATTCATGTGTTCTTAGATCTAATAAATAATTAAAAAGAAAAGGTTTAAGGTTTACCGAATATGTGAAACAAAAGAGGATTAATAACACGAACAATCTTCCACGAATTGGATCAACCAAAATCAACCAAACATCCCTTCTTGGTGTTTATATGCGGCGGCCAAAGGAGAAAAAGGAGGAGCAGGATTTTGTGATTTTTCTAATATTCTGTATTATGAAAAATCTATTTTCCTTTTTTTTCTATTTAGTTAAATTTTAAGGTGGGCTTGGCCCATTCCTTGTCTATGCCGCGGCTATGTGGGGCCCACAAGGGGAAACCCGTTATTTTTTCGTGTTCTATTTATTTACGTGTTCTCGTGTTGTGTTTACGTGATTTATTTATTAATCGTTCGTGTCGTAAAAATATATTTATACGTAATCGTAATAAATATACGTAAATACATAATATTAGGTTGGTGATTATTTACGTTCATGACTTTGATGTTCGTGTGTATGATTATTGTGGATAAAAATTATCGTGTCTTAATACGTAATAAATACTTATCGTGTAATAACAAGTACGTAATACTTGTAATTCCTATTCGTGAAACGTAAACGTGCTAAATAAGGGAAGTTCTAATCATGTACGTACGATCATAAGGGTAATATTCATGGTAAAAGCATGCGGGTTTTACAACTCTTCCCCCCTAAAAAGAATAATTCGTCCCCGAATTATAGATAAAGTAAACTGAAAGAGAAACATACCCGAATCAAACTGAGAGGGTATATAAGATAAAAGGACATGAAGGTGACATGGTAGAAAGGAACGTGGAACGTGACATGGCTAAAAGGACATGGAACGTGACGTGACTAAAAGAGTCTTACTGAATTACAGAAGGATGAGAGGATAAAATCCGGATGGACTCGTCCGTTTCCAAGTGGCTTCCCTCTCAGAACGGTTCCTCCACAAGATCTTGACACCATTGATAAATCGTAGTCAGGTCATCCTGACCTTGACTTGAAAATACGTAAAAATTTCTAGTTGTCAACGTAAGAAATATATGTATGAATCTAGTCTAGTAGATTAGAATTAATATGCAAGGGGAACTGAAACATTACGATGTAAAATAATCTAACCTAACTGAAAATTAGTAACGATGCGTAAGACCTATTGAAACGAAGTACGTGAAAATTTTTGAACGTGATACGTGAAAATTTTTTAACGTGATACGTGGAGATATGGTGAGTGTAATATGGGCAACATATCGTGATCAATGATACGTGTAATATATCGCGAACATGATATGAGAAACGTGGAATGAACATGACATGTGAAACATATCATGAACATGGAATACGGCGGCGTTAACGCCAAACGCTATAAGGTGAGACGTGGAATGTGACGTGAAACGTCTTTATGAGGATAGAGAGTTATACTAAACTTGAGTCTGGTCTCTCAAGTTCTTGCAAAACTTCCCAGAACAAAGATGAACGTAAAATCGTAAGCCAAGATACGATCATGAACGTAAATAGTGTCATGAACGTGAGTGTGAAAGCAAGTCGTGAAAATAGAACAAGGACGTGAACGTAAATAAGGAGCACAAATGTGAACCTTTGTCTGGCCCGATAGCTGAGGGATTACCAAGTGATCGGATGTGCCTTGGCTGGAACATGTCTGATCTATCTGTTGGTTCTTGAAATCCTTGCGGATGTAAGGATTCTGCAGACTTGATCAAACTGTTGGCAATAACCCAGATAGCATCTTGCTTCTTCTGAGTTCGCGTTAATCTGGTAATCAAAATCCATAGAGATCTTGTCCCATTTCTGTTTACAATTTCTGCTGGTGGAGAACCATCTTAGTCTGTTGGTGTTCTATCTTAACCTGCTGGTATGACAGGCACTTAGATATGAACGTAAATGTATCTTGCTTCGTAGAAATTTGATACATAGGAGTTTGCGAAACTTTGAGTCTCCGAAATTAGACTTTTCTTAGCGTATGATTTTCTTGGAACACCTAACGTAGTGTAGGGTTTTCACCTTTATGCATAAGCTGAGTCATGATAAGATTAATCGTGAGAATCCATGTGATACAACGTGTCACTGTAATCAACCAGAATTTATATTGGAAAAATTCAGGGTGAAATTTCTCTTGTCGTAGAATGTGCAACTTAGTGCAAATATGGTCATCGTGCCCTTCTCTAGACTTAAAGGAAGTCAGGTTGTCCTTGACGAAAACATTGATGAATTAGTTTATGAGTTCATGGAAACTCAATTTATTAAGTCCATCATGCTGTTGGAGCATTTACGAGACTAATACAAAATCATGAATTTAGCATAACCAAGGCGTGTACAAATAGCTGTAATTGAAATGTCCTGCTCTTCCACTCGTCAATGCTGGCAGCATGATCATAAGTCGATTTTGGAAAAGTGGTTAGCACCCTATAGTTGATTGGACACGTCGTCAATATGTGGAGGAGAATAACGGTTATGAATGGTGATTTGTTTAAATCGACGGTAGTCGACACATAATCTCATGTTACCGTCCTTCTCCTTGAAGGTTCTTCTGGAATGTATGGGAAGATTTTAAAATCATGGGCTGGTTAAAAATAAAAGGAACTTCAAAAGTGTATCACAACTGATAGCTGGAAAATCTTCGCAGCCATGGAGTAACAAACACGTGCTTGTAAAGCATACATGATTCGTACAGATTTTCCTGATGGAAAACCATGCTGAATATATTCAGGAGCCTCAATATCGCTGTACATAATCTAATATGAATGATAACCAATCGTAGCCTGGTGTGCCGTTCATAGTCTATGATCAGAATCATATTTAACTCGCATCGATCCGAGGTAAGTGCGTTATCGGATTGGATCTCATCATTAGGCTGAAGGAAAACCTTCGTATACATGGGGATACGAGTGGCGTACTTAAGGATATATGAGATATGACATCAAGAAATGAAAGTGTCATGAAGCAAACGTGACAGGTCTCCCTGATTGTGTTTTTCCTATATGCGTGTCCAAGCGCGACTAATACGCCAGTGAAGGTACTGAAATTCTTGTGGCCTGATTAATACATGGTACAACAAAATGGATATACCCTTTGGATGGAACCCTGAATTTGTTAGGGATGTTCCCGAATTGGACGTGAGTCATGTGTCATGACCCGTGTCTTGGGAAATATAAGCATGACATGTGTCTTGACTGGTGTCTTGACATGTGTCTTCAGAAAGTATACGTGAGACATGTGTCTTGACTGATGTCTTGACATGTGTCTCGAGATACGAAACAAATAGAACTACAAATATTAGGTTATTATGCAAGAATTGGCGGATCGGTTGGACTACTGATCCTTTGTATTTCTGATCTTGTCCGTGGCTGGAGCTTCGATTGCGATTGCTAGGATAGTTGATGTCTTAGTAGTGGTTATTATCGTCTTGTCTGTCAGTTCCATGACAGTCATTCTCATGACCGTGATTCATGTAACTATTCAGCTGAGTGGCCGACTAGTATTGGTTCGCACTCATATGACTGAAACGACAATTCAATGACGTGTGACATGTAACTAACAATTTGGGATATCCGATCGCTCTGATCTAATGCCTTTGTCTTCGTCTTGTAAGATCTCCAGGTTGTGAACAACATCAGCATCTCATAGCGTCTCTAAAATCCACATCATCAACCCATAGTAACATCTCCAAGCTATGAGCGGCATCAGCAATTTGTAGAGTATCAGCAAGTGGAACACGCACATGGGATACGATACATGGAGTACACGTGGAATGCACATGAAATGATCCATATAGGGTCGATCATATGGCATGATTTTAAAAGAAAAATAACCGGTTAAACGGTTAGAAAGACCATCATGATAACCTGGCAATGCCGGTATTGATTTCGTTTTTAAGTGTAGTTGTTCTCGGTATCTAATCGAATTGATATAACAATCTCAAGTTTGACTTTATTGTTTTTGGCTATAAAAGCTTGTTTGGTTTTTAAGCTACTTGCACACAAATCATGTAAAAAGATAAAAAATACTCTATAATGCTACGTATACAGACTAACTAAAAACAAACACATTGCAATTACGACAATTAAGTGCACAAATATATGAAAGTTACAATTGTAGACTACAAATTTAAAATGCAAGATTACTAAATCTATATTCCTAATATCTATATTATACTAATATACTATACTATTATTTTACTAAAATGATATAACAATTTGTAAAACAAATTTAGGCTAAGACTTTAAATGGCAATATATCAATACAAACTAGTTAAGAAACTGCCCAATAGAAATTAGCCCATCAAAATGAATAATCCAACAATAAAATTATATGCCTAACAGATGGAAGTTAAACATGTCCAAGAGTAAAAATAATATGTGTTCATGATTTATTTGCAACTAGTATCTAATTTGTTCAAGTGTGATATAATGTTGACCCAAGCATTCCTCATCTAACGAGAACAATAGAATGGAACTATATAATTTATATGAATGTTCAAAAGCTTCACTAAGGCAGATCTAATCTTTGTAAATCCACTCATTAAAAGATGATGAAAAATCATTTTCAAGCTAACTAAGTGAAACTGTAACAAGTAAACATGGAGCTTATTAAATCAAATACATCTCAACTATATTCTACACTACAACTTGCTGCTACAAATTATACTATAGCTAAAATATACAGAAAATTAAAATGTGAATCAACCTGCATCCGAAATCAACCCTTTGATGTGAAGCAGAGCGCTGAGCTCGCTTAAACCAAGACTCGACCAAGACTTAATCCAAATCTATGCTTGAACTTCTACCTCCATACAGTAACTCTAAATCATGCATATACTCAAATTAAACCTGCAAAACTTGTGACAAATATGTAGAGAAACCAAACAGATCCCTCGATAAAGAAAATGTGACAATCCGTCAATTTATGGTTGATATTTTATTCTCAAGTATTATTTAAAAACATTATTTTAATGTTATATTATGAACTCGCTTATTTTTGGGAAGAAATTTGGATTCATGTCTTGAAGTAGCATCGACTACGTCTAAACCGGAGGATTCTACGTTACGTGCTTACGTTTACATACACCATTTTGGTGACAAGTCCGACACTTCAGGAAATAAATTTATCCGTGAATATTATTTTGAGATTTTAAATTTGTGTTGGTTCATAAACTCACAAATTTACGAGAAGAGATTAGGACTTACGATTATAATTTAACGTCCTTTACGACTAAACCAGAAACCTTAGGATTACGTATTTACGTTTTTGAATTCCGTTTTTGATGAGACAATTTTATTAGATTCGTTTTGTGCCGTTGATTCATAATTTATAAAAACTTTTTTTGTAAAACGACCCGAGGGCACGTAAATCGAGGAAACTAGAATTGAAGAATACCCGTAAATTAGTGGGATGGGACAAGTTTTACACTTGCTCACCCCACTATATGGATGGCTAAATAAGCTCCAACACACTCCATGATGTGTCAAAATTTCAACTAACAAGTTAACACTTGTTAACTTGAAGCTTACAAAGTAAGCTACCAACATCAAAACCATTTCTTCCAAACCATTCACTCATTCCATCCCATGCAAACCACTCATACTCTCCTCCCTCTCTCTCAATATTTCGTCCACTCTTCACCCAAAACAACCCCCATTTGATCTTGATTCAATAATAAATCAAATGTATAATTTACATATTATGAAAACCCATTGAAGTTATAAAGATTGGAGGTGATCTTAACATGTAAAAAGGAGTTTTCAAGGGAGTTTGGGGCTGATTTCTCAAGGAGTTTTCATGAAGAACAAGGGCTGATTTTTGGAGGAATCTACAAATACTTGGTGATCCTAGAACTGATGTTGATATCTCATAAGATTGGTTACCCAAAACTAAGTCTTGTTCATCATCAACCCCATCTTTTCATCACTTTGGTGGTATAGAGATTGTTATTCCCATCCTCTTGTTATTTTGATTATGTAATCATGTATTTTCTTTCTTATTGTATATGTATATGATGAATATATGATGATAAAAATATTGTGTGGGGATCAAGTGTTGATAAATATGATTAAAAAGATGAAAAACCATAAGAAACAAGGCTAAAATCTTGCTTAAATTGTTGGCTGTATAAAAACAGTAAGTAACCAACTTATGAACTGATAAAATTGCATGGTGGAATCCATTTACAGTAATTGTTAGATGTCATAGACATGTGAGAGTTGGTCATGCAATGGAATCATCAAAATGAGTGAGATATGATCAAAACAAGATTAGTGTACCAATCTGAATAGTCTGTTTTGTAGGGACTGTTAAGGATTGTTAGACATGGAATAAGCAGTAGCTATAGCCAACTTATTCGTAGCACATAATATGAAGTTTATGCCATCCAAAAATGAGCTTCTATCTCCTTATAGAACTCAAGATATGATAAAAATGGTGAAGATGAAACTAAAAATCAGATTTTGAAGAATTAATGTTTAATAGTATTATATAAGCACTCAAACTAATATAGTATAAAATGTGAATTAAAACCCACAAACTTATAAATTTCATTTATATAAAAATTCATAAGGATAAATAAATGGACATTATATAAAAATGGTAGTTTGGTAAGTTTTATAAGTTATAAAAACTATATATACTAAGTTTTACGTCTTTTCGGCTAAAACCGAAAGATTAACATTTTTGTTAAATAAAACTTAGACGGTTGGATCCGTCTAATGTAAAATTTTATAAACTCACATACTGATATATAAACATATATAACAAGTAGACATTAACGGGCCAAAGTAGCCTTAATGGACAATAAACCCGACTAATTTGGTAAAACACTTATAAACTTATTTATTGGGCTTAACCCATTTGGGCCCAACATATAAAGTATAAATACTAATAATAAAAGTATAATTGGGCTAATGAATAGTATTGGGCTTGTAATAGGCCCATTGGGCTTTAAAATGTAAACAAGTTGAACTAGTGTAACTAGTCTTGAAAATTTCCAACACATAACACTAAAATGAGTAAATGGGAATATATAAACCCACATGATCATCATATATATAAAATCATCATATGTATACATAATTGTTATTTTGATAAAGTCATTAGAAAAAAGTCTAAGACGAGTATTATTTGTCTAGGTTTCCGTGATTGAAGCACGTACCGTACATCCGAATTGCCGATAACCCGCTTTCCCACATCAACGTGAGTTCATAGCCTCGCACTTTTTTAAACATTTTTATGAAATATTTTATAAACCCGCGAGGGAGATAACATGTTAGTTTTGCTAAAATAGGACACCATTTGTCCCGATTGTTTCCTTATTGATTTGGACCCGAATGATTGTATGACCCGATGAATGATTAAATGACCTGATAGATGAAATGAAATGGATTATTGAAGTTAGGTTATGTCACTAAAAGTCCCATTAGCATGAATTGTGAACTACCGGGATTTGGTAGACGCGTATGCATATAATAGTACTATTTGGGGACGATCACCCCAGTTCGCGCCTTGACGGTTGATCCCCGTCGTGCCACATTGATTGGTAAGCGAATTTATGTATGAGAAGATTTACACAAGCGTGATTATTGTGACGACACGCTAATTTAGATGGGCAAATGAGTTTGGGATAGCTACCCGTTGTTTGTTGTAGTAAGGTAACAATGTCATGCGGCTTATAATAATCCAAATAACGAAAATACTGCTTTATGCATTGAATTACGATATATTGCCTGACTAGCAAATAACGAAAATACTGCTTTTGGCTCGTATAATGATTTTGAAGGCAAATGCCTATATTATGATTTTTGATAAGGATTTGTATAAAATGACTTTGGCTATTTTATGGCCTATTATAAAGATTTGTATAAAATGATTTTCGGTAATATTTATATACCGATGATATAATGATGGTTTATTAAACTCTATGAATTCACTCGGCGTTATCGCTGACCTTTTCTTTTAACATGTTTTATCTCAGGTACTTGAAGGTAATTCTCGGGAAGACAACAAGAATTCATGGCCCGTACTTAAATAATAGTTTCCATTCAAATGTTTTGTAAAACTTGTATGAAATATTATGACTTGGGACCTATGTAAATTTGATATTTATGAATGGAAATTCTTTATTATTAAACGACACGATTTTTAAGCGTTGTCTATGATGTGAGTAATGTGCTATCCCATAACACCAACGAGTCTTCCGCTGTATTGAATTGTATAAATTTGGGGGTGTTACAGTTTGGTACCAGAGCTCTCGTTATAGAGAACGAAAGATTTTTAAAACCAAGGTTTTGAATAAAACATTTCAAAATATTTTAACTATAAACATTTTTCTAAAAATGTCTAAAAATCTTTTGACTATAACGGTGCCGAAGAATTCCCGAGTTACCGACAAGGCCAGACTGAGAAGTGTTATTTTAATATATATATAACATGGATTATATATATGATGTAATTTTATTACATGATTGTTTGATGATTATTTTGATATTTATACGAGGTATTTATACGACGTAGATTGTCACAAGGAACCCTAAATCCCCTAGTAATTTAATCGAAGCTATTCTCGTAGGAATTCTAGCTATCCTAGATCTAAACCAAGTTGTGGATATTTATGATCCCAACAAATGGTTGATATTCGTAGAAATGTAGATATTAGTTGATTGTGAAATTGAAGAAGAATTGGCGAGATTAAAACTGATATCGATGTCATGACGATCTTTCCTTATAGAGTGGGGTTTGACAAAACCTTACCACCTAGAAAGATGTCATCTGATTCGTTGTCATCCAATTCTTAAATTGAAATCGAAAGGGATGAATGTTTCACTTGAGGCTGTCATTGGAACCATTACCCAAAAGCCTCATGCCACTAGTACCTTTCCAAGAAGTCTAGTTGAATGATCAAGTCATTTCATACTAGTGACTCATTTGATAACTATTAATGAAAGAGCTATAGGATTGGAGATTAAGTGTTGTTCGTATCGAGCTTTTATTGTCCTATTAAGGTCTAAAAATAAAGTTGAAACTGTTGGAGAATGAGGTAGAATATCGAATTGAGTATAAGTTGGCTGAAACTTGAATAAAAGTAAAATTTAACTTGTATGGAATAAGAAATTGTTAAGAGGAAGTCGTTAAGTTCTGTGATTGAATTATAAGGTTTTAATTGATTGTTGATTCGTGTTAAAGGTTGTTCCTAGGCCATTGTCCAATGACGAGGATGTTGGGAATAAATCTATGCTTACTTGTTACCCCTGCTAGTTGATTATCCGTTCCCATGCTAGAGTTAGTTCCCCCTGCTAAATAACAAAGGCAGGGGGATTGGTTCCCCTGCTGAAGTCAAAGGCCCTGCTGGCAGAGATAAACTTGGAATAGATTTTTACGCGTTTCAGTTACTATTCCTTAATACTTTCCAAGTTTGTTAGTAGTGATCTTGTACGTGAGTCCTTATGGCTATAAAAGGACTCACTAGGTTAGCATGCAAAGTATGTCTTTCTCTATTGTCTTTCATTGTCATACTTTAAGGTTTTGTAAACCCTAATATCATTTTAGGGTATTCGTATATCATTGATATATTAAAGTTCAACGTTTCAATCATGTTGTTCTTTTGCTAAACATTCTATTCCACATCTTGTTTAGTTACTTTGCTTTGCAAAGTTTCTCTAGTGTTAGATTGAATTCTTTCTTTCTATCACAGCCCTTAAACAAGCTATTAAGGTTTAAGATCTGACTTTGGGATCAACAAGTGGTATCACAGCTTGTTAAGAAACTTTGTCTAAATCAAGAACAAAACCCTCATAGCAACCATGTCTACAGACTCTTCCTCAAACAGCAACAACCACAATAACCTCAAGTTACCTATGTTGGATCCTGAAAATTTTGAATTATGGGAATTCAGAATCCAACAATACCTGAAAATGGAACACTATGTTCTCTAGGAGATCATAGAATTTGGTGATCAATTCAACAAAATGTTAGCAGTTGAAGAGGGCAAGGAAGAAAAGAAAGGTGAAAGTTCCAAAGGTAAGGACAAGAAGAAATCTGCTGCTCTTTGTGATAAGGAAATACTGGCCAGAAGGCATGATGTCAGGGCTCACAGCTCATTGCTATTGGCTCTACCTGATAGACATCAACTCTGATTCATAAAATACAAAATAGCTAAGGAACTATGGGAAGCCATAGGCACAACCTTTGGAGGAAATGAAGCCACAAAGAAGAAGAAGAAGAATCAAATGCTGGATGATTTTGCTTCTTTCAAAGCAATTGGTGATGAATCAATTGGAGCTATTTACAATAGGCTTCAAGATATGGTGGCCCAGTTGGAATTCTTTGATATTGAGGTGTCAAGAGAGCAGGTAAATACCAGGTTTCTTAACAGCCTCCAGAAAGAATGGTTTGTCTACAAGGCAATTTGGCAAAATAAGGATGACTTGGACAACAAGAACATTGATGACATATACAATAACTTAAAAGTTTTTGAACCTGTTGTCAATGAGATGAAGTCAAAAGGAACGATTCCCACCAACTCAAGTGGATCCACTGATTCCCCTGCTAACATGGCATTCATATCACAAAGTAGTGGAATCTCCAAAAACAGTGGAATTGAAGTAGCCCCTGCTACTTATTCCGCTGCTACTTATTCCCCTGCTACCAGGTCTGGATCATCTTATGATGAAGAAAGACCAGCTACATTCAGCCTTGATACTGCTTGTGCTTTTATAGCATCTCAAGGGCCACAAAGATCTACTGTGTTGCATGAAGATCTAAGTCAAATCAGTAAGCAAGGGCTAGAAGAGAGGGATATCAAGTGGAACATGGCTCTGCTTAGCATGAGAGCCAACAGGTTTTACAAGAAGTATGGGAAGAAAATCTCAATAAATCCCTCTGATGTGGCTGGGTTTGACAAAACAAAAGTTGAATGCTACAACTGTGGCAAGAAGGTTCATTTTGCAAGGGAATGTAGAGGACCTAAGACTGGGAACAGCTATAGGAAGGAAACCAGAGATGATGATTCTGGTGCTAAAGCCATGGTAGCCATGCAGGGGATAGATGGAGCAGGTGGATAGGACTGGAGTGCCATGACAGAGAATGTGGAAAGAAATCAAGCTTTGGTTGCAGGGGAAAAAGAAGAGGAGTTTGCACTAATGGCCATGTCAAGTTCCAGCTCTGACAATGAGGTATATGACGATTCATATTGTACTAAAGCTTGTAGGAAAAATACTGAGTCACTGCATGATCAAATCAGAAAGGTAAAAGCTGACTATATCAATTGTGACAATGATCTTGATAATTATAGACGTGCTTTATAACAGTTAGAGTCCACCATAAGAGAGTTTAAGCAAAGAGAAAGTGATTATAGGGATCACATTGTGATTCTAGAAAGAGATGCCAAGGAGAAAAAACAATCCATTAAGGAGTTGACTGCTGAACTTGAAATTTTTAAATCTAACAAAAAGATAGATGAGGAAACTGTTGAAAAATTTGGAAAAGCTTCAAAAGATTTAACCAAAGCAGTTGAAATTGGTCAATCTCCTAGGGACAAAACAGGGTATGGAATCAAAAATGAGCATGCTACCATACCACCACCCCCTGCCAACATCCATGCACCTTTTCCTAGAAAAGACCTGTCTTGGACTGGTCTCCCTTGTTTTCAAAAACAGGATGATATTGAGTTTGACTTGAGTGCTTACATACCTAATAATCTTGATACTGAAGAGCCTCTAGTGAAAACTAGTGTTATTAGGGATTTTGAACAAGAACAGGTTGCTTTAAAACAATGGAAAATTGATAACCCTGTTCTATATTCAAGAGAAGGAATTTTTGGTAGTGATTCTAGTTCTAAGAGTAGCTCTCCCAAATCTAAAACCAGATCACAGTCCCCTAAGTCCACCATTAAATATGCTGGTATGTACAGGACTGTCAGAGGTAATCAAAGAAATTGGAATGACGAAAAGTCTCATCAATTAGGAGAAGACTTTGTGATTAACACCAAGCCCTGCTTCACATGTGGCAGTTTTGAGCACACTTATCAAGAGTGTAAGGCACCAATGGAGGTGGTGGCTGCAAATCCTTTAAAGGATATGCAACCTAAAACCATTCTTCTAAATGCAGGGGCAAAATCCTTTTCCCCTGCCAAGTATGTTGCCCCTGCTTTGAGAAACAGGGTGACTGATAAATATGTTGTTCCTGCACTTAGAAAGGAGAATGATGTTCACACCAAGCCAAGCACCTCTGTGACCACCCCAAAACCTCATAATGCATATAGATCTGCCCCTAGACCTTACCAACACATGAATAGAGGCCAAAACAAAAAATGGGTTCCCTCTGCTAAGCATAGGGATTCCCCTGCTAAAACTGGGGTATCCCCTGCTAACAAAGTTTTGCCTTCTAGGAGCATGGGTAGATGGGGAAAAGATGTGAAAGCCTCAGCTCGTTGGGTTTGGGTACCCAAAAGGGGTACTCAATCTAATGGTGTATCTCTAGTTTTTGACAAGCTATCCTACATTGATACACGAGGTAGATCCAAGTCGGTAATGGCTTGGGTCCCCAAGAAAAACTAATTTGTTTTTCTTTTTGCAGGTGACAAAGAAGACAAAGGATGATAGAGCATATTGGGACAGTGGATGCTCAAGAAGCATGACTGGACAAAAATCTTATCTGTCTAATTTTGTGCCCCTGCATGACAATGATGGTGTTTCTTTTGGAGATGGGCATGGAACAATAACAGGAAAAGGAACTATTGTCACCAATGGGATGACCTTTGACAATGTTTACTTGGTGAAAGAACTCAAGTACAATCTCTTCAGTGTGTCACAGATGACTTATAACAAGAATTTTGTCTTGTTTACTGACACTGAATGCCTGGTGTTAGGAAAGGAGTTTGTCTTACCACCAGACAATCCTATTGTACTCAGAACACCAAGACAAAAGAACATGTACACAATTGATCTCAAGGACATCTCTCTCCAAGATAATGAAACCTGTTTCATTGCCAAAGCCTCAGTAGATGAGTGTAAGAAATGGCATAGAAGACTTGGTCATCTGAATTTCAAGAACATGAACAAACTAGTGAAATACAATTTGGTTCATGGTCTTCCTTCCAAGTCTTTTGTCAATGATTATACTTGTGCTGCCTGTCTGAAAGGGAAGCAACACAGAGCATCTTACAAATCAAAAACAAGTATGTCCACCACCAAGCCATTGGAACTACTGCATATGGATCTCTTTGGTCCTACTTCTGTGGCAAGAATAATGAAGAAATGGTACTGCCTAGTGATTACTGATTATTTTTCAAGGTTCACATGGACATTCTTTCTATTTCAGAAGAGTGACACAACTGATGTACTCATTGGGTTCATCAATCAGATTGAACTATCAAAAAAGATGAAGGTAGTCACCATGAGATCAGATAATGGTGGTGAGTTCAGAAATCAGAAACTGGACTCTTTCTACATAAACAAAGGAATCAAGAGGGAATTCAGCATTGCAAGAACACCTCAACAGAATGGAGTGGCAGAAAGAAGGAATAGGACACTCATTGAAGCTGCAAGAACTATGATGTCTAATTCCAAACTTCCAGTTATCTTTTGGGCTGAGGCTGTATCCACTGCTTGTTATGTACAAAACAGGGCCTTGGTGGTTAAGGCACACAACAAGACCCCCTATCAGCTTTTCAATGGAAGACCTCCTTTAATTGACTTCTTCAGACCTTTTCGATGTCATGTGATCATCTTAAAAACTATTGACAACCTGGGCAAGTTTAGTGAAAAGGGAAATGATGGATATTTTGTGGGTTATTCATTAAACAGCAAGGGATATAGGGTCTTCAACAAGAATACAAGCAAAATCACAGAAAATCTTCATGTGAACTTTCTTGAAGACAAACCTGAAGATGTTCAAACAGGTCCTTACTGGTTCTTTGATATAGAAGTACTTTCAAAATCTATGAATTATGTACCTGTTGCATTGCAGAACACTAATATTTCAGGTACTCAAGAACCAACTAGTGCAGAGAACTCACCCCTGAGGTACATGAATGTACCCTCACTATTTCCTATTGAAGCTACTGATGAAGAAGATAATTCCTATCTAGGAAAAGAACAGCCAATCTCATCCCCTGCCATGTCACCTCCTGAAAGCAGCGGAATGGTTGAAGGCAGTGGAATCCAGGATTCCCCTACTAGACCAATTGCTTCCCCTTCCACAAAGGATCCAGTTGCTAATGAAACTAATGATGAAGAAAGAGAATCCCCACTCACTTTATCATCTACATCCATATCTGATGGTCCTATTATATCCAGCAGTGGAAGCAGAATAATCAAGAGTGGAGGCCCAAGTTACTCAGAGCTACATTCATCTCATCAGCACCCATCTCTAGGTCATGTTGTATCTTTTGGAAGTTCCTTTGAGGACTTATTTCCTAATCAAGATAGCCCCATCAACTCTGATTTGGAAGAAGATGAAACAGAAGTAATCATGCAGCCTACCTACAGAATCAATAAGGATCACCCTATCTCTCAAATCATTGGTGATCTTGAAGCCCCTAGACATACAAGGTATACAGCAAAGGAGCACTGCTTCATTGCTAACATCACCATGAAGTTCAATCATGACAACATGCAGTGTTGCTTGTTTACTGCATTTTTGTCACAAGAAGAGCCAAAGAAGATTTTTCAGGCTTTAAATGACCTAAGCTGGGTTGAAGCCATGCAAGAGGAGCTCTTACAGTTTGACCTACAAGAGGTTTGGATTCTGGTAGATTGTCCCAAATGGGCAAGGCCTATTGGGACAAAGTGGGTACTCAGGAACAAAAAGGATGAAAGGGGGATAGTTGTCAGGAACAAAGCAAGACTAGTTGCACAAGGGTATACTCAAGAAGAAGGAATTGATTATGAGGAGGTATTTGCTCCAGTAGCCAAGATTGAAGCCATCAGATTATTCCTTGCTTATGCTTCATTTATGGATTTCACTGTTTTCCAAATGGATGTGAAAAGTGCCTTTCTATATGGAACCATTGATGAAGAAGTCTATGTTATGCAACCTCTAGGGTTTGAAGACCCAGAACATCCAGACAAAGTATACAAGGTGAAAAAGGCTATGTATGGACTTCACCAAGCTCCCAGGGCCTGGTATGGTACTATCTCTAAATATCTCTTAGATAATGGATTCAACAGGGGGAAGATTGATCAGACCCTATTTACCAAGAAACAAAAGGGTGACCTTCGGCTAGTACAATTCTATGTTGATGACATCATTTTTGGATCCACTAACTCTATGCTTAGCAAAGAGTTTGCCAAACTGATGCAGGATATATTCCAAATGAGTGTCATGGGAGAACTAAACTTCTTTTTGGGGTTACAAGTTCAGCAGAGGAAAGATGGGATATTTATCTCACAAGACAAATATGTGGCTGAGATTGTGAAGAAGTTTGGCATGTCTGATGGAAAGAATGTGTCCACTCCAATGGACAAGGATCATCCATGGGGTAGAGATGGTCCTGGAAAGCTTATAGATGTCAGGAACTACAGGTCTATGATTGGGTCTCTTATGTATCTCACAGCTTCAAGACCTGACATCATGTTTGCAGTCTGCTTATGTGCAAGATACCAAGTGGCACCAACAGAGTGTCACTTATTTGCTGTAAAAAGAATTTTTAGGTATCTAAAGTGTCATCCCACCTTAGGACTTTGGTATCCAAAGGAGTCACCATTTGAGTTGATAGCTTACTCAGATAGTGACTATGCTGGTGACAACAATGATAGGAAGTCCACAACAGGGGGATGCCAATTTTTGGGAAGCAGACTTATATCTTGGCAATGTAAGAAGCAGACTATTATGGCCACATCCACCACTGAAGTTGAGTATGTAGCAGCTGCTGCATGATGTGGTCAAGTACTTTGGGTGCAAAATCAACTGCTTAATTATGGGTATAACTTTCTTAAAACCAAGATATTCATTGACAACAACAGCACCATTTGCATTATTAAGAACTCTGTTTTTCATAGCAAAACTAAACATATTGAAATTAGACATCACTTTATCAGAGATTGTTTTGAAAAAGGACTGATTGTCCCTGAGAAAATTGATGCAGAACTTAATGTTTCTGATCTTTTAACAAAAGCTTTTGAAGTAGGGAGGTTTCAGTACCTAGTTGCAGGTATTGGAATGGTTACTCCCTAAAAACTGATGTCTATTTTGTCATGTATCTTCAGGGTTGCTTTACTGCTGTTGTTGTATAGCTGTTAGTCCATTTTTCCATCAGTTTTTATTCCACTGCTTTTTAACACAGATTCCCCTGCTGGGGGTTCATTCCCCTGCTAAGAGAATTATTCTCTTTAAGCTAGGTTTGTTCTTTTTACTAAGTGGTTATATGTGGTTTTTAGACTAACAATACAGAGTTACATGTGGTGCATACTATTCTCATTGGTGAATCAGGTATATGCTCTATGTTTCAGGGGAGGTTAGGTCACACCTATAGGACTCAGGGTATCCTTAGGATACTCATATATGATCTTAGATCATATCCATTGGTGAGTGAGTGTTCAGGGTGATGAGGACTTGCTGCAAAGCTTGTCAGAACTCTGAAACCTTGAGGCACTGTAATGGGTTCTTACACTTCTCTATTAAAACAGCTTGTTGTTCAAGTACAGATGTGTGGTACACATTGCCAAGACTAACTGACCATAAGTAAGGGAAAAGGTAGGGATGGTGACTAGGGTATGCATGTTTCTTGGGCTGACCTGGTGCAGGGTGACTTATGTGTTGACTTTTCGTGCTGAGACCTTTGCTGAATAGAGGACTCTTGAGTTTCTATGTATCTATCTTGTGTATACAAGTGTGTGCATTAGAGCAGAGCTAGTTAGCATTAGTCTCTCCATGACTAGTCCAATTGTGACAAATCTAAAATTTTCAGGTAGTAAAATATTTTCTCGTATAATATTTTGAAACTTATTTTTGTGTTGGTTGACGAACTCACAATTTACGGATTTAAATTTGGGCTTACGTGCATAATTTGGCGTCTTTTACGACTAAACCGGAAACCTTAGGATTACGTATTTACGTTTTTGAACTCCGTTTTTGATGAGACAATTTTTATTGGATTCGTTTTGTGACGGTGATTCATAATTTATAAAAACGTTTTTCGTAAAACGACCCGAGGGCACGCAAATCGAGAAAACTAGAATCGAGAAATACCCATAAACTAGTGAGATGGGACAAAACACTTTTCCCCATCCCACTAGCTTATATGGGACGGCAAGATGACACACCACACATAGGTGGCATCAAGTTTTGGCTAAGTTACACAAGTGTAAGCTTGTGCTTACACTTTAAGCCAACTCATTTTACCACTAAACAAAACTAGCTAATGGTTTCATTCTTACCATTTCCTACATGCAATTCACTCTAAAACTCTCTCTACTCCACCCTTTGTGCCGTCCCAAATCAAGCAACAAACACCCTCATTGATCTTTTCTAGCTACAAACCACATGTTTACTAGTCCTATTAAGGTGTTTCCTTGAAGCCTTGATCATTTGGTGGCCATATAAACATCTTTGGAGGTGATTTGCTTGTGTCCTAGGGCTGATTTTCCAACATATGATCTTGATATTTGATGGTCTTGGAGATACTTGTTGTGTTCATCAAGTTCTTGCATTCCTAAAACAAGAAATCCACTTGGATTGGTAAAGAAGATCATCCTCTACATTCTTCTCTTATTATTTTGTAAAGAACAAATGTATTTTCTTTCATTTTGTATATGTATATGATGTATATATGATGATAAAAATGTTGTGTGGGGATCAAGTGTTGATAAACATGCTTAAAAATGATGATAACCATAAGAAATGAAGCTAAAATCATGACTAAATTAGTTGGCTGTATAAAAACAGTAGATAACTAAATGATGAACTGATAAAATTGCATGGTTTGATCTATTTACAGTAAGTAGATGATGTTATACACATGTGAGAGTTGGCCATGAAATGGAATCAAAATAATGAGAGATATGATCAAAACAAGTTAGGTGGTACAATCTGAATAAGCAGTTTTGTAGGGACTGTTAAGGCAACTTAGACTCAAAATGGGCAGTAGCTATAACTAAGTTATATGTAGCACATATTATGAAGAAGTTGTCATCCAAAAATGAGCTTCTAAGTCATTGTAGAACTCTAGATATGGTAAAAATGGTGAATATGAAGTTAAAAATCAGATTTTGGAAATAATGTTTATTATTATTATATAAGCACTCACTTTATAATTTATAAAATGTAAAATATAAACCCACTAACTTATAAAACTTATTTATATAAATGTATAAAAGGTTAATTAAATGGGTAAATTATATAAATGGTGGTAAAAATAATATTTGTAAGTAATAAAAACTATAAACTTGATTTTTACGACTTTTTCGGCTATCGCCGTGAAATTAACGTTTTTCGCCAAATAAAGCTTAGACGACCAAACCCGTCTAATGTAAAGTTTATAAAAGTTGTATACTGATGTATAAGTAACTAATACAAGTAAAAACCGATAAAACCCGAACTATAAGAATTACGGACATTTACAAGCTAACTAAACCTATTAGACTAATAATTGGACTTAATAAGATAAATACTTGTAAAAAGAATTATTTGGGCTTAACCCAATAGGGCCCAACATGAAAAGTATATATACTGATCATATAGGTATAAAATGGGTAAAAACAAGTAAAAGAACTTATAAAAGAATTAATGGACCTAAAATAGGTAAATCGATAAAAACTAGCTAACTAGTAAGACGATAATAAAACGTAAACGCTAAAATGAGTAAATGAGGATTTATAAACCCACTTGATCATCATCATATGTACAAAAATCATATATATATGTATATTGTTATTTTGATAAAAGTCATTGGACCGAGTCTAAGACCGATTATTATTTATATAGGTTTCCGTGACCGAAGCACGCCCGTAGCCGATAATCCGCCTTTCATTAACAACGTGAGTTCATAGCCTCGCACTCTTTTAAATGTTTTATAAAATGATTTGTAAACCCGCGAGGGAGATAACATGCTAGATTTTTATAAAAATAGAACACAAGTAGTCCCGATTGTATGCTTAATGAGATGGACCCGAATGATGCTATGACCCTATATTCGAGACTAAAAGGATTATTAGTAGTTAGGTTATGTCACTTAAAGTCCCATTAGCATGAATTGTGAACTACCGGGATTTGGTAGACGCTTATGCAATTGATAGTACTATTTGGGGACGATCACCCTAGTTCGCGCCTTGACGGTTGATCCCCGTCGTACCACATTGATTGGTAAGCGAATTTATGTATGAGAAGATTCCATAGCGTGATTTTTGTGACGACACGCTAACTTAGATGGGCAAATTGTTTGTCGGGTTCGTGGCCCGCTGTTTTCACAGTAAGGTAACAATGTCATGCGGCTAATAATAATCCTACAATATATACGACCTGTATAATCTAAATATCCGATATGATATGACGCTATTAACGATGAATATATTACCTATCATGGTAATATAGAGACTACGGTCTCATGGACGGTTTCAGATGTATGCTTGATTTATATATTGCCTGACTAGCAATATGTGGACTTACTTCCGATATTATACTTGTGTTCTGATTTTAAATGAATGTAAATGATTGTTTTATATAAAGGTTTTCATTAAACTC
Organism: Glebionis coronaria; assembly: GCA_025667525.1. Taxonomy (NCBI): domain Eukaryota; kingdom Viridiplantae; phylum Streptophyta; class Magnoliopsida; order Asterales; family Asteraceae; genus Glebionis; species Glebionis coronaria. The sequence goes on from CM046875.1 coordinate 213,337,882, forward strand.
TATGAATTCACTCGACATTCGCTGATATGATTTTTGCATGTTTTCTATCTCAGGTGCTTGAAGGTAATCCGGATGGAGATCGACTCTGATGGCCCACATTTAATATTAAAAATGTTCATTCGATCTGTGTTTTGTAAACTTAATGACCTGTATAATTTGGGACCTGTTGTACACTTTTGAAACTTTTTATCGAATGAATGTTTGTTAAACCTTGTACAACCATTTTTATGTGTTGTCTATGATTGGAGTTATTGTGCTATCCCGTAACACTCTGAAAGACCCTTCCGCTGTACCGATATGAAAAATGAGAGTGTTACAGTTTGGTACCAGAGCTCTCGTTATAGAGAACAAAAGATTTTAAAAACCAAGGTTTTGAACAAAACTTTTCAAAATCTTTTGACAATGAACATTTGAGAAAATATTTGAAAAATCTTTTGACTATAACGGTGCTAGAGATCTCCGACGTTACCAACAAGCCCTATTGAGAATATATATATTTTGATATATATAATATAATTTATATATATGTATATATCGTGATTTCATTATGTAATTGTTTAACTAGTATGTTATCCTAATACGAGATAAATATATATAAATGCAGATTGTCATGGCTGACCCTAATATTCTTGTAGAAAACCATGCTATTCCCGAACCTAATATAGAAGATGATCCTTATTTAGACTTAGTAGATTTTGATATTGATGATGAGGAGGAACCATTTGAGGATCCCGAGCCCGAGTTAGGACTAGGAGGTCAGATTGCCCCTCAGGTTGACTTGGTAGAGAATGTGGAGATTGAGAATGTGGATATTGAGAATGTGAATATTGAGAATGTGGATATTGAGAATGTGGGTAATGAGGACGTGGATATTGAGAATGCTGATATTGAGAACGATGATGAGATTGGGTTAGATGATTTAGATGACGAGATTGACGACGAGGAAGTCGAGGAAGATGTAGGTATAGATGTTGAGGTTGATGACGATGAGGAAGCTAAGCTTATTTATCCGTATGATGTTCCAGAGGGCGAGCCTTTGCCCACACCAGTTTGTTTGTCTGATTCTGAGGATGAGTTACCTAGGGATGAAATGTCTGAATCGTCTGAATCCGATTCTGAATTAGAGGAGGATGAGGATGACGATGCACCTGATGGTACTGATGGTATTGCTACTCGTAGACATGAGATAGGAGAGTCGTCTAGTACTCGAGAGGCTACTCATATTGATGGTCTTGCACCATGGGCCTTGAGACGTGATCTAGATGCTTCCCGTGTTAAGAGTTGTATGACAGAGGTTGGATTAGGTGTTGTTCAGACTCAGGTTGCTTATTTGGAGTCGAAGGCTAAGATTTGAGAGAAAGAGCGAGAATTGCTTAGTTTAGATTTGAGTGATGTAGAACGTGGTTTGAATGAGGCTTTTAGGAGGTTATCGGTGTTGGAAAGTGGTGAGTATGCTTCTATGAAAAGAAAGGTGAATTCTATGGAGATTCAGTTGAGTGTAGCTCGTGCGATGCGTGAGAAAGCTGAAAAGGAGTTGAATATATCCGTGGGTTGGAATAGTAGATTTTATGCTGACATGGTTGAAAGAGGAGTAATCCGTAAGCGCCCAGCTGAAGATGTGTCTAGTGATCGTCCGGCGAAGATCCAGAAGACGATGGATGATGGACCATCTGGCGGTTCTCAGTAGACCAGTCTGTATTTAGTAGTGACCTTTATATCTTTTGTGCTTTTGTAGCTTTGACCGAACCGACTTGTTAGTTATAGACTTGGCACGAATTTTGAGTGTATATAGTGCTAGAACTTTGATATGGATGTACGAAGACAATACTTTTGTTTCAAATCGAATGAAATATGTATCTTGTCTTGAATTCCATATTGTGCCTTATTTGTATCTTGATTATGAATTCGATCCATATTATATGAATCCCTTGTTGGATGAATGCTTAATACTTTGAAATTGTGGAATTATAGAACTATGCCGCCCAAGAAGGCTGTGACTGAGGATGATGTACGTAGGATTATTACGGAGCAAGTTACCGAATCTATGACAGAATTTATGGCAAATGCTAGAAATGAAGCTGGCGGTAGTGGAGCTGGCGGTAGTGGAGCTGGCGGTAGTGGAGCTGGCGGTAGTGGAGCTGGCGGTAGTGGAATTGGCGGTACTAATGTGAATGTGAATGCTAATAATGTGAATGCTAATGCTGGAGGAAATGTAGGAGGACTTGGAACGAATGCACCTGAAGTTGGTGGCTGTACTTATGTGACGTTCATGAAGTGTGAACCTCTACCTTTTAATGGAACTGAAAGTGCTGTAGGACTAAGCCAGTGGATCGAGAAGATTGAATCGGTGTTTAGGATTAGTAAGTGTAAGGAGGAAGATAAGGTGACTTTTGCTATGGCTACTCTTAAAGGTCGTGCGTTGACTTGGTGGAACGGGAGAATTGCTTTCATGGGTCTTGATGCTGCTAATGCTACTCCTTGGGCTGAAATCAAGAAGTGGATGACTTTGGAGTTTTGTCCTCGTAGTGTGATCATTAGGTTAGAACAAGAGTTGATTCATTTGAGAATGAAAGGTGTGGACATTGATAGTTACACGAGTCGATTCCATGAGTTGGCCTTGCTATGTCCTCGATTGGTTGAACCCGAAGAGATCCGAATTGAGCAATATGTGAAAGGGTTGACCAGGAATATCCGGGGGGACGTAACATCATCTAAACCACTGACCATTAATGATGTTGTTCGAATGGCTTACCAACTCATTGGACAGATAATTCAGGATAAGGAAGATGAAGCCCGTGTAGGTGAGAAATGAAAGGGAGACGGTGATCGTGTAGATAGAGGTGATAATAGGAAGAATTTCAATCGCCGTCAGAACAAGAGAAAGGGGAATGCAAATGCTCTTACCAACAATGCACCGCGCAACGATGATAGATGTCCTAAGTGTGGCAACAAGAGGCATCCTGGCGACTGCTGGAAGTGCCGAAATTGCAGAAAGCTTGGACACAAGGTTGAAAGGTGTAAGAAGGGAACGATTTGCTTCAACTGTAATGAAGAAGGTCATAGGAAATCGGAATGCCCCAAGTTGAAAGCGATTGTACCTGGAAGAAACCCCCAGGGTGGTATCTACCAACTTGGAACGATTGAGGTGAAGAAAGAGGATCCAAATGTCGTTACCGGTACGTTTTTACTCAACAATCATTATGCTGTTGCTTTATTCGATTCGGGTGCCGATAGGAGCTTTGTATCCACTAAATTTAGTGCCCTTATTGATATTGAACCTGTTGAGATAAGTACCAGTTACGAGGTGGAATTGGCTGATGGTAAATTAGTGAAACCTAATAAGCTATTAGAAGGATGCTCTCTAAATCTCTTGAACCATTCCTTTCCGATTGATTTGATGTTGATAGAATTAGGTAGTTTTGATATTATTATTGGTATGGATTGGTTGTCGTTGAATAATGCTATTATTTTATGTGGAGAGAAGAAGGTTAAGATTCCTCTTAGGAATAGGACGTTAGTAATTGATGGTAGTCGAGGTGAATCCCGTTTGAAAGTCGTTTCATGTATTAAAGTCCAAAAGTACATCAGGAACGGTTGCGAGTTATTCTTAGCTCAAGTGACCGGGAATGAGTCTAGGGAGAAACGATTGGAAGATGTACCTATTATTTGTGAATTTCCTGAGGTATTTCCTAAAGATTTACCCGGACTTCCACCGATAAGGCAAGTAGAGTTTCGAATCGATTTAATTCCTGGTGCTGCACCGGTGGCACGTGCGCCTTACCGATTAGCCCCTTCTGAATTAAAGGAGTTATCTGAGCAACTTAAGGAGTTGTCTGATAAAGGTTTTATTCGACCGAGCTCATCGCCTTGTGGAGCTCCAGTCTTGTTCGTTAAGAAGAAGGATGGATCTTTTCGTATGTGCATTGATTATAGGGAACTGAATAAGTTGACAATTAAAAATCGATATCCTTTACCTAGGATTGATGATTTGTTTGATCAACTGCAAGGATCTAGTGTGTATTCTAAGATAGATTTGCGGTCAGGATATCACCAACTTCGCGTCCGTGAAGAAGATATTCCTATAACTGCATTTAGAACTCGTTATGGACACTATGAATTTCAAGTAATGCCATTTGGGTTAACTAACGCACCTGCGGTTTTCATGGATTTAATGAATCGAGTGTGCAAGCCCTACTTGGATAAATTTGTGATTGTGTTTATTGACGATATTCTAATCTATTCTAAGAATGAAGATGAACATAGAGAACATTTGAGGATTGTTTTGAAGTTGTTGAAGGATGAAAGGTTGTATGCTAAGTTTTCAAAGTGTGATTTCTAGTTGGATTCTGTGCAATTTCTTGGTCATGTGATTAACAGAGATGGAATTCATGTTGATCCTGCAAAGGTTGAAGCTATTAAGAATTGGTCTGCACCGACAACGCCAACGGAAGTGCGACAGTTCTTAGGATTGGCTGGCTATTATAGGCGATTCATTAAAGAATTTTCTTTGATAGCTAAACCCTTGACTAAGCTTACTCAGAAGAATAAACCTTTCGTTTGGGGATGTGATGAAGATGGAGCATTTAAGATATTGAAGCAAAAATTATGTAGTGCGCCAATCTTATCATTACCCGAAGGGAGTGAAGATTTTGTAGTGTATTGTGATGCATCTCTTAGAGGTTATGGAGCTGTTTTGATGCAGAGAGAGAAAGTGATAGCTTATGCTTCTAGGCAATTAAGGAAGAATGAGGAGAATTATACTACTCATGATCTTGAGTTAGGAGCCGTGGTCTTTGCTCTTAGGTTGTGGAGACATTATATGTATGGCACCAAGTGTACGGTATTCACCGATCACAAAAGCCTACAGTATATTCTCGACCAGAAGGAATTGAACATGAGGCAACGAAGATGGATAGAGTTGTTAAGTGATTATGATTGTGATATAAAATATCACCCAGGAAAAGCCAATGTTGTTGCTGATGCGTTGAGTAGGAAAGATAGAGAGCCTATCAGGGTGCGTTCTCTAGTCTTGACCGTGCACAATAATTTGCCCGAGCAAATTAGAAATGCGCAAATAGAAGCTTGTAAGAAGGAGAATTTTGTTAATGAAGGGTTCCGAGGAGAAGGAGATCCTTTAGAGGTTAGAGTTGATGGAGTGAAATGTTTAAGAGGTCGTATGTGGATACCTAAGTTTGGAGGCTTAAGAGATTTGGTTATGTTAGAATCCCATAAATCTAAGTATTCCATTCATCCGGGATCTGATAAGATGTACCATGATTTGAAGAAGTTGTATTGGTGGCCGAATATGAAAGCTGACATAGCTATGTATGTTCTTCAATGCTTGACTTGTGCTAGAGTTAAAGCGGAACATCAAAAGCCATCAGGACTACTTCAACAACCAAAGATTCCTGAATGGAAGTAGGAGCGAATTACGATGGACTTTATCACCAAGCTTCCTAGAACATCATCTGGAAACAATTCGATTTGGGTTATTGTCGATAGACTGACCAAATCAGCACACTTCATTCCGGTTAACGAGCAGTTCTCACTGGAGAAGCTGACTCGAATATACCTTGATAATGTTGTATGAAAGCATGGAGTGCCTGTATCGATCATTTCAGATCGAGATCCTAGATTCGCATCGAATTTTTGGAAATCTCTCCAAAGATCTTTGGGAACGAATCTCGACATGAGCACTGCTTATCACCCCCAGACTGATGGGCAGAGTGAAAGGACGATACAAACACTTGAAGATATGTTGAGAGCTTGTGTGTTAGACTTTGGTAAAAATTGGGATAAACATTTGTCGTTAGCAGAGTTTTCATATAACAATAGTTACCATTCTAGTATTAAGGCTGCACCGTTTGAAGCTTTGTATGGTAGGAAGTGTAGATCTCCTGTATGTTGGAGTGAAGTTGGGGATACCCAGCTCACGGGACAGGAATTGATCCGGGAGACTACGGAGATGATAGTTCAGATTAAGAAGAGGTTGTTGACTGCCCGTAGTAGACAGAAAAGTTACACGGATGTGCGGCGGAAGCCAATGGAGTTTGAAGTGGGTGACCGAGTAATGTTGAAAGTATCGCCATGGAAAGGCGTTATCAGATTTGGAAAGCGAGGAAAATTGAATCCCCGTTATATTGGACCCTTTAAGATTTTATCTAGAGTAGGTCCAGTGGCTTACAAACTAGAGTTACCCCCAGAACTTCATGGTGTTCACAACACATTCCATGTATCTAATCTGAAGAAATGTCTAGCAGTGAGTGATGAGAAAATTCCGTTAGGTAAGGTTCGAATAGATGGGAAGTTGCATTTTATCGAAGAGCCCGTAGAAGTTATGGACCGTGAGGTAAAGCAACTGAAACAAAGTCGGATACCTATTTTCAAGATCCGATGGAATTCAAAGCATGGACCGGAGTATACTTGGGAACGAGAGGATGAAATGTGGAAGAAATATCCGCACCTCTTCGATTTCAATAAGAAACGGACATCCAAATGAAATGGATCACAAGGACGTTGATCCCTTTTAGGATGAAAAGCTGTGACAAATCTAACATTTTCAGGTAGTAAAATATTTTCTCGTATAATATTTTGAAACTTATTTTTGTGTTGGTTGACGAACTCACAATTTACGGATTTAAATTTGGGCTTACGTGCATAATTTGGCGTCTTTTACGACTAAACCGGAAACCTTAGGATTACGTATTTACGTTTTTGAACTCCGTTTTTGATGAGACAATTTTTATTGGATTCGTTTTGTGACGGTGATTCATAATTTATAAAAACGTTTTTCGTAAAACGACCTGAGGGCAGGCAAATCGAGAAAACTAGAATCGAGAAATACCCGTAAACTAGTGAGATGGGACAAAACACTTTGCCCCATCCCACTAGCTTATATGGGACGGCAAGATGACACACCACACATAGGTGGCATCAAGTTTTGGCTAAGTTACACAAGTGTAAGCTTGTGCTTACACTTTAAGCCAACTCATTTTACCACTAAACAAAACTAGCTAATGGTTTCATTCTTACCATTTCCTACATGCAATTCACTCTAAAACTCTCTCTACTCCACCCTTTGTGCCGTCCCAAATCAAGCAACAAACACCCTCATTGATCTTTTCTAGCTACAAACCACATGTTTACTAGTCCTATTAAGGTGTTTCCTTGAAGCCTTGATCATTTGGTGGCCATATAAACATCTTTGGAGGTGATTTGCTTGTGTCCTAGGGCTGATTTTCCAACATATGATCTTGATATTTGATGGTCTTGGAGATACTTTTTGTGTTCATCAAGTTCTTGCCTTCCTAAAACAAGAAATCCACTTGGATTGGTAAAGAAGATCATCCTCTACATTTTTCTCTTATTATTTTGTAAAGAACAAATGTATTTTCTTTCATTTTGTATATGTATATGATGTATATATGATGATAAAAATGTTGTGTGGGGATCAAGTGTTGATAAACATGCTTAAAAAATGATGATAACCATAAGAAATGAAGCTAAAATCATGACTAAATTAGTTGGCTGTATAAAAACAGTAGATAACTAAATGATGAACTGATAAAATTGCATGGTTTGATCTATTTACAGTAAGTAGATGATGTTATACACATGTGAGAGTTGGCCATGCAATGGAATCAAAATAATGAGTGAGATATGATCAAAACAAGTTAGGTGGTACAATCTGAATAAGCAGTTTTGTAGGGACTGTTAAGGCAACTTAGACTCAAAATGGGCAGTAGCTATAACTAAGTTATATGTAGCACATATTATGAAGAAGTTGTCATCCAAAAATGAGCTTCTAAGTCATTGTAGAACTCTAGATATGGTAAAAATGGTGAATATGAAGTTAAAAATCAGATTTTGGAAATAATGTTTATTATTATTATATAAGCACTCACTTTATAATTTATAAAATGTAAAATATAAACCCACTAACTTATAAAACTTATATATATAAATGTATAAAAGGTTAATTAAATGGGTAAATTATATAAATGGTGGTAAAAATAATATTTGTAAGTAATAAAAACTATAAACTTGATTTTTACGACTTTTTCGGCTATCACCGTGAAAATTAACGTTTTTCGCCAAATAAAGCTTAGACGACCAAACCCGTCTAATGTAAAGTTTATAAAAGTTGTATACTGATGTATAAGTAACTAATACAAGTAAAAACCGATAAAACCCGAACTATAAGAATTACGGACATTTACAAGCTAACTAAACCTATTAGACTAATAATTGGACTTAATAAGATAAATACTTGTAAAAAGAATTATTTGGGCTTAACCCAATAGGGCCCAACATGAAAAGTATATATACTGATCATATAGGTATAAAATGGGTAAAAACAAGTAAAAGAACTTATAAAATAATTAATGGACCTAAAATAGGTAAAATCGATAAAAACTAGCTAACTAGTAAGACAATACTAAAACGTAAACGCTAAAATGAGTAAATGAGGATTTATAAACCCACTTGATCATCATCATATGTACAAAAATCATATATATATGTATATTGTTATTTTGATAAAAGTCATTGGACCGAGTCTAAGACCGATTATTATTTATATAGGTTTCCGTGACCAAAGCACGCCCGTAGCCGATAATCCGCCTTTCATTAACAACGTGAGTTCATAGCCTCGTACTCTTTTAAATGTTTTATAAAATGATTTGTAAACCCGCGAGGGAGATAACATGCTAGATTTTTATAAAAATAGAACACAAGTAGTCCCGATTGTATGCTTAATGAGATGGACCCGAATGATGCTATGACCCTCTATTCGAGACTAAAAGGATTATTAGTAGTTAGGTTATGTCACTTAAAGTCCCATTAGCATGAATTGTGAACTACCGGGATTTGGTAGACGCTTATGCATTTGATAGTACTATTTGGGGACGATCACCCCAGTTCGCGCCTTGACGGTTGATCCCCGTCGTACCACATTGATTGGTAAGAGAATTTATGTATGAGAAGATTCCATAGCGTGATTTTTGTGACGACACGCTAACTTAGATGGGCAAATTGTTTGTCGGGTTCGCGGCCCGCTGTTTTTACAGTAAGGTAACAATGTCATGCGGCTAATAATAATCCTACAATCTATACGACCTGTATAATCTAAATATCCGATATGATACGACGCTATTAACGATGAATATATTACCTATCATGGTAATATAGAGACTACGGTCTCATGGACGGTTTCAGATGTATGCTTGATTTATATATTGCCTGACTAGCAATATGTGGACTTACTTCTGATATTATACTTGTGTTCTGATTTTAAATGAATGTAAATGATTGTTTTATATAACGGTTTTCATTAAACTCTATGAATTCACTCGGCATTCGCTGATATGATTTTTGCATGTTTTCTATCTCAGGTGCTTGAAGGTAATCCGGATGGAGATCGACTCTGATGGCCCACATTTAATATTAAAAATGTTCATTCGATCTGTGTTTTGTAAACTTAATGACCTGTATAATTTGGGACCTGTTGTACACTTTTGAAACTTTTTATCGAATGAATGTTTGTTAAACCTTGTACAACCATTTTTATGTGTTGTCTATGATTGGAGTTATTGTGCTATCCCGTAACACTCTGAAAGACCCTTCCGCTGTACCGATATGAAAAATGAGAGTGTTACACCAATACCCCTAGGAAAGTTTCCCTTGCTTTCATCTTTTGCTTCCCCTGCTTTCATAACATTCCCCTGTTTGACCATTGACCGACAATACCGTTACCCTGTTCATAGCCGTTGGGCCTGCTTGCACAAATTTTGGTTAAGGAATATTTTATTGTTTTTAAAAGATATTTAAGGCGCTTTCTTCGCTGATTGGTAATCTTTACTTTATTATTTCAAATAAATTACTTTTTTATCAAGATTTATCTTTGATATTTTTGCAGATTGAATATTTGGTCCAATCACAGCTCTCCATTTTGCCCATAAAAACTTAATTCCCTTCACCAGCAGGTCCATCTCTCTCTCTCGACTTAATCCCACCTACCTCTCACCTTTATAAACCTTCAAAATATTTTCAAACTTTATCATGCCTCTCAAAATTGCTGCTAATCATAACCAAATCGCTTTATTACATGATGAACCAGTAGAGTTTGCTGATGCTGTGGCCTTTCTAAAGTCCTCGTACTTTAGAGTGGCCCTTCTCATCAACCCTAGAATTTATACCTCACACATTCAGCAGTTCTGGTCTAAATCCATGACCAAAACAGTGAATGGAGAGGTTACAATTCAAAGCACTGTAGATGGTCATCCCAAGGTGATTACACTTGCCTTCATCAGGGACAAACACCTTCTTGATGATGAGGATGGGATAACCAACCTATCTGAGGCTGAAATCTTTGCGGGTTTGTTAAATTGGGGTACACTCTTTCCAAAAACCAAAAATGTAAGTTTGCTAAAGGTCAGTTTGCCCCTCATTGGAAGTATTTGATTCATACAATTTTGCAATGTTTGTCACCAAAAACCACTGCTTTTAATGAATTTGGTAGTGAGATGGCTTCTGCCCTGATCTGTTTTGCAACAGGGAGGAAGTATTGTTTTTCTCAAATGATTTTTAAAGGAATGGTTAAAAATGTTTCAAGCAACTCAACGTTTTGTATGTACCCAAGGTTTATAGAACTTCTGCTGAATATGAGTGATCATGGTCCAATTAAACACAAAAACTATTTTTCAGCAACCAAGCATACCACCAAACTATTCACCACACTTCTTGCACCATCACCATAGTTTTCTGGCAGGTCCATTCCACTCACTTCAATTATGATGAACCAAATCAGACAGGAAGAAGCCAAGAATCAAACAGCTAAACACCAACCTTCTGATTCCCCTGCCAAGAACCTACACCCTGCAAGTCATTTACCCCCTGCTGATCCACAACATGAAAGGCAATCTAAATCCAGGTTTGCCAGGTCTCCCTTGCCTAGTGAATCTTCACAAGCAGTAGAGAGGAGAGTCTCCAAGGGTTTGGAGCAAACTGAGGGTTTGGCTGCCACTACTGTCTCATCCTCGCGGGGTGAGCAGGACAGTGACACCATCAGTAAGTCCTCTCCCTCACTCCATGATATCCAAAAAGGGGAGAAATCCCCTTCTAGGATTGAGAGCAGCATGAAACCTTTGACTAATTTGGAATTGACGAAAATGTGCATGAGTCTGAAAAGGCAGAATGCACAACTGGTACAAAATGTCAAAAAGCAAGGTCTGGTTATCAATAACTTGGAAACCAGACTTGCTACTCTTGAGGGGAGGAGATATCCGAGACTTATCATATCCACAGATGAGGATGCTTCCAAAGGGGAGGAAGTTCCAAATATAGAAGAGTCTACTCATTACTATTCATATCCTGTTGGTGTACATGGAAAGATAGCAACTGCTGAGAAAGGGATTGAGAAAGGAAGTGCTGATAAGGGAAGTAACAAGGGGAGTGCAACCAAAAAATTGCTCAAACATTGCTTACCATGGGCAATCAAGAAGAAGCCCCTGCTTCAAAAGTTTCCCCTGCTGTTGCTGATCCAACTGCTGTAAGTCATTCCCCTGCTAAGAACATTACTCAAACTTTTGTTAGAAAGAACAGAAAGCAACCAGCTCAGAAGGGGATTACAATCAAAGAACCTGCATCTAAAGTTAAACCAGCACCAGCAGTGGATCCAAAAGACAAAGGAAAAGGAATCATGGTTAAACAGCCCAAAAGAAAATACAAGCATCTAATTCCTGAATAGCAAAGGGCTCAATAAGCACATGATGCACAAGTAGCTCTCAGGCTACAACAAGAGGAGATGAATATGCAGGATCAAAGAATGCAAAAGATGAGGCCCAAAGATATGCTCTAGCATGTTGAGATTATGCATAGAGAGCTGGATGACAGGATACCTCATGTTGGAGAATTTCTTGATCAATGGGAGAAGGAGTTAATAAATGCTCCTTTGGAAGACAGGTATGAGTTGACTTGCCTTGTTTACAAATATCAAACTGAGTATCTGGAAAGAAGGGCAAATCAAATTCAGAGAGAGAAGTATTTAACTTCAGAGAAAGGGCAACTTGAACATTACAAAGTTTTGCTTAAGAGACATAAGAAGTGGAAGGATGGTGACTTCAGAGATATGAGTTTTGATGCCATAAAAAGAGCAGTCAGACCAGTCCTAAGAGAATATGATGTGGAGGATTGGATGACTATGAACTCTCCTGAGGAAGCTGAGTATCTTAGGAGACAAAGTGAAATGCTGCAGAAAGCTAGGGAATCTAAGAAAAGAAAAGCTGAAGGAACAACTTTGGAAACTACACAAGCAGGTGCATCATCCCAAGTAGGTGCATCATCACAAGCAGGGGCATTACATCAAGCAGGTGGAAGTTTTCCAGAAATTGAGAAGTCTGCACTTAATATACAAAGAGCAGCCAAAAGACTCAAGAGAATGAAGAAGGTTGGCACAGTTACTAAGGAGTCTCAACGGCCTTCAAATGATGAAATTGATAAACAGCTAATTTTGCAGGAAAATGATGATATCTCACCTAGTGAACTTGGAAAGAAGTTTGCTATCATAGAATATGCTGTTTATGAACACAAAGGGAGGACTTGGTGGAAGCTTACAAGAGCTGACAATACAACACATACATTTCTAAGTCTAGATGTCATGTTTCAAACCCTAGATAGTGAGGACTTAGAAGATCTGTGGAAAATTTTGAAGAAGACTTTTGCTGCAAAACCTCCTACCATGGATGGTGTGGAGAAGGATTGGGTAATCTGGGAGTGCATGCATAGGATGTATGAGCATGAGTTATTTGATCCTATATTTGATGCAGTGAATAAAGGAGATTTGTTGTATTGGAAGCTGTTTACCAATTCTGGGGTCTATGAGGTAGTGATGGAAGGGGTAAGTGTGTACTTGATCAATCATAGGTATTATCCCTTCACTCAGGAGACCTTGAAGAAACTAGCACAGGCTAATTTGATTGTAGATGCTAAAACACCTGTTGCTTATGATCTGGTAAGAATGATTCATAGTCAAATTTGGCCAGAAAGTTTGTAAGCATCCTCATCAACTAGTATTTATTCAGAAACTCGTCTTTAAGGGAAAGCACAAGTTTAGGGGAGGATTGTTGGGAATAAATCTATGCTTACTTGTTACCCCTGCTAGTTGATTATTTGTACCCCTGCTAGAGTTAGTTCCCCCTGCTAAATAACAAAGGCAGGGGGATTGGTTCCCCTGCTGAAGTCAAAGGCCCTGCTGTCAGAGATAAACTTGGAATAGATTTTTACGCGTTTCAGTTACTATTCCTTAATACTTTCCAAGTTTGTTAGTAGTGATCTTGTACGTGATTCCTTATGGCTATAAAAGGACTCACTAGGTTAGCATGCAAAGTGTGTCTTTCTCTATTGTCTTTCATTTTCATACTTTAAGGTTTTGTAAACCCTAATACCATTTTAGGGTATTCGTATATCATTTATATATTAAAGTTCAACGTTTCAATCATATTGTTCTTGTGCTAAACATTCTATTCCGCATCTTGTTTAGTTACTTTGCTTTGTAAAGTTTCTCTAGTGTTAGATTGAATTCTTTCTTTCTATCACAACCCTTAAACAAGCTATTAAGGTTTAAGATCTGACTTTGGGATCAACAGAGGATGCCCAGTGTCCAATAAATAAATTGAAGAAATCTTCTTATGAATTGGGGCCGATGAATCTTCCGGGACAGGTGGGACACCTAATGACTCTTGTAGATTAGTATTCATTGTGGTATCTTTTAAAAATCCCTAAGTTAATTGAGACATCAGTTGGTAGGATGAGTTCTTGTAATTGTATGACATAGTGACACATAATGTGTTACGGTACAATTTTGACTTGTTTGTGATTAATGAAAAGACTACCATTGATTGCTAAATTCTACATGTATCGATGTTATCTATCTTTTCTTGCTTCTTCCTAATGCTCGCATTAGTGATTCAACAATTGAACAAGTACTCATCTCGAATTAAGTTACGTTGTGGATTATTCTTTTTGAGTGCCATCGAGGTCATGAACCTCATGATTATTTGTTTAAGCTCATTTCCTATTATATTATAGTTAGTTCTTGGTGAACAACTTTTCATCACTCTTTTGCAGATAACTCATTGTTTTTATAAGATAAAACAGTATCCTTTGAGAAAATTTAATTTTCATCACTATATGGATTATTTAAAGTGAGACTTATAAATAATCATTATTGAAATAAAGTTGATTATGAAATACCTTGGAAAACTTATTTGTTTTCATAACAAAGAAAATCTTTATAAATTTATTTTTGATTCTTATTTAAGAATTAAGCAATGTTTTTATTATAAACATGCTGATAAAATTTTGACAAACTGAGTATTGTATCGTTAATCTTGAAATTGTATATAGTTGCGCGCCTACATACAATTTGGAATGGACCATGCAAGGCTGATTAGTAGTCACCATAAAACTAATGAATAAACACTAAATTTTCTTTGAAGATAGTGAAAGATTAAATTTTATGAGATCTGCAAGAAGTGCAAATTAGGGACATATTGAAAGGGACACCTACATATGTGCCCGTAATATTTATTCTTCTGAGTCGAATTTACTCATCTGTGGAACTTGTCGTATTTGAAAATTGATATTCCCTTCTTGTCCAATTCTCCCGTGGTGAGATTCCTAGGGAAAGTATATGATTACCGAGTGTTGATACCCGACTGGATGTATCGACGTTCCTATCATTTCTTTTGATTAGATTCATTTGAATGACCTGGGTAACGATCCGAGGAGCTTTCGAATGCGTACTCAATTCATGAAAACATGGGATATATTCATATTCGTAAATGTTTTCGTCTGTATCTGATTTGAAATTCTCTCGCGTAGATTATGCGTTGGCCTTACTCTTTTAAGGTTAGTTATGTCTCCTGATATCCTTGAATTTGTGAAGGATTATGAGTTATTATTAGTCTTTGGAGAAGATCATATCTTATCAACGGCAATAAAACTGGAAAGTTGATAGTGCCAGTAGAATGAATTGATTGATTATGACATGACGACATTGTCTTAATTGATGGGAACTCGAGTAGAATTCCCCTAAAATATAAGATGTTGATTATCAAAAGTGATCTAAATAATTCTTGATGGATGACCATTTCACGCATTTAGACTTGAAATTATACCATGAATGGTTGTGAATTAGTCATAGATATTATAATCTAGAAAGAACTTAAAATAAATGTAATAAAAAGATGTTCATGTTATTTGAAACTTTAGGAGGTAATTGCTGGTGAATTACCTAGACTTTCGCCATTAAGGCAAGTTGAATTTGGTATTGATTATATTCCCGGAGCTGCACCTATGACATGTGCACTGTACATCAGCACCATCTGAATTGAAAGAATTATCATACAACTGAGAGAGTTGTCGGAGAAAGATTTTATTCTACCGAGCTCGTCATCATGAAGAGCTATGGTGTTATCATTCCTTATGTTTATTGATTACCATGAACTAGGTAAATTGACGATTAAAAATCTATATCCACTACCCAAGATGATAGATTTGTTTCATCATTTACAAGGTGCAGTTTTTTTAAACGTTTTTTATGAAATATTTTATAAACCCGCGAGGGAGATAACATGTTAGTTTTGCTAAAATAGGACACCATTTGTCCCGATTGTTTCTTTATTGATTTGGACCCGAATGATTGTATGACCCGATGAATGATTAAATGACCCGATAGATGAAATGAAATGGATTATTAAAGTTAGGTTATGTCACTAAAAGTCCCATTAGCATGAATTGTGAACTACCGGGATTTGGTAGACGCGTATGCATATAATAGTACTATTTGGGGACGATCACCCCAGTTCGCGCCTTGACGGTTGATCCCCGTCGTGCCACATTGATTGGTAAGCGAATTTATGTATATGAAGATTTACACAAGCGTGATTATTGTGACGACACGCTAATTTAGATGGGCAAATGAGTTTGGGATAGCTACCCGTTGTTTGTTGTAGTAAGGTAACAATGTCATGCGGCTTATAATAATCCAAATAACGAAAATACTGCTTTATGCATTGAATTACGATATATTGCCTGACTAGCAATACAAGGTCTTATTATTGATTTTATGTTCATGTTTTGGTTTTACATAACCATACTCATATAACGGTTTTTATTTAACTTTATACAACGTCATAAGACGTATTGTATGATGTTTTTACGACATTGGCTCGTATAATGATTTTGAAGGCAAATGCCTATATTATGATTTTTGATAAGGATTTGTATAAAATGACTTTGGCTATTTTATGGCCTATTATAAAGATTTGTATAAAATGATTTTCGGTAATATTTATATACCGATGATATAATGATGGTTTATTAAACTCTATGAATTCACTCGGCGTTATCGCTGACCTTTTCTTTTAACATGTTTTATCTCAGGTACTTGAAGGTAATTCTCGGGAAGACAACAAGAATTCATGGCCCGTACTTAAATAATAGTTTCCATTCAAATGTTTTGTAAAACTTGTATGAAATATTATGACTTGGGACCTATGTAAATTTGATATTTATGAATGGAAATGCTTTATTATTAAACGACACGATTTTTAAGCGTTGTCTATGATGTGAGTAATGTGCTATCCCATAACACCAACGAGTCTTCCGCTGTATTGAATTGTATAAATTTGGGGGTGTTACAGTTTGGTACCAGAGCTCTCGTTATAGAGAACGAAAGATTTTTAAAACCAAGGTTTTGAATAAAACATTTCAAAATATTTTAACTATAAACATTTTTCTAAAAATGTCTAAAAATCTTTTGACTATAACGGTGCCGAAGAATTCCCAAGTTACCGACAAGGCCAGACTGAGAAGTGTTATTTTAATATATATATAACATGGATTATATATATATGATGTATTTTTATTACATGATTGTTTGATGATTATTTTGATAATTATACGAGGTATTTATACGACGTAGATTGTCACAAGGAACCCTAAATCCCCTAGTAAATTAATCGAAGCTATTCTCGTAGGAATTCTAGCTATCCTAGATCTAAACCAAGTTGTGGATATTTATGATCCCAACAAATGGTTGATATTCGTAGAAATGTAGATATTAGTTGATTGTGAAATTGAAGAAGAATTGGCGAGATTAAATTTGATATCGATGTCATAACGATCTTTCCTTATAGAGTGGAGTTTGACAAAACCTTACCACCTAGAAAGATGTCATCTGATTCGTTGTCATCCAATTCTTAAATTGAAATCGAAAGGGATGAATGTTTCACTTGAGGCTGTCATTGGAACCATTACCCAAAAGCCTCATGCCACTAGTACCTTTCCAAGAATTCTAGTTGAATGATCAAGTCATTTCATACTAGTGACTCATTTGATAACTATTAATGAAAGAGCTATAGGATTGGAAATTAAGTGTTGTTCGTATCGAGCTTTTATTGTCCTATTAAGGTCTAAAAATAAAGTTGAAACTGTTGGAGAATGAGGTAGAATATCGAATTGAGTATAAGTTGGCTGAAACTTGAATAAAAGTAAAATTTAACTTGTATGGAATAAGAAATTGTTAAGAGGAAGTCGTTAAGTTCTGTGATTGAATTATAACGTTTTAATTGATGTTGGGAATAAATCTATGCTTACTTGTTACCCCTGCTAGTTGATTATCCGTTCCCATGCTAGAGTTAGTTCCCCCTGCTAAATAACAAAGGCAGGGGGATTGGTTCCCCTGCTGAAGTCAAAGGCCCTTCTGTCAGAGATAAACTTGGAATAGATTTTTACGCGTTTCTGTTACTATTCCTTAATACTTTCCAAGTTTGTTAGTAGTGATCTTGTACGTGAGTCCTTATGGCTATAAAAGGACTCACTAGGTTAGCATGCAAAGTATGTCTTTCTCTATTGACTTTCATTGTCATACTTTAAGGTTTTGTAAACCCTAATACCATTTTAGGGTATTCGTATATCATTGATATATTAAAGTTCAACGTTTCAATCATATTGTTTTTGTGCTAAACATTCTATTCCACATCTTGTTTAGTTACTTTGCTTTGCAAAGTTTCTCTAGTGTTAGATTGAATTCTTTCTTTCTATCACAACCCTTAAACAAGCTATTAAGGTTTAAGATCTGACTTTGGGATCAACAAGTGGTATCACAGCTTGTTGAGAAACTTTGTCTAAATCAAGAACAAAACCCTCATAGCAACCATGTCTACAGACTCTTCCTCAAACAACAACAACCACAATAACCTCAAGTTACCTATGTTGGATCCTGAAAACTTTGAATTATGGGAATTCAGAATCCAACAATACCTGAAAATGGAACACTATGTTCTCTAGGAGATCATAGAATTTGGTGATCAATTCAACAAAATGTTAGCAGTTGAAGAGGGCAAGGAAGAAAATAAAGGTGAAAGTTCCAAAGGTAAGGACAAGAAGAAATCTGATGCTCTTTGTGATAAGGAAATACTGGCCAGAAGGCATGATGTCAGGGCTCACAACTCATTGCTATTGGCTCTACCTGATAGACATCAACTCTGATTCAGAAAATACAAAATAGCTAAGGAACTATGGGAAGCCATAGGCACAACCTTTGGAGGAAATGAAGCCACAAAGAAGAAGAAGAAGAATCAAATGCTGGATGATTTTGCTTCTTTCAAAGCAATTGGTGATGAATCAATTGGAGCTATTTACAATAGGCTTCAAGATATAGTGGCCCAGTTGGAATTCTTTGATATTGAGGTGTCAAGAGAGCATGTGAATACCAGGTTTCTTAACAGCCTCCAGAAAGAATGGTTTATCTACAAGGCAATTTGGCAAAATAAGGATGACTTGGACAACAAGAACATTGATGACATATACAATAACTTAAAAGTTTTTGAACCTGTTGTCAATGAGATGAAGTCAAAAGGAACGATTCCCACCAACTCAAGTGGATCCACTGATTCCCCTGCTAACATGGCATTCATATCACAAAGTAGTGGAATCTCCAAAAACAGTGGAATTGAAGTAGCCCCTGCTACTTATTCCCCTGCTACTAGGTCTGGATCATCTTATGATGAAGAAAGACCAGCTACATTCAGCCTTGATACTGCTTGTGCTTTTATAGCATCTCAAGGGCCACAAAGATCTACTGTGTTGCATGAAGATCTAAGTCAAATCAGTAAGCAAGGGCTAGAAGAGATGGATATTAAGTGGAACATGGCTCTGCTTAGCATGAGAGCCAACAGGTTTTACAAGAAGTATGGGAAGAAAATCTCAATAAATCCCTCTGATGTGGCTGGGTTTGACAAAACAAAAGTTGAATGCTACAACTGTGGCAAGAAGGTTCATTTTGCAAGGGAATGCAGAGGACCTAAGACTGGGAACAGCTATAAGAAGGAAACCAGAGATGATGATTCTGGTGCTAAAGCCATGGTAGCCATGCAGAGGATAGATGGAGCAGGTGGATGGGACTGGAGTGCCATGACAGAGAATGTGGAAAGAAATCAAGCTTTGGTTGCAGAGGAAAAAGAAGAGGAGTTTGCACTAATGGCCATGTCAAGTTCCAGCTCTGACAATGAGGTATATGACGATTCATATTGTACTAAAGCTTGTTGGAAAAATACTGAGTCACTGAATAATCAAATCAGAAAGGTAAAAGCTGACTATATCAATTGTGACAATGATCTTGATAATTATAGACGTGCTTTAGAACAGTTAGAGTCCACCATAAGAGAGTTTAAGCAAAGAGAAAGTGATTATAGGGATCACATTGTGATTCTAGAAAGAGATGCCAAGGAGAATAACCAATCCATTAAGGAGTTGACTGCTGAACTTGAAATTTTTAAATCTAACAAAAAGATAGATGAGGAAACTGTTGAAAATTTTGGAAAAGCTTCAAAAGATTTAACCAAAGCAGTTGAAATTGGTCAATCTCCTAGGGAAAAAACAGGGTATGGAATCAAAAATGAGCATGCTACCATACCACCACCCCCAGCCAACATCCATGCACCTTTTCCTAGAAAATACCTGTCTTGGACTGGTCTCCCTTGTTTTCAAAAACAGGATGATATTGAGTTTGACTTGAGTGCTTACATACCTAATAATCTTGATACTGAAGAGCCTCTAGTGAAAACTAGTGTTATTAGGGATTTTGAACAAGAACAGGTTGCTTTAAAACAATGGAAAATTGATAACCCTGTTCTATTTTCAAGAGAAGGAATTTTTGGTAGTGATTCTAGTTCTAAGAGTAGCTCTCCCAAATCTAAAACCAGATCACAGTCCCCTAAGTCCACCATTAAATATGCTGGTATGTACAGGACTGTCAGAGGTAATCAAAGAAATTGGAATGACCAAAAGTCTCATCAATTAGGAGAAGACTTTGTGATTAACACCAAGCCCGGCTTCACATGTGGCAGTTTTGAGCATACTTATCAAGAGTGTAAGGCACCAATGGAGGTGGTGGCTTCAAATCCTTTAAAGGATATGCAACCTAAAACCATTCTTCTAAATGCAGGGTCAAAATCCTTTTCCCCTGCCAAGTATGTTGCCCCTGCCTTGAGAAACAGGGTGACTGATAAATATGTTGTTCCTGCAATTAGAAAGGAGAATGATGTTCACACCAAGCCAAGCACCTCTGTGACCACCCCAAAACCTCATAATGCATATAGATCTGGCCCTAGACCTTACCAACACATGAATAGAGGCCAAAACAAAAATGGGTTCCCTCTGCTAAGCATAGGGATTCCCCTGCTAAAACTGGGGTATCCCCTGCTAACAAAGTTTTGCCTTCTAGGAGCATGGGTAGATGGGGAAAAGATGTGAAAGCCTCAGCTCGTTGGGTTTGGGTACCCAAAAGGGGTACTCAATCTAATGGTGTATCTCTAGTTTTTGACAAGCTATCCTACATTGATACACGAGGTAGATCCAAGTCGGTAATGGCTTGTGTACCCAAGAAAAACTAATTTGTTTTTCTTTTTGCAGGTGACAAAGAAGACAAAGGATGATAGAGCATATTAGGACAGTGGGTGCTCAAGAAGCATGACTGGACAAAAATCTTATCTGTCTAATTTTGTGCCCCTGCATGACAATGATGGTGTTTCTTTTGGAGATGTGCATGGAACAATAACAGGAAAAGGAACTATTGTCACCAATGGGATGACCTTTGACAATGTTTACTTGGTGAAAGAACTCAAGTACAATCTCTTCAGTGTGTCACAGATGACTTATAACAAGAATTTTGTCTTGTTTACTGACACTGAATGCCTGGTGTTAGGAAAGGAGTTTGTCTTACCACCAGACAATCCTATTGTACTCAAAACACCAAGACAAAAGAACATGTACACAATTGATCTCAAGGACATCTCTCTCCAAGATAATGAAACCTGTTTCATTGCCAAAGCCTCAGTAGATGAGTGTAAGAAATGGCATAGAAGACTTGGTCATCTGAATTTCAAGAACATGAACAAACTAGTGAAATACAATTTGGTTCATGGTCTTCCTTCCAAGTCTTTTGTCAATGATCATACTTGTGCTGCCTGTCTGAAAGGGAAGCAACACAGAGCATCTTGCAAATCAAAAACAAGTATGTCCACCACCAAGTCATTGGAACTACTGCATATGGATCTCTTTGGTCCTACTTCTGTGGCAAGCATAATGAAGAAATGGTACTGCCTAGTGATTACTGATGATTTTTCAAGGTTCACATGGACATTCTTTCTATTTCAGAAGAGTGACACAACTGATGTACTCATTGGGTTCATCAATCATATTGAACTATCAAAAAACACGAAGGTAGTCACCATGAGATCAAATAATGGTGGTGAGTTCAGAAATCAGAAACTGGACTCTTTCTGCATAAACAAAGGAATCAAGAGGGAATTCAGCATTGCAAGAACACCTCAACAGAATGGAGTGGCAGAAAGAAGGAATAGGACACTCATTGAAGCTGCAAGAACTATGCTGTCTAATTCCAAACTTCCAGTTATCTTTTGGGCTGAGGCTGTATCCACTGCTTGTTATGTACAAAACAGGGCCTTGGTGGTTAAGGCACACAACAAGACCCCCTATCAGCTTTTCAATGGAAGACCTCCTTTAATTGACTTCTTCAGACCTTTTCGATGTCATGTGATCATCTTGAACACTATTGACAACCTGGGCAAGTTTAGTGAAAAGGGAAATGATGGATATTTTGTGGGTTATTCATTAAACAGCAAGGGATATAGGGTCTTCAACAAGAAGACAAGCAAAATCACAGAAAATCTTCATGTGAACTTTCTTGAAGACAAACCTGAAGATGTTCAAACAGGTCCTTACTGGTTCTTTGATATAGAAGTACTTTCAAAATCTATGAATTATGTACCTGTTGCATTGCAGAACACTAATATTTCAGGTACTCAAGAACCAACTAGTGCAGAGAAGTCACCCCTGAGGTACATGAATGTACCCTCACTATTTCCTATTGAAGCTACTGATGAAGAAGATAATTCCTCTCTAGGAAAAGAACAGCCAATCTCATCCCCTGCCATGTCACCTCCTGAAAGCAGCGGAATGGCTGAAGGCAGTGGAATCCAGGATTCCCCTGCTAGACCAATTGCTTCCCCTTCCACAAAGGATCCAGTTGCTAATGAAACTAATGATGAAGAAAGAGAATCCCCACTCACTTTATCATCTACATCCATATCTGATGGTCCTATTATATCCAGCACTGGAAGCAGAATAATCAAGAGTGGAGGCCCAAGTTACTCAGAGCTACATTCAGCTCATCAGCACCTATCTCTAGGTCATGCTGTATCTTTTGGAAGTTCCTTTGAGGACTTCTTTCCTAATCAAGATAGCCCCATCAACTCTGATTTGGAAGAAGATGAAACAGAAGTAATCATGCAGCCTACCTACAGAATCAATAAGGATCACCCTATCTCTCAAATCATTGGTGATCCTGAAGCCCCTAGACATACAAGGTATACAGCAAAGGAGCACTGCTTCATTGCTAACATCACCATGAAGTTCAATCATGACAACATGTAGTGTTGCTTGTTTACTGCATTTTTGTCACAAGAAGAGCCAAAGAAGATTTTTCAGGCTTTAAATGACCCAAGCTGGGTTGAAGCCATGCAAGAGGAGCTCTTACAGTTTGACATACAAGAGGTTTGGATTCTGGTAGATTGTCCCAAATGGGCAAGGCCTATTGGGACAAAGTGGGTACTCAGGAACAAAAAGGATGAAAGGGGGATAGTTGTCAGGAACAAAGCAAGACTAGTTGCACAAGGGTATACTCAGGAAGAAGGAATTGATTATGAGGAGGTATTTGCTCCAGTAGCCAGGATTGAAGCCATCAGATTATTCCTTGCTTATGCTTCATTTATGGATTTCACTGTTTTCCAAATGGATGTGAAAAGTGCCTTTCTATATGAAACCATTGATGAAGAAGTCTATGTTATGCAACCTCTAGGGTTTGAAGACCAAGAACATCCAGACAAAGTATACAAGGTGAAAAAGGCTATGTATGGACTTCACCAAGCTCCCAGGGCCTGGTATGGTACTCTCTCTAAATATCTCTTAGATAATGGATTCAGCAGGGGGAAGATTGATCAGACCCTATTTACCAAGAAACAAAAGGGTGACCTTCGGCTAGTACAAGTCTATGTTGATGACATCATTTTTGGATCCACTAACTCTATGCTTAGCAAAGAGTTTACAAAACTGATGCAGGATATATTCCAAATGAGTGCCATGGGAGAACTAAACTTCTTTTTGGGGTTACAAGTTCAGCAGAGGAAAGATGGGATATTTATCTCACAAGACAAATATGTGGCTGAGATTGTGAAGAAGTTTGGCATGTCTGATGGAAAGAAGGTGTCCACTCCAATGGACAAGGATCATCCATGGGGTAGAGATGGTCCTGGAAAGCTTATAGATGTTAGGAACTACAGGTCTATGATTGGGTCTCTTATGTATCTCACAGCTTCAAGACCTGACATCATGTTTGCAGTCTGCTTATGTGCAAGATACCAAGTGGCACCAACAGAGTGTCACTTATTTGCTGTAAAAAGAATTTTTAGGTATCTAAAGTGTCATCCCACCTTAGGACTTTGGTATCCAAAGGAGTCACCATTTGAGTTGATAGCTTACTCATATAGTGACTATGCTGGTGACAACAATGATAGGAAGTCCACAACAGGGGGATGCCAATTTTTGGGAAGCAGACTTATATCTTGGCAATGTAAGAAGCAGACTATTATGGCCACATCCACCACTGAAGTTGAGTATGTAGCAGCTGCTGCATGATGTGGTCAAGTACTTTGGGTGCAAAATCAACTGCTTAATTATGGGTATAACTTTCTTAAAACCAAGATATTCATTGACAACAACAGCACCATTTGCATTATTAAGAACTCTGTTTTTCATAGCAAAACTAAACATATTGAAATTAGACATCACTTTATCAAAGATTGTTTTGAAAAAGGACTGATTGTCCCTGAGAAAATTGATGCAGAACTTAATGTTTCTGATCTTCTAACAAAAGCTTTTGAAGTAGGGAGGTTTCAGTACCTAGTTGCAGGTATTGGAATGGTTACTCCCTAAAAACTGATGTCTATTTTGTCATGTATCTTCAGGGTTGCTTTACTGCTGTTGTTGTATAGCTGTTAGTCCATTTTTCCATCACTTTTTATTCCACTGCTTTTTAACACAGATTCCCCTGCTGGGGGTTCATTCCCCTGCTAAGAGAATTATTCTCTTTAAGCTAGGTTTGTTCTTTTTACTAAGTGGTTATATGTGGTTTTTAGACTAACAATGCAGAGTTACATGTGGTGCATACTATTCTCATTGGTGAATCAGGTATATGCTCTATGTTTCAGGGGAGGTTAGGTCACACCTATAGGACTCAGGGTATCCTTAGGATACTCATATATGATCTTAGATCATATCCATTGGTGAGTGAGTGTTTAGGGTGATGAGGACTTGCTGCAAAGCTTGTCAGAACTCTGAAACCTTGAGGCACTGTAATGGGTGCTTACACTTCTCTATTAAAACAGCTTGTTGTTCAAGTACAGATGTGTGGTACACATTGCCAAGACTAACTGACCATAAGTAAGGGAAAAGGTAGGGATGGTGACTAGGGTATGCATGTTTCTTGGGCTGACCTGGTGCAGGGTGACTTATGTGTTGACTTTTCGTGCTGAGACCTTTGCTGAATAGAGGACTCTTGAGTTTCTATGTATCTATCTTGTGTATACAAGTGTGTGCATTAGAGCAGAGCTAGTTAGCATTAGTCTCTCCATGACTAGTCCAATACCCCTAGGAAAGTTTCCCTTGCTTTCATCTTTTGCTTCCCCTGCTTTCATAACATTCCCCTGTTTGACCATTGACCGACAATACCATTACCCTGTTCATAGCCGTTGGGCCTGCTTGCACAAATTTTGGTTAAGGAATATTTTATTGTTTTTAAAAGATATTTAAGGCGCTTTCTTCGCTGATTGGTAATCTTTACTTTATTATTTCAAATAAATTACTTTTTTATCAAGATTTATCTTTTATATTTTTGCAGATTGAATATTTGGTCCAATCACAGCTCTCCAATTTGTCCATAAAAACTTAATTCCCTTCACCAGCAGGTCCATCTCTCTCTCTCGACTTAATCCCACCTACCTCTCACCTTTATAAACCTTCAAAATATTTTCAAACTTTATCATGCCTCTCAAAATTGCTGCTAATCATAACCAAATCGCTTTATTACATGATGAACCAGTAGAGTTTGCTGATGCTGTGGCCTTTCTAAAGTCCTCGTACTTTAGAGTGGCCCTTCTCATCAACCCTAGAATTTATACCTCACACATTCAGCAGTTCTGGTCTAAATCCATGACCAAAACAGTGAATGGAGAGGTTACAATTCAAAGCACTGTAGATGGTCATCCCAAGGTGATTACACTTGCCTTCATCAGGGACAAACACCTTCTTGATGATGAGGATGGGATAACCAACCTATTTGAGGCTGAAATCTTTGCGGGTTTGTTAAATTGGGGTACACTCTTTCCAAAAACCAAAAATGTAAGTTTGCTAAAGGTCAGTTTGCCCCTCATTTGAAGTATTTGATTCATACAATTTTGCAATGTTTGTCACCAAAAACCACTGCTTTTAATGAATTTGGTAGTGAGATGGCTTCTGCCCTGATCTGTTTTGCAACAGGGAGGAAGTATTGTTTTTCTCAAATGATTTTTAAAGGAATGGTTAAAAATGTTTCAAGCAACTCAACGTTTTGTATGTACCCAAGGTTTATAGAACTTCTGCTGAATATGAGTGATCATGGTCCAATTAAACACAAAAACTATTTTTCAGCAACCAAGCATACCACCAAACTATTCACCACACTTCTTGCACCATCACCATAGTTTTCTGGCAGGTCCATTCCACTCACTTCAATTATGATGAACCAAATCAGACAGGAAGAAGCCAAGAATCAAACAGCTAAACACCAACCTTTTGATTCCCCTGCCAAGAACCTACACCCTGCCAGTCATTTACCCCCTGCTGATCCACAACATGAAAGGCGATCTAAATCCAGGTTTTCCAGGTCTCCCTTGCCTAGTGAATCTTCACAAGCAGCAGAGAGGAGAGTCTCCAAGGGTTTGTAGCAAACTGAGGGTTTGGCTGCCACTACTGTCTCATCCTCACGGGGTGAGCAAGACAGTGACACCATCAGTAAGTCCTCTCCCTCACTCCATGATATCCAAAAAGGGGAGAAATCCCCTTCTAGGATTGAGAGCAGCATGAAACCTTTGACTAATTTGGAATTGACGAAAATGTGCATGAGTCTGAAAAGGCAGAATGCACAACTGGTACAAAATGTCAAAAAGCAAGGTCTGGTTATCAATAACTTGGAAACCAGACTTGCTACTCTTGAGGGGAGGAGATATCCGAGACTTATCATATCCACAGATGAGGATGCTTCCAAAGGGGAGGAAGTTCCAAATATAGAAGAGTCTACTCAGTACTATTCATATCTTGTTGGTGTACATGGAAAGATAGCAACTGCTGAGAAAGGGATTGAGAAAGGAAGTGCTGATAAGGGAAGTGACAAGGGGAGTGCAACCAAAGAAATTGCTCAAACATTGCTTACCATGGGCAATCAAGAAGAAGCCCCTGCTTCAAAAGTTTCCCCTGCTGTTGCTGATCCAACTGCTGTAAGTCATTCCCCTGCTAAGAACATTACTCAAACTTTTGTTAGAAAGAACAGAAAGCAACCAGCTCAGAAGGGGATTACAATCAAAGAACCTGCATCTAAAGTTAAACCAGCACCAGCAGTGGATCCAAAAGACAAAGGAAAAGGAATCATGGTTAAACAGCCCAAGAGAAAATACAAGCATCTAATTCCTGAATAGCAAAGGGCTCAATAAGCACATGATGCACAAGTAGCTCTCAGGCTACAACAAGAGGAGATGGATATGCAGGATCAAAGAATGCAAAAGATGAGGCCCAAAGATATGCTCTAGCATGTTGAGATTATGCATAGAGAGTTGGATGACAGGGTACCTCATGTTGGAGAATTTCTTGATCAATGGGAGAAGGAGTTAATAAATGCTCCTTTGGAAGACATGTATGAGTTGACTTGCCTTGTTTACAAATATCAAACTGAGTATCTGGAAAGAAGGGCAAATCAAATTCAGAGAGAGAAGTATTTAACTTCAGAGAAAGGGCAACTTGAACATTACAAAGTTTTGTTTAAGAGACATAAGAAGTGGAAGGATGGTGACTTCAGAGATATGAGTTTTGATGCCATAAAAAGAGCAGTCAGACCAGTCCTAAGAGAATATGATGTGGAGGATTGGATGACTATGAACTCTCCTGAGGAAGCTGAGTATCTTAGGAGACAAAGTGAAATGCTGTAGAAAGCTAGGGAATCTAAGAAAAGAAAAGCTGAAGGAACAACTTTGGAAACTACACAAGCAGGTGCATCATCCCAAGCAGGTGCATCATCACAAGCAGGGGCATTACATCAAGCAGGTGGAAGTTTTCCAGAAATTGAGAAGTCTGCACTTAATATACAAAGAGCAGCCAAAAGACTCAAGAGAATGAAGAAGGTTGGCACAGTTACTAAGGAGTCTCAACGGCCTTCAAATGATGAAATTGATAAACAGCTAATTTTGCAGGAAAATGATGATATCTCACCTAGTGAACTTGGAAAGAAGTTTGCTATCATAGAATATGCTGTTAATGAACACAAAGGGAGGACTTGGTGGAAGCTTACAAGAGCTGACAATACAGCACAGACATTTCTAAGTCTAGATGTCATGTTTCAAACCCTAGATAGTGAGGACTTAGAAGATCTGTGGAAAATTTTGAAGAAGACTTTTGCTGCAAAACCTCCTACCATGGATGGTGTGGAGAAGGATTGGGTAATCTGGGAGTGCATGCATAGGATGTATGAGCATGAGTTATTTGATCCTATATTTGATGCAGTGAATAAAGGAGATTTGTTGTATTGGAAGCTGTTTACCAATTCTGGGGTCTATGAGGTAGTGATGGAAGGAGTAAGTGTGTACTTGATCAATCATAGGTATTATCCCTTCACTCAGGAGACCTTGAAGAAACTAGCACATGCTAATTTGATTGTAGATGCTAAAACACTTGTTGCTTATGATCTGGTAAGAATGATTCATAGTCAGATTTGGCCAGAAAGTTTGTAAGCATCCTCATCAACTAGTATTTATTCAGAAACTCGTCTTTAAGGGAAAGCACAAGTTTAGGGGAGGATTGTCGGGAATAAATCTATGCTTACTTGTTACCCCTGCTAGTTGATTATTTGTACCCCTGCTAGAGTTAGTTCCCCTGCTAAATAACAAAGGCAGGGGGATTGGTTCCCCTGCTGAAGTCAAAGGCCCTGCTGTCAGAGATAAACTTGGAATAGATTTTTACGCGTTCAGTTACTATTCCTTAATACTTTCCAAGTTTGTTAGTAGTGATCTTGTACGTGATTCCTTATGGCTATAAAAGGACTCACTAGGTTAGCATGCAAAGTGTGTCTTTCTCTATTGTCTTTCATTGTCATACTTTAAGGTTTTGTAAACCCTAATACCATTTTAGGGGATTCGTATATCATTGATATATTAAAGTTCAACGTTTCAATCATATTGTTCTTGTGCTAAACATTCTATTCCGCATCTTGTTTAGTTACTTTGCTTTGCAAAGTTTCTCTAGTGTTAGATTGAATTCTTTCTTTCTATCACAACCCTTAAACAAGCTATTAAGGTTTAATGTAACACCCCCAAATTTATACAACTCAATACAGCGGAAGAATCATTGGTGTTACGGGATAGCACATTACTCACATCATAGACAACACATAAAAATCGCGTCGTTTATTAATAAAGCATTTCCATTCATAAATATCAAAGTTACATCGGTCCCAAGTCATTACATTTCATACAAAGTTTTACAAAATATTTGAATGGAAAATATTGTTTAAGTGCGGGCCATGAATTCTTGTCGTCTTCTCGAGAATTACCTTCAAGTACCTGAGATAAAACATGTTAAAAGAAAAGGCCAGCGATAACGCCGAGTGAATTCATAGAGTTTAATAAATTCCATCAATATAATATCAGTATAAAAGTATTACTGAAAATCATTTTGTACAAATCGTTTTGATAGGCCATGAAATAGCCAAAATCATTTTTATACAAATCTTCATCAAAATCATAATATAGGCATTTCCCTTAAGAATCATTATACGAGCCAATGTCGTAAAAACATCATACAGTACGTCTTATGACGTTGTATCAAAATAAAAACCGTTATATGAATATGGTTATGAAAACAAAAACACAAACATAATATCATTAGTATGACCCCGTATTGCTAGTCAGGCAATACATCGTAATTCGGTGCGTCTATTAGTATTTCGTTAATTTTGGATTATTATAAGCCGCATGACATTGTTACCTTACTAAACCAACAACGGGTAGCTAACCCGATACCAATTTTGCCCATCTAAAGTAGCGTGTCGTCACAAAGGTCACGCTATGGAAATCTTCTCATACATAAATTCGCTTACCAATCAATGTGGCACGACGGGGATCAACCGTCAAGGCGCGAACTGGGGTGATCTTCCCCAAATAGTACTATTATATGCACAAGCGTCTACCAACTCCCGGTAGTTCACAATTCATGCTAATGGGACTTTTAGTGACATAACCTAACTTTAATAATCCATTTGATTTCATCTATCGGGTCCTTTATTCATTTATCGGGTCATACAATCGGGTCATTCAATCATTCGGGTCCAAATCAATAAACAAACAATTGGGACAATTGGTGTCCTATTTTATAAAAACTTAACATGTTATCTCCCTCGCGGGTTTATAAAACATTTCATAAAAACATTTAAAAGAGTGCGAGGCTATGAACTCACGTTGATGTGGGAAGGCGGGTTATCGCCAATTCGGACGTACGGTACGTGCTTCAATCACGGGAACCTAGACAAATAATACTTGTCTTAGACTCATGTCCAATGACTTTATAAAAATAACAATTTTGTATACATATGATGATTATATATATATATGATGATCAAGTGGGTTTACATATTCTCGTTTACTCATTTTAGTGTTATATGTGGATAACTTTTATACTAGTTTACTAGTTTTACCCATTTACGTGTTTTAAGTCCAGTAAACTTATTATAAGTTCCTTAACTTGTTTTAATCCTTGTTATACTTATTTTATCAGTATGTATACTTTCCATGTTGGGCCCAAATGGGTTAAGCCCAATAAGTTCTTTTTACAAGTTTATATCTTATTTAGTCCAATTATTAGTCCAATATGTTTACTTAGCTCGTTAATGTCCGTATGCCCTAAAGTTCGGGTTTTATCGGTTTTACTTGTTATACATGTCTATATATCAGTATATAAGTTTTATAAAGTTTTCATTAGACGGGTCCAACCATCTAAGTTTTATTTAACAAAAACGTTAATTTTACGGCAATAGCCGAAAAAGTCGTAAAAATCATGTTTATAGTTTTATAGCTTATAAAACTTAACAAGTTACCATTTTTATCATTTATACACTTATTCCACCTTTTACATATTTATATAAATAGAATCCATGAGTTAATGGGTTTTAATTTATATTTTATACATTAAAATTTTGAGTGCTTATATAATATTATTATACTTTTAATTTCCAAAATCTGATTTTTATCTTTACTTTCACCAAAACTGCCATATCTTGAGTTCTATATGGAGATAGAAGCTCCAATTTTTATCACATAAACTACATAATATGTGCTACATTTAACTCTCCTATAGCTACTGTTGAATCATCTTCTAAGTATTTTCTAAAAATCGTCCAAAACAGTAACCTCAGATTTATACCCTAAACTTGTTTTGATCATATCTCACTAATTATTTTGATTCCATTGCATGGCCAACTCTCACATGTTTACAAGACCCATAGCTTACTGTAAATGGATTCTACTTCATCATTTTATCAGTTTACCATATGGTTCTTTACTGTTTTTATACAGCCTATCATTTAAACAAGATTTACCCATTTTTACTTATAGTTTTTCATCTTTTTATCAATGATTATCAACAACAAATCCCCACATAACATTTTTATCATCATATAATCATCATAAATATATACAATAGGAAATAAAATACATGTTTACATAATCAAAATAACAAGAAGATGAGGAGGACAATCTTTATACCACCATGATGATGTAGGTTGTGATCAAAACATGGATTTTGATGGAGAAACTTGTGCATAGCCAAGACCATCTTCAAGACCACCATGCTTCATGAACTCCTTGTGGAAAATCAGCCCTAAGACACCATGAAAACTCATCCATGGATGTTAAAACTTGCACCAATCTTCCTCTTTTTGAATGGGGATTAACATATGTAAGTTATAACATATGTTTGTGGTTAAAATTGATCAAGTGAAGATGGTTTGGAGGTGTATTTGGGACGTCCAAAATTGCTTAGAGAGAGAGAGAGTGTGTGTTTTGCATGGAAGAAAATGATACTAGTGGTTTGAGGTTGTTAGTTTTGTGGTAGAAGTAGCTTAATGTGTAAGCTTACTTACACATGTAAGTGTTAAGCTACACTTTGACACATCATATGATGTGTTGTAGCTAAATGTTGGCCGGTTTTGGGGGTGGGACAAGTGTCCCACTTGTCTCATCCCCATTTATTTACGGGTACTCCTCGATTCTAGTTTCCTCGATTTGCGTGCCCTCGGGTCGTTTTACGAAAAATGTTTTTATAAATTATGAATCAACGTCACAAAACGAATCCAATAAAAATTGTCTCATCAAAAACGGAGTTCGAAAACGTAAATACGTAATCCTAGGGTTTCCGGTTTAGTCGTAAAGGACGTTAAAATAAAATCGTAAGTCCTAATCTCTTCTCGTAAATTTGTGAGTTTATGAACCAACACAAATTAAAAACTCCAAAATAATATTTACTGATAAATTTATTTTCGGAAATGTCAGACTGTCACCAAAGACGGTGTATGTAAACGTAAGCACGTAACGTTGAATCCTCCGGTTTAGACGTAGTCGATGCTACTCCAAGACGTAAATCCAAATTTCTTCCCAAAAATAATTGAGTTCATAATATAACATTAAAATAATGTTTTTAAACAATATATGAGAATAAAATATCAACCATAAATTGACGGATTGTCACAGCATTTATCCCTAAACAGGATCTTTGTCCTCAAAGATCATCTTACCTTACTACTCGCTTCTTATAGAGTTAAAGCCATGTGGGTATTTCCTCCACATTCGGTCTTTTCTCACAAGTGTAATTCATTATAATACGCGAGTTTCATCAAACATAACTACGGGAATAAGATCAGGCTAAATGTTGACTTACTTTCTCTATCCATGATGTTCACGGGTTTCTGATGAATGCAACTTTTCGCCGATCTAATCTCTACTAAGAACGATCAGATTCTCACTTGATAGATATTCCATCAAGTTCGATATACGAATCATAATTCACGCGGCTCTTGAAGTCCTAAGGTAGATCCAGCTTATATGCCTTTCAAACCAATCTTTTACATCATCTCAATGGTCCCATACAACGGGGACTTATATCCCATGATTTGTCAGATCATGAATTCATTTTTCCAAGGTTAAAAATTTTGGCATAACTTCGCTACCCATCTGGCACTTCAAGATCTACATTTCACATTCACATAACCTCTTGCCCACTACCGGCTGTCAATAATCAAATCCTAATTTCAACAATCATTTCAGATCTCGCGGGTCGGGTATTTTGTAAGGTTAGGTTCGCCATCATAGAAAACCTTAAACCTAAAAGACATGTCCAACTCACAATGGGTGTATGTCGGGTGTCTTCATCTCAACTCCTGCTTACAGATGCTCTAATATAGATCCTAACAAGATTCGATCTCAATCCTAATACGATGATTATCAATGATAAACTCTCCAAAGGAAAACGATTATACGGTCTATTACCAAAGGTCAATCATTCAAACATAGAACAGCGCTTATAGTATTTTGTATTGTTACTTTACCTCGTCCCTTCGATTGGGGTGGTACATAGTACTCTCATCAAGGTTCGTTCTCAATGACTTCTGAGTAAATCTCTAGAAATTCGATGCGAAGCGAGGATCTTGATATATAGATGATCGATACAGGCACACTATGTTTATATAACTTCCTTTAAATAAAAGAGTCTATTTCTTCATCAAGATTCTATCATTAACGAGAATGATATTAGCAGAGTTGGTCAGTCTGTCGACGATGACCCAAATCGAATCAAATTCAGATGATGACCTTTGTAATAGCTAGACGTTTACTAATGTATGAGGCGATGTCTGCCTTCATAATTTCCATCAGTACAATTTCTTCAGCCAAAGATACTTTTAGTCATAAATGATATAAATAGAATACTTATACTTACAAATTCCAACATAACTATATCTCACAATCTTCCATATTTAGACAATCATAAGTGGTCTTTAAAATATTTAACGTTATCGGCTTCTCAATTTTTAATGGTTCACATTAGCCGCGAACCTCTTTTATAATCTATATTATCCCTTCTTACAAACATCGTTTATTTTTATATCGTTCGGCAATTTATTTTTGCACCTTCATTATTAAGGAACACGTCCTAACTGGTTCTTTATCTTTTCTACATAATGCGTCGGTATCTATATTCACTTCTCATGATGATATAATTATCATGTCCACAATTCACTCAGATATTCTTTCTATGTTATGCGTTAGTAATTACGTTCACTTTCTCCTGATGAAATAAATATCATAACTGTATTTATTCAAAATTCTTTCTTCATATCTTTTATGTTTCAGTTTCGTCTCAACTATCATTTTTATCAGTTTTTCTCAATCCGGCGTCTAAAGCGTCGATAATTATTATATGTAGATTAACAATAATTATTTAATTTTTATGAAACGTAAACGTTAAAAGTTTAAATTTCTTAGTTCGACCAATTATATAAAATGTTCAAAATAAATTTGGATTTAATTAACAAGATTTTTGTTGATTTATCGAAAATATTTAATAAGATTCGTAAATGTTCGAAAAACCTTTGTTTATACTTTGGTCAAAGTTTTCTTAGTTTGAAAAGCAAAAATTGTCGTTTTAAGTTTTCAGGTTATGGTATAAATGGTTTTACTCAGTCCTTCTTAAGTTATCTTGAGGTATACACAAACATTTACCCCTAAACAGAAGTTTAGTTAAATGGTTTGTGTATAAGGGAATAATCCCTTTAAAAATCCTTTGTTAAAACATTTGTCAAAACATATTTCCATTTCTTTTTGGTAAAATCCAAAGTCTTAAAAGGGCTCTAAATTTTTGAAGAGTCTATATGCATACATCTTACCATTATTAATCCAACGGTCATTTTATGTAAAGGATTAAGTTTTTAATCCCTAAGCGTTAATGGTTCTAATCTTTGAAAAGTCAATATAGCTTCCATTATCTAT
Organism: Glebionis coronaria; assembly: GCA_025667525.1. Classification (NCBI taxonomy): domain Eukaryota; kingdom Viridiplantae; phylum Streptophyta; class Magnoliopsida; order Asterales; family Asteraceae; genus Glebionis; species Glebionis coronaria. The sequence goes on from CM046875.1 coordinate 213,372,858, forward strand.
TAATCACACGGTTAAATCATGTAAAGAATTAAGTCTTATGTTAAATATTTAAGGTACACGTTTTCATTGTTCAGCCAATTCAGGGAAATCTATAAATAATTATTAACTCATTCTTATTCTTATAAACAAACAAATGATCCTTAATGATCACAAGCATGAATTTATCAAATTACAGCCTACACACGTGATTCACCAAATTTACGAATACTACATGTGTAATGGTCAATCCAAACGACATCACGTGAAACTCTTAATGTTCATTACAAGTACCGGATGTAGTGATTAGAATAGATAATCTTCTTCGCAGATGCGAAGTTGATGATAACCATGTCGTGGATCAAATCTTTAAAACATACGCTAAAACCTTGTAAATGATCGAACAAATCTTCCATTTCGAGTTATGGATATCGTTTTCGATTGTCAATTTACTTAGTTCACAGTAATTTATAAATATAAGGAATGATAACACCATAGCTCTTCATGATGACAGGCTTGGTAGAATAAATTCTTTCTCCGACAACTCTCTCAGTTGTACGGTAATTCCTTAAATTCGGATGGAGCTGACGTACAGTGCACAAGCCACAAGTGCAGCACCGGAAATATAATCAATACCAATTTCAATTTGCCTTAATGGTGAAAGTTTAGGTAATTCACCAATAAATACCTCCTAAAATTTCAGATATCATAAACATCTTTTAATAAATTAATATTAGGTTCTTCTAGATTACAATATCTATAACTAGTTCACAACCATTCACGGTATAATCTCAAGTCTAAATGCAGGATACGGGCATCCGTCAGGAATTATTTAGATCACTTTTGATAATCAGCATCTTATCATTTAGGGGAATTCTACTCGAGTTCCCATCAATTAAGACAATGTCGTCATGTCATAATCAATCAATCCATTCTACTGGCATTACCAACTTTCCAGTTTTATTGTCGTCGATAAGATGTGAACTTCTCAAAAGACTAATAATAATTCATAATCCTTCACAAATTCAAGGATATCCGGAGACATAACTTACCTTAAAAGATTAAGGTCAATGCATAATCTATGTGAGAGAATTTCAAATCAGATACAGACGAAAACATTTAATGAATATGAATATATCCCATGTTTTCATAATTTGAGTACGCATTCGAAAGCTCCTCGGATCGTTACCCAGGTCATTCAAATGAAATCAAATCATAAGAAATGATAAGAACGTCAATACATCCAGTCGGGTATTAACACTCGGTAATCAGATACTTTTCCTAAGAATCTCACTATGGGAGAATTGGACAAGAACGAATTGTCAATTGTCAAATAAGACAATTTCCACAGATGAGTAAATTCGACTCAGAAGAATAGATGCTACAGGCACATATGTAGGTGTCCCTAACATTATGTCCTTATTTTTCACTTCTTGCAGATCTCATTAAAATTTAATCTTTCACAATCCTCACAAAAAAATGTAGTGTTTATTCATTAGTTTTATGGTGACGACTAATCAGTCTTGCATAGTCCATTCCAAATTGTATGTAGGCGCGCAACTATATACAATTTCAAGATTAACGATGCAATACTCAGTTCGTCAAAATTTTATCATCATGTTTATAGTAAAATCATTTTCATGCTTAATTCTTAAATAAGAATCAAAATAAATTTTCAAAGATTTCCTTTGTTATGAAAACAATTAAGTTTTCCAAAGCGTCTTATAAAGAACGTCATTTTGATATCAATCACTTATAAATCTTACTTTGAATAATCCTTGTTGTGATGAAAATTAAATTTTCTCAAAGGATACCGTTTTATCTTTATAAAATCAATGTGTGATCTGCAGAAGAGTGACGAAGAGTTGTTCACCAAGAACTAACTACAATATGATAGGAAATGAGCTTTAGCCAAATAATCATGAGGTTCATGATCTCGATGGCACTCTAAAAGAATAATTCACAACGTAACTCAATCAATATGAGTACTTGTTTAATGGTTGCATCACTAATGCGAACATTAGGATGAAGCAAGAAAAGATAGATATCATCGATACATGTAGAATTTAGCAATCAAAGGTAGTCTTTTTCATTAATCACAAACAAGTCAAAATTGTACCGTAACACATTACGTGTCACTATGTCATACAATTCTCAGAACTCATCCTACCAACTGATATCTCAGTTAAGTTAGGGATTTTTAAAAGATACCACAATGAATACTAATCTACAAGAGTCATTAGGTGTCCCACCTGTCCTGAGAGATCCATTGGTCCCAATTCAGAAGAAGATTTCTTCAATTTATTTCTTGGACACTGGGCATCTTCATTAATGGACAATGGCCTAGGAACAACACTTAACACGAATTCAATAATCATTTAAAACCTTATGATTTAATCACAGAACTTAACGACTTCCTCTTAACAATCTCATATTCCATACAAATTAAATTTTACTTTATTCGGATTTCAATCAACTCATACTTAATGCGATATCCTACCTCATTTTCCAATACTTTAAATCTTATTCTTAGGCCTTAATAGGCAATACAATCTCAATATGAATCAACACTTAATTTCCAATCCTATATCTCTTACAACAACAATTATCAAATGAGTCATTAATATAAAATGACTTGATCATTCAACTAGACTTCTCGGAAAGGTATTAGTGGCATGAGGCTTTTGGGTAACGGTTCCAATGACAGCCTCAAGTGCAACATTCACCCTTTCGATTTCAATTTAAGAATTGGATGACAACGAATCAGATGACACCTTTCCAGGTGGTAACGTTTTGTCAAACTCCACTCTATAAGGAAAGATCGTCATGACATCGATATCAAATTTAATCTCGCCAATTCTTTTTCAATATCACAATCAACTAATATCTAAATTTCTACGAATATCAACATTTGTTGGGATCATAAATATCCACAACTTGGTTTAGATCTAGGATAGCTAGAATTCCTATGGAAATGACTTCGATTGATTTGCTAGGGGAGTTAGGGTTTCTTGTGACAATCGACGTCGTATAAATACCTCGTATAAATATCAAAATAATCATCAAACAATCATGTAATAAAATTACATCATATATATATATATATATAATCCAAGTTATATATATATTAAAATAACACTGCTCAGTCTGGCCTTGTCGGTAACTCGGGAATTCTTCGGCACCGTTATAGTCAAAAGATTTTTAGACTTTTTTAGAAAAATGTTTATAGTTAAAAGATTTTGAAATGTTTTATTCAAAACCTTGGGTTTTAAAAATCTTTCGTTCTCTATAACGAGAGCTCTGGTACCAAACTGTAACACCCCCAAATTTATACAACTCAATACAACGGAAGACTCGTTGGTGTTACGGGATAGCACATTACTCACATCATAGACAACGCATAAAAATCGCGTCGTTTATTAATAAAGCATTTCCATTCATAAATATCAAAGTTACATCGGTCCCAAGTCATTACATTTCATACAAAGTTTTACAAAATATTTGAATGGAAAATATTGTTTAAGTGCGGGCCATGAATTCTTGTCGTCTTTCCGAGAATTACCTTCAAGTACCTGAGATAAAACATGTTAAAAGAAAAGGCCAGCGATAAAGCCGAGTGAATTCATAGAGTTTAATAAATTCCATCAATATAATATCAATATAAAAGTATTACTGAAAATCATTTTGTACAAATCATTTTGATAGGCCATGAAATAGCCAAAATCATTTTTATACAAATCTTCATCAAAATCATAATATAGGCATTTGCCTTAAGAATCATTATACGAGCCAATGTCGTAAAAACATCATACAGTACGTCTTATGACGTTGTATCAAAATAAAAACCGTTATATGAATATGGTTATGAAAACCAAAACACAAACATAATATCATTAGTATGACCCCGTATTGCTAGTCAGGCAATACATCGTAATTCGGTGCGTCTATTAGTATTTCGTTAATTTTAGATTATTATAAGCCGCATGACATTGTTACCTTACTAAACCAACAACGGGTAGCTAACCCGATACCAATTTTGCCCATCTAAAGTAGCGTGTCGTCACAAAGGTCACGCTATGGAAATCTTCTCATACATAAATTCGCTTACCAATCAATGTCGCACGACGGGGATCAACCGTCAAGGCGCGAACTGGGGTGATCGTCCCCAAATAGTACTATTATATGCACAAGCGTCTACCAACTCCTGGTAGTTCACAATTCATGCTAATGGGACTTTTAGTGACATAACCTAACTTTAATAATCCATTTGATTTCATCTATCGGGTCCTTTATTCATTTATCGGGTCATACAATCGGGTCATTCAATCATTCGGGACCAAATCAATAAACAAACAATTGGGACAATTGGTGTCCTATTTTATAAAAACTTAACATGTTATCTCCCTCGCGGGTTTATAAAACATTTCATAAAAACATTTAAAAGAGTGTGAGGCTATGAACTCACGTTGATGTGGGAAGGCGGGTTATCGGCAATTCGGACGTACGGTACGTGCTTCAATCACGGAAACCTAGACAAATAATACTTGTCTTAGACTCATGTCCAATGACTTTATAAAAATAACAATTATGTATACATATGATGATTATATATATATATTTTGATCAAGTGGGTTTACATATTCTCGTTTACTCATTTTAGTGTTATATGTCGATAACTTTTATACTAGTTTACTAGTTTTACCCATTTACGTGTTTTAAGTCCAATAAACTTATTATAAGTTCCTTAACTTGTTTTAATCCTTGTTATACTTATTTTATCAGTATGTATACTTTCCATGTTGGGCCCAAATGGGTTAAGCCTAATAAGTTCTTTTTACAAGTTTATATCTTATTTAGTCCAATTATTAGTCCAATATGTTTACTTAGCTCGTTAATGTCCGTATGCCCTAAAGTTCGGGTTTTATCGGTTTTACTTGTTATACATGTCTATATATCAGTATATAAGTTTTATAAAGTTTTCATTAGACGGGTCCAACCATCTAAGTTTTATTTAACAAAAACGTTAATTTTACGGCAATAGCCGAAAAAGTCGTAAAAATCATGTTTATAGTTTTATAGCTTATAAAACTTAACAAGTTACCATTTTTATCATTTATACACTTATTCCACCTTTTACATATTTATATAAATAGAATCCATGAGTTAATGGGTTTTAATTTATATTTTATACATTAAAATTTTGAGTGCTTATATAATATTATTATACTTTTAATTTCCAAAATCTGATTTTTATCTTCACTTTCACCAAAACTGCCATATCTTGAGTTCTATATGGAGATAGAAGCTCAAATTTTTATCACATAAACTAAATAATATGTGCTACATTTAACTCTTCTATAGCTACTGTTGAATCATCTTCTAAGTATTTTCTAAAAATCGTCCAAAACAGTAACCTCAGATTTATACCCTAAACTTGTTTTGATCATATCTCACTCATTATTTTGATTCCATTGCATGGCCAACTCTCACATGTTTACAAGACCCATAGCTTACTGTAAATGGATTCTACTTCATCACTTTATCAGTTTACCATATGGTTCTTTACTGTTTTTATACAGCCTATCATTTAAACAAGATTTACCCATTTTTACTTATAGTTTTTCATCTTTTTATCCATGATTATCAACAACAAATCCCCACATAACATTTTTATCATCATATAATCATCATAAATATATACAATAGGAAATAAAATACATGTTTACATGATCAAAATAACAAGAAGATGAGGAGGACAATCTTTATACCACCATGATGATGTAGGTTGTGATCAAAACATGGATTTTGATGGAGAAACTTGTGCATAGCCAAGACCATCTTGAAGACCACCATGCTTCATGAACTCCTTGTGGAAAATCAGCCCCAAGACACCATGAAAACTCATCAATGGATGTTAAAACTTGCACCAATCTTCCTCTTTTTGAATGGGGATTAACATATGTAAGTTATAACATATGTTTGTGGTTAAAATTGATCAAGTGAAGATGGTTTGGAGGTGTATTTGGGACGTCCAAAATTGCTTAGAGAGAGAGTGTGTGTGTTTTGCATGGAAGAAAATGATACTAGTGGTTTGAGGTTGTTAGTTTTGTGGTAGAAGTAGCTTAATGTGTAAGCTTACTTACACATGTAAGTGTTAAGCTACACTTTGACACATCATATGATGTGTTGTAGCTAAATGTTGGCCGGTTTTGGGGGTGGGACAAGTGTCCCACTTGTCTCATCCCCATTTATTTACGGGTACTCCTCGATTCTAGTTTCCTCGATTTGCGTGCCCCCGGGTCGTTTTACGAAAAATGTTTTTATAAATTATGAATCAACGTCACAAAACGAATCCAATAAAAATTGTCTCATCAAAAACGGAGTTCGAAAACGTAAATACGTAATCCTAGGGTTTCTGGTTTAGTCATAAAGGACGTTAAAATAAAATCGTAAGTCCTAATCTCTTCTCGTAAATTTGTGAGTTTATGAACCAACACAAATTTAAAACTCCAAAATAATATTTACTGATAAATTTATTTTCTGAAATGTCAGACTGTCACCAAAGACGGTGTATGTAAACGTAAGCACGTAACGTTGAATCCTCCGGTTTAGACGTAGTCGATGCTACTCCAAGACGTAAATCCAAATTTCTTCCTAAAAATAAGTGAGTTCATAATATAACATTAAAATAATGTTTTTAAACAATATATGAGAATAAAATATCAACCATAAATTGACGGATTGTCACATTTAAGATCTGACTTTGGGATCAACAGAGGATGCCCAGTGTCCAATAAATAAATTGAAGAAATCTTCTTATGAATTGGGGCCGATGAATCTTCCGGGACAGGTGGACACCTAATGACTCTTGTAGATTAGTATTCATTGTGGTATCTTTTAAAAATCCCTAAGTTAACTGAGACATCAGTTGGTAGGATGAGTTCTTGGAATTGTATGACATAGTGACACATAATGTGTTACGGTACAATTTTAACTTGTTTGTGATTAATGAAAAGACTACCATTGATTGCTAAATTCTACATGTATCGATGTTATCTATCTTTTCTTGCTTCTTCCTAATGCTCGCATTAGTGATGCAACAATTGAACAAGTACTCATCTCGAATTAAGTTACGTTGTGGATTATTCTTTTTGAGTGCCATCGAGGTCATGAACCTCATGATTATTTGGCTAAGTTCATTTCCTATTATATTATAGTTAGTTCTTGGTGAACAACTTTTCATCACTCTTTTGCAGATAACTCATTGTTTTTATAAGATAAAACAGTATCCTTTGAGAAAATTTAATTTTCATCACTATATGGATTATTTAAAGTGAGACTTATAAATAATCATTATTGAAATAAAGTTGATTATGAAATACCTTGGAAACCTTATTTGTTTTCATAACAAAGAAAATCTTTGTAAATTTATTTTTGATTCTTATTTAAGAATTAAGCAAGAAAATGTTTTTATTATAAACATGCTGATAAAATTTTGACGAACTGACTATTGCATCGTTAATCTTGAAATTGTATATAGTTGCGCGCCTACATACAATTTGGAATGGACAATGCAAGGCTGATTAGTAGTCACCATAAAACTAATGAATAAACACTAAATTTTCTTTGAAGATAGTGAAAGATTAAATTTTATGAGATCTGCAAGAAGTGCAAATTAGGGACATATTGATAGGGACACCTACATATGTGCCCGTAATATTTATTCTTCTGAGTCGAATTTACTCATCTGTGGAACTTGTCGTATTTGACAATTGATATTCCCTTCTTGTCCAATTCTCCCGTGGTGAGATTCTTAGGAAAAGTATATGATTACCGAGTGTTGATACCCGACTGGATGTATCGACGTTCCTATCATTTCTTTTGATTAGATTCATTTGAATGACCTGGGTAACGATCCGAGGAGCTTTCGAATGCGTACTCAATTCATGAAAACATGGGATATATTCATATTCGTAAATGTTTTCGTCTGTATCTGATTTGAAATTCTCTCGCGTAGATTATGCGTTGGCCTTACTCTTTTAAGGTTAGTTATGTCTCTTGATATCCTTGAATTTGTGAAGGATTATGAGTTATTATTAGTCTTTGGAGAAGATCATATCTTATCAACGGCAATAAAACTGGAAAGTTGATAGTGCCAGTAGAATGAATTGATTGATTATGACATGACGACATTGTCTTAATTGATGGGAACTCGAGTAGAATTCCTGATGAGACTGTATTTATACATAGTCTCATCGTCCAAATCGGGCTTAAAACGCTTAAAATATCGTCAAAATACCCATATATGTGCCTATGTTTGTTCATTGTGTATTTTAGGTATGGATATCGTGAATTCACCAAAAGATCAAAGGAATCAAGCAAAAACGAACACGGGAAACGAAGCCGCACAAAGAACCAAGCCCGATTCATGAATTTCTAGTCAAGTCCTTGAAGATTGAAGAATTGGCAAGAATGGTCCCTCTAATTTTGAAGACTTGTCACTTAATACCCTTGTAAATCATAATTATTACATTTGGGTCCCTTGAGTTTCAAGATTTTTGCATGATTAGCCCTTGAAGAATGAAGAAAATGCTTATATGGCCCTTAATACAAAAATTTGCAAAAGTATTATGCCATATTTGACAATCTGCCAAACTTATTTACTAAGGGTATTGAAGTTATTGTTGTTAATCACAAAGTGAAGGAGTTCAGAACCTTGGGGGGCCAAAAATGTCAAACACTCAAACTCCCACAACCTATCCTAGCCTTACACGTCACCAGACCCACCCAATTTACAAACCCGGATCCAAACTTACCCGACCAAGCCCATACCCATCAACCCAACCCAGTCAAACCTAAATTAATACTTAATTCGTTTTTAAACGGATTATTATATTAATTTTGGGGCGCCAAACAAGAACTGTTCACCCATCTCCCCTAATTTACCCTTAATCCCCAGCTAAGAACCCTAATTACCCCCATCCTTGATCCCCAAAATTAAACCCCACCCATTTCCAGATCACCAATTAACCCCACATAAACTAAAACCCAGCTCACAAAACACCAACCCATGACCTCTCGTGGGTCCCCCGTCCTCCCCTGCTTCACCAAATATGGCAAAAAGCGAATCTTACAGTCATCCAACGCTTCCTAAGCATCTCCTTGGTCCCCAAGGACCCAATGAACGCCTCAGATCACAAACAACAACTGGCAAACTCACATGATACCATTTGACGATTTTCAAGCCATTTGACCAAGATTTCAAGCAAGGGCAATGTAGGAAATTAGCTTATTAGGGTTTCTTGTTTAGCTTCAATTCTAGAATTTTCCAATGAGCTGTATAAATAGCCTTGTAAATACAGCTCATTTTTTTCGTTCCAGTTTTTGTAAAATTTAAAGATTATTAATGAAAATGAAAGTTTTTTAATTTTCAAAATACTGAGTTCCCTTATCCTGTTTTCAGTAGTGTAGAATTTAAATTCATTGCAAAAGTAGAGTAAGTTTTGAGAAGAAAGGTAATTGTGGTTAAGGTTTCTGAAAAAACGGGTTCTATTCCATATACAAACCTTGAATCCCCAATTCACATGGAAGTGAAAGTGGAAGTGTGAGTTGGGTTTTCAAGTGTGTCTTTCAAAAAAGTTAGTAATCTTAAAGTATCAAAGGGAGTTTTTTAAAAGATTTCAGTTTCAAGGATTCATTTTTTTTTTATTATTTAACATTTCACTGTAGCAAAAGCTACAAGCCAAAGCTTGTAGCTCTTGCTACTTGTAGTTTGTTTTCCTGGATTGGTGGTCTTGTGCAGGTACCAAGAACAAACAAGCCTCTCCATTTTATTTTCTTATTTCTCACTGTGATTGAAGATATTCTCCCCTTGGGTCCCTCTTGGATTCCAACAGCAGGGGTTCTCTACTTGATTACAAGCTCATATAAGCCAAAAGGTCTCCTAATAGAAGGCCTCAGCCAAGGTGAAAACGGCTTGAACCCTATTTTGAGTATTTTTTTTAGGTTATTTATGAATTTGTATGATTTTGAGTTTCAAATGTTTAGTTGCTTATGTTTCTGTATGATTATGGTCATTTGATGGTATTATGCATGATTAAACTGATTATAATCAATATAGGTGAGTTTTGTTAGCATTTAGTTTGGAAATTTTCCATTTCTGTGTTTAAGGGAGTGTTTGGGTCTGCTTATTTAGTCAAGGATTTGACTGATATTTAGTTTAAAATCAGCTTAAACACACTCATTTAGGGTAATTAAAGTATTTTCAGTCTTTGGTAATTAGTTTAAACAGGATTCATAACAATTGCATGACCACTTTTTGGAAATATTGGCTAAAATCAGTAGAGTTCATCAAATATGCTTGTTTTTAGCTAAATTTTTCTCACTCAACTTTTAATCTGTTAGGATTGGGTATCACCTAGGTCTTGTAATTGATCATTTGTGATTTGGTGGATGTATGATTAAGATTTTGAGCTCTTAAATTCATTTATTTGCCATTTAGATCAGTCACTTTGTGCCCAGCCCCCTAGCTCCAAACAGTAACTGCAATTTGCTTCATTGTGTGTGATTCTTGTGTTGAGCTTGTGTGTTTCATAGTATAAATTGACTCCCTACACTCCACTGAGTGTAGGGGTGCCCCTCTTGTCCATTAAAACATAGCCAATCAAAAGTTACAAGCCTCAAAAGGCTCAGACCCGTTTTTATGCTGTCAGGGGGAACTCCTTTCCCACTGATAGCTTTGTTGTAGCCACTGCTACACAAAAAGACAGAAACATCAAAAAGTGTCACTATCACAGTTTGCTTTTTTTGTCTTTAGTGGTCTTTTTTAAGAATTAGGGTTTCATTCTTTTTGCAATATTTTTCTCTTTTTATTTCTGATTTTTCAGTTTAGTTTATTTGGTTGTTACTGTTCATTTTCTATTTTTTACATTTTATTGCATTTTTAAATTAATTTTAATTAGGCTGTTTTTGGAATTTAGTGTAGAAAAGTTTTATTTTTCACTTTTAAAATTTTTTATAGATTAAGAAAATTAACTTAAGATTTTTAGTTTAAAAATTAGTTACTGTTCATCTTTTTAATTATTTTTTATAATTAATTTAGTATAATTAGGGTTTAATTAATAAATAGTTTTGTCTTTTAGTGCAAATTTTTACCTTTTTCAAACTTTTTCAATTTTCTACTGTTCACTAGGGTAATTTAGGATTTTTAAAATTGTAAGATTAATTTTGGCATTATTTTATTAATTTCTAGGATTATTTTAATTTAAAAATAGTTTTTAGTGATTAAAAAATAGAAAAATAGTTTTTAAAATTTAAGAAAAATAGTTTTTAGTCTTTAAATAATATAAGTTAGTTATTAGTTCAATAAACTAATATTTTGGGCATTTTGTTAATTATATTTAATTTTTGGGCTTTAATTAGCATTAAAAATTGAATATTTAATTAATAAAAGGTTTTAAAATATATTTGTTGGATTTTTATTCTTATTTATATTATTTAAGACTTAGTTTAATCTTTTAATTAATTTTTAGGTTTAATTTTAATTTCGTCACGTTTTACGTATTTACGTTCGCGTTTTACGTTAATTCGTCGTAGTTTAAACGTAGTCGTAGCTCGTCTTTAATTATTTTTTTTATTTTTTTTCTCTTCTCAACCAAAAACGTCACTAATCCAAACATTGTTATTTTACATAATTGGCACACTAAAACACACACCTCCTTCGAGAACGAACTTGGAATTTATTCGATTTGTCGGTTTTTCATTAAATCGTCAAGTTTAATACTTACCGCACTTATACGTTCTTTTTCCTAAAAGACGTATTTACTACACATATCATTTTGGCGCCGCTGCCGGGGAGGTGTTTAGTGTGCCATTATTATTAGTATCGTGTTTGTGTGAGTAGTGCGTTTTTGCTTTTCAATTTTTGGAAAGCGTGAATATCGTACATACTCATTTTTGTTATTTTTCTCTATTATACTATAGTATCCAAATAAATTGTGTTTAATTTTCCTATATTAAACACCAATCAATCTTTACTATATTGTAGATATATTGGTTTTCGTTTTTCTTTGTGAATATATTATTACTATATTGTACTACGTAAGAACAAATAAATATACAAGTACTCCAAATACGTGAGAAATCACAACCTTGATTCGGGATTTCATCACTCGATCATTGTATTCGAATCCAAAGCAAAAGTTTAAAGGCAAAATAGATAAATACTTTCGTGAGGCTTAATTTCAATTAACACAAACTATAAGGTGGGTATAAGGCGGTTGTATTTCACGACCTAAAGGAAAAAGGCTCTTAAGTGCTTCGCGCCGCCTCGTTTCCTCCGCTTACTTGTGCGTGTTTTGAGAAAGAAGGCTAATCGAGGGTTTGCCGCCCAAGTATTATCTACGTATATTATATTTGCTTGTGTTTTCAAGATTAAACCCTCTTGAACGTTTTGGTGTTCCACCAACGTTCTAAAGTCATCGAGAACGTTCACTCCACGTGATCGTTTTCATTCTTTGAGGCTCCTTTAATCGAGAAAGTCGATTCGAGGGGAGATTTGTAGATTTGTGTCTACGTAATACATTCAAAAATCCAAAAAAATTAAAAAACCAATCAAAAACCAAAAAAATTGAAAAATCGAAAAACCACAAAAAGAATCTTCTTTGCTACCACCCATTCTACGCTTAGTGCATGCGCACTCGATCGAAGGATTATTCCAATTCTAGTGAAGCTTCGAATCGACGCAATCGTAATCGAAGGAATCGACGACGTAGACGAGAATTAGAAACCGACGTTCCTAATATCATTGTTGAAGAAACCGTAGAGGAGATGGCCGACAATCGTTCTATGATGGAATTGCTCCAAGCGCCCACCGAGGGTTATGGAGACGCGATCGTAATTCCCGCTATCGAGGCGGAGAATTTTGAGATCAAAAGCGGAATGCTTTCGTTGATCCAAGCTACGAAGTTTCGAGGTCGTGAAGCCGATAATCCTCACGACCATATTCGGAATTTTGATCGTCTTTTGGCCACGAGCAAGTTTAAGAACGTCGACACCGATGTCGTCAAGCTTATGCTTTTTCCATACTCGCTCGATGGTGCCGCCAAGGATTGGTACGAGAAAGAGCCACCTAATTCCATAACTACGTGGAAGGATCTCGTTTCCAAATTCGTTAATTATTTTTTCCCACCGTCTAAGACAACGTTTTTCAAGAATGAGATTACGAAATTTGAGCAAAAATCGAATGAATCTTTTAGAGACGCGTGGGATCGTTTTAAGGAATTGCTTAGGCAATGTCCTCACCATGGTTTTTCCGAGTTGCACCAAATCGATACGTTTTACAACGGTCTTAATTTTCACGAACAAGACTCGTTGAATTCCGCCGCCGGTGGCAACTTTTTGTGTAAGACTCCGAGAGAAGCTTTGATAATTATCGAAAACCGATCCAAGGTTTACCAACTCCGCAATGCACCGAGTGTTGCCAATGTCGCCAATGTTAGTAGTTCTAATCGCGACATTGAGAGAGTTGATGCAAAAGTCGACAAGCTTACGAATGTGTTCACGTCTTATCTCATTGAGATGCAAAAGAAAGACGCTCCCGCTACGGTGAAAGCGGTTGAGGTTTCGTGTACGTTTTGTGGTGGACCTCATAATTATTACGAGTGTGCGGCTACGGATGGCCAAACGTCGAATGTGAGTGCGTTAAACAACAATTTTTCTAATCAAAATAACGCCGGTCCATCACAACAAGGCAATTATAACCAAGGCAACAATTTTCAAAATCGAAACAATTTTCAAGGAAATAATCAACAAGGAAATTTTTTGAATCAAAATCAAGGAGGTTATAATCAAGGTCGTAACATAACTTGGCAAAATAGAGATAACAATCAAGGAAATAATTTTTCAAGTGGGAATCAAAACAATTTTCAAAGAAGTAATCAAAACCAAGGGAACTTTAATTCTAATCAAAATAGTTCGTCAAACGATTTTCAAAATTACATGAAAACGAATGAGGCTAATATGAGACGATTAGAGGGAGAAATTGGTACTTTGAAAAACGATTTTTCTAATACATTGAAATTGCAAAACACGAAGATTGAGCAAGGGCAAATTGATATTAAAAAGATGTTTTCGGCAATAATGAACAAAGCCTCGGGTTCGTCATCGAGTTCGTTACCTAGTGACACCGTTGCTAATCCGAAAGAACAATGTAAAGCCGCCTCGTCTCGTGAGAAAGGTCGTGTGATTACCCCTAACCTTGAAGGATTCCGTGTTGTTTATCCCTCTCAACCCTCGACTTCTAAGACGTCCTCTTGTTCTAAAGTCGATGGGGTGAACGTGGCGACCAAGGAAAAGAGTGAACACCCTCGTGTACCTCAAATTCCATCCACGGTTCAAAAAGAGAGCTTTGTCGACCTTACCAAAGTAACCCTTGAAGAAACTTGTGCATCGATCCTTCTTAAAAAACCCAAAAGGCGTATGCCGAGAAAGGAAAAGGATCCGGGCCAATTTCTACTACCTTGTGATTTTTCCGAGATTGAGGGATGTTTAGCCCTTGCCGATTTAGGTGCTAGCATCAATCTCATGCCTCATTCTCTTTGGAAATTGATGAGATTGCCTTCGCTTACCCCCACAAACATGACAATCGAGCTTGCAAATTGTACTCCTTTAATACCAATTGGAATAGCCGAGGATGTCTATGTTAGGATTGGAAAGTTTGTTTTTCCCGCGGATTTCGTTATATCCGATTACGAGTGTGACCCTAAATGTCCCATTATTTTAGGCCGACCATTCTTATCGACGGCTCGAACCGTAATCGACGTTCACGAGGGGAGACTTACTATGAGATATGGGGATGAGAAAATAGACTTTTTCGCTAGGAAATCCCAAGGATTTTATGAGAATGAAAAAACCGAGGTTTCAAAACCTAATGATTCAAATTCTAATGATTTCAAAATGTTTACTTTAGCGGAAAGAATGAAGCTTGATGCATGTTTTGAAAGAATTAAGAAAAACGGTTTTAAAGATGATGATTTTAATGATAAAGAATACGTGTACCTAATTCAAAAGGGTATGTGTAAATTTATGGATGAAAACTCACTTTGGGATGTTTTTAGCGAAACAAGTGAAACACCAATTCCGAAGGGTGACGTTAATGCCATCACGACAATGACCAAAATGGGTTCGTCTTCACCACCTTCGAAGGACCACGTCTTTGAGGCTTCAACTTCTAACTCCATCGAAGTGCCTCCTTTACCTAGCCCAACACCCGTTGAGGCTAAAGGGTTTATCGACATCGATCCTCTCGTCTTAGAAAAGTCACCTAAGCATAGCCCTAGTGCTTGTAAGTCCATGGTTGTGAGTGCTCACATCGACTCTTTCTTTGACGATGACGATGGCGATTTTGCCGAGCTTGATCACGTACTTCGACATCCACATGCTATTTTTGATTCTCCTAAGAAGAAACATGTGAAGTACGATGATTATGAGTTTGATCCCGAGATTGAGGAAATCATTGAACGAGAGCTAGCTCTTATGCCTTCACTTCCACCTACGAGTGAGGTCGACCTTTCCAAGATCGAGGATGAACTAAATGAGTTGGAACGTCTTATTTTCGACGACGAACCAACTCATGTGACCACCAAAAATCCCATTCTCGAGGAGTTACCTAATCAATACTCCTCATTTGAGAATGACGTTTACCACATTCGTGAGGATCTAACTTATCAACGATCCCCACAAAAGAATGATGGTTTCGTGCTTGATCGTGATCTTTTCGAGAGAGTTTTTAAGATACTCAAGGAGGGGAATGACAAACCTTGGTTTGACAAGCCTATCTTTGATGAGGAAATCGATAAGATCGACGTTCATGAGGATGACGAGTATGTAGACCCCGAGGGGGCGGTGTTCTTTATCGATAAACGTTTTGAGAACTTATATAATCCGCCACCCCCTCCCGCCAAAGACTTAAATGTGAGGATTTTTAGCGCGACTAATTTTCAATTTGACACGCCAAATATTTTCAACATTATCAAATCGGGTTTTCATAAAGAGTTTTTAAACGATGAAAAAGGAAAAGATTTTAAAAATGTTTTAAATGATTTTTCTACATGTTTAACTCCGTCATCACATCGTGTTATGAGTGCTACCACCTCGTCTACTCCTTTTGACGATGGTTGGTGTGGATCTAGTGTGGGGGAAGCCCCAAATGTTCCCTCACATTTCTCCACCGAGGACGAGATTTACGATCCCGGAATTGCTTGTAAAGGGAAATCTCGGTCTTCCACCGATGCAATAAATGGAAAATCTTTTCGTTTGCTTGGTGTGAGTCTACCTCGAGTAGCTCATGATTTTGACTTACCCATTACCTCACCTTTCTACTTCTTATCTCTTTTCTTCTACCCCATTGGGGTTTGTGTTGGAGTAGCGTTGTTTCGTCTTTCATCCGAAAACGAAGACGCTATCTTTGACCCCGGTATACTTTTATCGGGTTTTTAAAGTACTCCACGTACTTTTGGGCCTTGTTTATCATGTAAGTCCCACCAAAAATGACCAAACCAAGATTATCCCTAAATGATCACATTTATGGGGATCCGAGTCGAGCTTTTGACTCGGTTATCAAAAACAAGGTGCCTCGTGGGGGATTCTCATGCTTATCCTTGTACATATTATTGCTTTATTAGTTTAACGTAACGAGGGGACTTGTGCTCTTCCTACCTTTGTTCCGTGGTTGTTTGTGATTGTGATCTATTAGGTTCATCGTCATCATTGAAGCCTCTCGTGTTCGTTTTACGGATCACTCGAGCTTCGATCGTTGCCTTTGGAGATTCCGATATCCGATGATATCCTTTTATGTTCTAACGTTTATCTTATTAACATAATTCATAAACGGCTTTTAGGTTATTCGTTTTACCCTTTCCATGCTCGAGATTAAGCATTCGACTTCGTCTCTAGTATGGGGGTGTTTACACCCCTAGACTCGAAACATTGAGGACAATGTTTAGTTTTAGTATGGGGGGTGAGTAGATACTTCACCTTGCTTACGTCAACACGCAATCCAATATTCATCTTTTTGTTATCGTTTTGTTGCAAAATAAGGCTAAAAATGGCCAATTTTAAAAATTTTCTAGTTTTTCATAAGTGTTTAAGACACGAATGTAGGTTTTCCGATGGTGAGAACGAGAGTAATTTTTGACTCGACCGTGCGTGTTGAGCACTTAGCTTCGATTCCTTAACTTTTTAGGCTAAGTCTCTTAAATGAGGACGAGAAATGATAGAGTTATTTATAAGTCTCGTAATCATCACAATCTTATGTGTAGTAATTATTAGCTTATTCTCCCAACGCTTTTGCATAATAAATTGTTAATAAATATTGATTTGGCGGTTTAGTCACTATTGTTGGGTTTCTAATTTGTTTTGGTAGCTTCCATGTAATTAAATTGGGAAAACATTAAGGTATCGCCAGCGTCACGGTTTTGAAGTATTGGCACCCGAATAATCGAAAGCTTCACCTAATAATAAGATTTCAAGTGCTCACCTAAATTAAGCAAAAATTTGAAGCTCACAAGGCCGAAAAATCTATGCCCAAATTGAAAGTGAATCAAGCCTTAATCTTCGAAGCTTTAAAGATCCAAAATTCGCTTTAGCGTGAGGATATACGTCTTTGGCTAATAAAACCACCGATGAGGCGGATAATAAAAGGCAAGGCAAGACCGAAGTCATAATAAAAGCTTCATGGCGAAGTTGAATAAAAGATGGAGGTAAACCAAATATAATAAGGCCCTTCCGTTAGGGGGCGTATAAAATTCTTGGTAATAAGTCTCATGTTCAAAACCGTTATAAAACCGTGTTTATCGATCCTTCTTGTTGACTTAATTTTTTGACATCGTTGTCTATTGGGATGAATTATTGATTTAATGATTTTGGTTACACCGTTAAGTTTCTATTTTTAGACTTAATCTATATTCATGCATAAGTCAATGATGTATCCTCGTGATCATTAAGACAAAATAAAATATAAGAGATACCAATTAGGAATAAGGGAGTTTAGGTTCGTAATTAACACTCATGAGATGTGCTCGTGTTGCTAACTTATAATAACAATGATCTCGTTACACGCTTAGCATGGAATTGGGTGAAAATCGAGGACGACGAAATTATTTCTAACGAAGCATTCACATGTTCTTGTTCTTTGATCCCAAAAGTCACATTCTCGTGATGAAAACAATACATTATGTCTAAAACGCATGTAGTAGTTTATTTTTATGTCTTGAATAATAGTCATCATAAAATGAATTTTGGAAGTGCTACGATACTTAATTCTAGCATTGCGTGGGGAC
Organism: Glebionis coronaria; assembly: GCA_025667525.1. NCBI lineage: Eukaryota > Viridiplantae > Streptophyta > Magnoliopsida > Asterales > Asteraceae > Glebionis > Glebionis coronaria. Next base: position 213,391,172 of record CM046875.1, read on the forward strand.
ACGGCAATGGTTTAGTATGGGGAGTGATGAGACTGTATTTATACATAGTCTCATCGTCCAAATCGGGCTTAAAACGCTTAAAATATCGTCAAAATACCCATATATGTGCCTATGTTTGTTCATTGTGTATTTTAGGTATGGATATCGTGAATTCACCAAAAGATCAAAGGCATCAAGCAAAAACGAACACGGGAAACGAATCCGCACAAAGAACCAAGCCCGATTCATGAATTTCTAGTCAAGTCCTTGAAGATTGAAGAATTGGCAAGAATGGTCCCTCTAATTTTGAAGACTTGTCACTTAATACCCTTGTAAATCACAATTATTACACTTGGGTCCCTTGAGTTTCAAGATTTTTGCATGATTAGCCCTTGAAGAATGAAGAAAATGCTTATATGGCCCTTAATACAAAAATTTACAAAAGTATTGTGCCATATTTGACAATCTGCCAAACTTATTTACTAAGGGTATTGAAGTTATTGCTGTTAATCACAAAGTGAAGGAGTTCAGAACCTTGGGGGGCCAAAAATGTCAAACACTCAAACTCCCACAACCTATCCTAGCCTTACACGTCACCAGACCCACCCAATTTACAAACCCGGATCCAAACTTACCCGACCAAGCCCATACCCATCAACCCAACCCAGTCAAACCTAAATTAATACTTAATTCGTTTTTAAACGGATTATTATATTAATTTTGGGGCGCCAAACAAGAACTGTTCACCCATCTCCCCTAATTTACCCTTAATCCCCAGCTAAGAACCCTAATTACCCCCATCCTTAATCCCCAAAATTAAACCCCACCCATTTCCAGATCACCAATTAACCCCACATAAACTAAAACTCATCTCACAAAACACCAACCCATGACCTCTCGTGGGTCCCCCGTCCTCCCCTGCTTCACCAAATATGGCAAAAAGCGAATCTTACAGTCATCCAACGCTTCCTAAGCATCTCCTTGGTCCCCAAGGACCCAATGAACGCCTCAGATCACAAACAACAACTGGCAAACTCACATGATACCATTTGACGATTTTCAAGCCATTTGACTAAGATTTCAAGCAAGGGCAATGTAGGAAATTAGCTTATTAGGGTTTCTTGTTTAGCTTCAATTCTAGAATTTTCCAATGAGCTGTATAAATAGCCTTGTAAATACAGCTCATTTTTTTCGTTCCAGTTTTTGTAAAATTTAAAGATTATTAATGAAAATGAAAGTTTTTTAATTTTCAAAATACTGAGTTCCCTTATCCTGTTTTCAGTAGTGTAGAATTTAAATTCATTGCAAAAGTAGAGTAAGTTTTGAGAAGAAAGGTAATTGTGGTTAAGGTTTCTGAAAAAACGGGTTCTATTCCATATACAAACCTTGAATCCCCAATTCACATGGAAGTGAAAGTGGAAGTGTGAGTTGGGTTTTCAAGTTTGTCTTTCAAAAAAGTTAGTAATCTTAAAGTATCAAAGGGAGTTTTTTAAAAGATTTCAGTTTCAAGGATTCATTTTTTTTTTATTTATTTAACATTTCACTGTAGCAAAAGCTACAAGCCAAAGCTTGTAGCTCTTGCTACTTGTAGTTTGTTTTCCTGGATTGGTGGTGTTGTGCAGGTACCAAGAACAAACAAGCCTCTCCATTTTATTTTCTTATTTCTCATTGTGATTGAAGATATTCTCCCCTTGGGTCCCTCTTGGATTCCAACAGCAGGGGTTCTCTACTTGATTACAAGCTCATATAAGCCAAAAGGTCTCCTAATAGAAGGCCTCAGCCAAGGTGAAAACGGCTTGAACCCTATTTTGAGTATTTTTTTTTAGGTTATTTATGAATTTGTATGATTTTGAGTTTCAAATGTTTAGTTGCTTATGTTTCTGTATGATTATGGTCATTTGATGGTATTATGCATGATTAAACTGATTATAATCAATATAGGTGAGTTTTGTTAGCATTTAGTTTGGAAATTTTCCATTTCTGTGTTTAAGGGAGTGTTTGGGTCTGCTTATTTAGTCAAGGATTTGACTGATATTTAGTTTAAAATCAGCTTAAACACACTCATTTAGGGTAATTAAAGTATTTTCAGTCTTTGGTAATTAGTTTAAACAGGATTCATAACAATTGCATGACCACTTTTTGGAAATATTGGCTAAAATCAGTAGAGTTCATCAAATATGCTTGTTTTTAGCTAAATTTTGCTCACTCAACTTTTAATCTGTTAGGATTGGGTATCACCTAGGTCTTGTAATTGATCATTTGTGATTTGGTGGATGTATGATTAAGATTTTGAGCTCTTAAATTCATTTATTTGCCATTTAGATCAGTCACTTTGTGCCCAGCCCCCTAGCTCCAAACAGTAACTGCAATTTGCTTCATTGTGTGTGATTCTTGTGTTGAGCTTGTGTGTTTCATAGTATAAATTGACTCCCTACACTCCACTGAGTGTAGGGGTGCCCCTCTTGTCCATTAAAACATAGCCAATCAAAAGTTACAAGCCTCAAAAGGCTCAGACCCGTTTTTATGCTGTCAGGGGGAACTCCTTTCCCACTGATAGCTTTGTTGTAGCCACTGCTACACAAAAAGACAGAAACATCAAAAAGTGTCACTATCACAGTTTGCTTTTTTTGTCTTTAGTGGTCTTTTTTAAGAATTAGGGTTTCATTCTTTTTGCAATATTTTTCTCTTTTTATTTCTGATTTTTCAGTTTAGTTTATTTGGTTGTTACTGTTCATTTTCTATTTTTTACATTTTATTGCATTTTTAAATTAATTTTAATTAGGCTGTTTTTGGAATTTAGTGTAGAAAAGTTTTATTTTTCACTTTTAAAATTTTTTATAGATTAAGAAAATTAACTTAAGATTTTTAGTTTAAAAATTAGTTACTTTTCATCTTTTTAATTATTTTTTATAATTAATTTAGTATAATTAGGGTTTAATTAATAAATAGTTTTGTCTTTTAGTGCAAATTTTTACCTTTTTCAAACTTTTTCAATTTTCTACTGTTCACTAGGGTAATTTAGGATTTTTAAAATTGTAAGATTAATTTTGGCATTATTTTATTAATTTCTAGGATTATTTTAATTTAAAAATAGTTTTTAGTGATTAAAAAATAGAAAAATAGTTTTTAAAATTTAAGAAAAATAGTTTTTAGTCTTTAAATAATATAAGTTAGTTATTAGTTCAATAAATTAATATTTTGGGCATTTTGTTAATTATATTTAGTTTTTGGGCTTTAATTAGCATTAAAAATTGAATATTTAATTAATAAAAGGTTTTAAAATATATTTGTTGGATTTTTATTCTTATTTATATTATTTAAGACTTAGTTTAATCTTTTAATTAATTTTTAGGTTTAATTTTTAATTTCGTCACGTTTTACGTATTTACGTTCGCGTTTTACGTTAATTCGTCGTAGTTTAAACGTAGTCGTAGCTCGTCTTTAATTTTTTTTTTTTTTTCTCTTCTCAACCAAAAACGTCACTAATCCAAACATTGTTATTTTACATAATTGGCACACTAAAACACACACCTCCTTCGAGAACGAACTTGGAATTTATTCGATTTGTCGGTTTTTCATTAAATCGTCAAGTTTAATACTTACCGCACTTATACGTTCTTTTTCCTAAAAGACGTATTTACTACACATATCAATTCCCCTAAAATATAAGATGTTGATTATCAAAAGTGATCTAAATAATTCTTGATGGATGACCATTTCACGCATTTAGACTTGAAGTTATACCATGAATGGTTGTGAATTAGTCATAGATATTATAATCTAGAAAGAACTTAAAATAAATGTAATAAAAAGATGTTCATGTTATTTGAAACTTTAGGAGGTAATTGCTGGTGAATTACCTAGACTTTCGCCATTAAGTCAAGTTGAATTTGGTATTGATTATATTCCCGGAGCTGCACTTGTGACATGTGCACTGTATATCAGCACCATCTGAATTGAAAGAATTATCATACAACTGAGAGAGTTGTCGGAGAAAGATTTTATTCTACCGAGCTCGTCATCATGAAGAGCTATGGTGTTATCATTCCTTATGTTTATTGATTACCATGAACTAGGTAAATTGACGATTAAAAATCTATATCCACTACCCAAGATGATAGATTTGTTTCATCATTTACAAGGTTCTAGCGTATGTTTTAAAGATTTGATCCACCGCATGGTTATCATCAACTTCGCGTCCGCGAAAAAGATTATCTATTCTAATTACTACATCCAGAACTTGTAAAGAACATTATGAGTTTCACGTGATGTCGTTTGGATTAACTAATACACATGTAGCATCCATAAATTTGGTGAATCACGTGTGTAGGCTGTAATTTTATAAATTCATGCTTGTATCATTAAGGACCATCTGTTTGTTTATAAGAATAGGAAGGAGTTAATAATTATCTATAGACTGCCCTGAATCGGCCGAGTAATGAAAACTTGTACCTCGAATAATTAACATGTGATTAACGGCTTAATCCTTTACATTATTTGACCGTGTGATTAATAAGATAATGAAATCTATATTAACTCTTCAAAAATTAAGATCCCTTTTAAGACTTTGGATTTTACCAAAAGAAATGGAAATATGTTTTGACAGATATTTTATCAAAGAAATTTTTAAGGGATTATTTCCTTATACACAAATCATTTAACTAAACTCCTGTTTAGCGGTAAATGTTTGTGTATACTTCTAGAAAACCTAAGAAGAATTGAAGAAACTATATAACTTATTACTTGAAATTTGAAACGACAATTTTTGCGTTTCAACTAAGAAATTTTTTACCAAAGTATAAACAAAGATTTTTCGAACATTTACGGATCTTACTAATTATTTTAATTATTTTCGATAAATCAACAAATATCTTGTTAATTAAATTCAAATTTATTTTGAACATTTTTATATAATTGGTCGAACTAAGAGATTTAAAATGTTTACGTTTACGTTTCATAAAAGTTAAATATTTATTATTTAATTACTTGTAATAATTATCGACGCTTTAAAGGTCGGATTGAGTAAAAAAAATGATAGTTGAGACGAAACTAAAACATAGAAAATGTGAAGAAAGAAATTTTTAATGAATACGGTCATGATATTTATTCCATCTAGGAAAGTGAAAGTAATTACTAACACATTATATAGAAAAGATAAATAACCAATTAGGACATGTTCCTTAATAATGAAGGTGCAAAATAAATTTCCAAAGAATATAAAAATAAACAATGCTTGTAAGAAGGATAATATAGATAATAAAAAGGGGTTCGCGGCTAATGTGAACCATTAGATATAAGAATCCGATGGCGGTAAATATATAAAAGGCCACTTGAGGTTGCCTAAATATGGAGATTTTAAGATTTAGTTATGTTGGAATCTTATAACATTAAGTATTCTATTCATGTCATTTCTGACTGAATGTGTCTTTATCTGAAGAAGTTGTACTAATGGAAAACTATGAAGGCAGACATCGCCTCATACATTAGTAAATGTCTAACTGCTGCAAAGGTCATCATCTGAATTTGATTCGATTTGGGTCATCGTCGACAGACTGACCAAATCTGCTAATATCATTCATGTTAATGATAGATTCTCGATGAAGAAATTGACTCTTTTAAGGGAGATGTGTAAACACAGTGTGCCTGTATCGATCATCTCTATCAAGATCCTCGTTTCGCATCTAATTTCTAGAGATTTGCTCAGAAGTCATTGGGAACGAACCTTGATGAAAGTACTGTTTACCACCCCAAATCGAAGGGACAAGGTAAAGTAATGATACAAAACACTAAAAGTGTTGTTTTATGCTTGAATGGTTGACCTTTGGTAATGGACCGTATAATCGCTTTCCATTGGAGAGATTATCGTTGATAATTATCGTATTAGGATCGAGATCGAATCTTGTTAGAATCTAAATATAAGAGCATCTGTAAGCAGGAGTTGGGATGAAGACACCCGACATACACCCATTGTGAGTTGGACATGTCTTTTAGGTTTAACGTTTCCTATGATGGCAAACCTAACCTTACAAAATACTCGACCCGCGAGACCTGAAATGATTGTTGAAATTAGGATCTGATTATTGACTACTGGTAGTGGGCAGGAGGTTATGTGAATATGAAATGTAGATCTTGAAGTGCCAGATGGGTAGCAAAGTTATGCCAAAAAATTTCACCTTGGAAAAATGAATTAATGATCTGAAAGATCATAGGAAGTAAGTCCCCGTTGTATGGGACCATTGAGATGATGCAAAAGATTGGTTTGAAAGGCATATAAGCTGGATCTACCCTAGGACTTCAGGAGCTGCGTGAAATATGATTTGTATATCTAACTTGATGAAATGTCTATCAAGTGAAAATCTGAACTCTTCTTGATAAAGTTTAGATCGACAAAAAGTTGCATTCATCAGAAACCCGTGAACATCATGGATAGAGAAAGTAAGTCAACATTTAGCCTGATCTTATTCCCGTAGTTATGTTTGAAGAAACTCGCATATTGTAATGGATTACACTTATGAGAAAATACCGAATGTGGAGGAAATACCCACATGGCTTTAACTCTATAAGAAGCGTGTAGTAAAATAAGATGATCTTTGAGGACAAAGATCCTGTTTAGGGGTAAATGCTGTGACAATCCGTCAATTTATGGTTGATATTTTATTCTCAAGTATTATTTAAAAACATTATTTTAATGTTATATTATGAACTCGCTTATTTTTGGGAAGAAATTTGGATTCACGTCTTGAAGTAGCATCGACTACGTCTAAACCGGAGGATTCTACGTTACGTGCTTACGTTTACATACACCGTTTTGGTGACAAGTCCGACACTTCAGGAAATAAATTTATCCATGAATATTATTTTGAGATTTTAAATTTGTGTTGGTTCATAAACTCACAAATTTACGAGAAGAGATTAGGACTTACGATTATAATTTAACGTCCTTTACGACTAAACCGGAAACCTTAGGATTACGTATTTATGTTTTTGAACTCCATTTTTGATGAGACAATTTTTATTAGATTCGTTTTGTGCCGTTAATTCATAATTTATAAAAAACGTTTTTTGTAAAACGACCCGAGGGCACGTAAACCGAGGAAACTAGAATCGAGGAATACCCGTAAATTAGTGGGATTGGACAAGTTTTACACTTGCTCACCCCACTATATGGATGGCTAAATAAGCTCCAACACACTCCATGATGTGTCAAAATTTCAACTAACAAGTTAACACTTGTTAACTTGAAGCTTACAAAGTAAGCTACCAACATCAAAACCATTTCTTCCAAACCATTCACTCATTCCATCCCATGCAAACCACTCATACTATCCTCCCTCTCTCTCAATATTTCGTCCACTCTTCACCCAAAACAACCCCCATTTGATCTTGATTCAATCATAAATCATATGTATAATTTACATATGATGAAAACCCATTGAAGTTATAAAGATTGGAGGTGATCTTAACATGTAAAAAGGAGTTTTCAAGGGAGTTTGGGGCTGATTTCTCAAGGAGTTTTCATGAAGAATAAGGGTTGATTTTTTGAGGAATCTACAAATACTTGGTGATCCTAGAAGTGATGTTGATATCTCATAAGATTGGTTACCCAAAACCAAGTCTTGTTCATCATCAACCCCATCTTTTCATCACTTTGGTGGTATAGAGATTGTTCTTCCCATCCTCTTGTTATTTTGATTATGTAATCATGTATTTTATTTCTTATTGTATATGTATATGATGAATATATGATGATAAAAATGTTTTGTGGGGATCAAGTGTTGATAAATATGATTAAAAAGATGAAAAACCATAAGAAACAAGGCTAAAATCTTGCTTAAATTGTTGGCTGTATAAAAACAGTAAGTAACCAAGTTATGAACTGATAAAATTGCATGGTGGAATCCATTTACAGTAATTTTTAGATGTCATACACATGTGAGAGTTGGCCATGCAATGGAATCATCAAAATGAGTGAGATATGATCAAAACAAGATTAGTGTACCAATCCGAATAGTCTGTTTTGTAGGGACTGTTAAGGATAGTTAGACATGGAATGAGCAGTAGCTATAACTAAATTATTTGTAGCACATAATATGAAGTTTATACCATCCAAAAATGAGCTTCTATCTCCTTATAGAACTCAAGATATGATAAAAATGGTGAAGATGAAACTAAAAATCAGATTTTGAAGAATTAATGTTTAATAGTATTATATAAGCACTCAAACTAATATTGTATAAAATGTGAATTAAAACTCACTAACTTATAAATTTCATTTATATAAAAATGCATAAGGATAAATAAATGGACATTATATAAAAATGGTAGTTTGGTAAGTTTTATAAGTTATAAAAACTATATACTAAGTTTTACGTCTTTTCGGCTAAAACCGAAAGATTAACGTTTTTGTTAAATAAAACTTAGACGGTTGGACCCGTCTAATGTAAACTTTTATAAACTCACATACTGATATATAAACATATATAACAAGTAAAAATCGATAAAAACCGAGCTTTACAACATATAGACATTAACGGGCCAAAGTAGCCTTGATGGACAATAAACCCGACTAATTTGGTAAAACACTTATAAACTTATTTATTGGGCTTAACCCATTTGGGCCCAACATATAAAGTATAAGTACTGATAATAAAAGTATAATTGGGCTAATGAATAGTATTGGGCTTGTAATAGGCCCATTGGGCTTTAAAATGTAAACAAGTTGAACTAGTGTAACTAGTCTTGAAAATTTCCAACACATAACACTAAAATGAGTAAATGGGAATATATAAACCCACTTGATTATCATATATATAATATCATCATATGTATACATAATTGTTATTTTGATAAAGTCATTGGACAAAAGTCTAAGACGAGTATTATTTGTCTAGGTTTCCGTGATTGAAGCACGTACCGTACATCTGAATTACCGATAACCCGCTTTCCCACATCAACGTGAGTTCATAGCCTCGCACTCTTTTAAACGTTTTTATGAAATATTTTATAAACCCGCGAGGGAGATATAATGTTAGTTTTGCTAAAATAGGACATCATTTGTCCCGATTGTTTCTTTATTGATTTGGACCCGAATGATTGTATGACCTGATGAATGATTAAATGACCCGATAGATGAAATGAAATGGATTATTAAAGTTAGGTTATGTCACTAAAAGTCCCATTAGCATGAATTGTGAACTACCGGGATTTGGTAGACGCTTATGCATATAATAGTACTATTTGGGGACGATGACCCCAGTTCGCGCCTTGACGGTTGATCCCCGTTGTGCCACATTGATTGGTAAGCAAATTTATGTATGAGAAGATTTACACAAGCATGATTATTGTGATGGCACGCTAATTTAGATGGGCAAATGAGTTTTGGGCTAGCTACCCGTTGTTTGTTGTAGTAAGGTAACAATGTCATGCGGCTTATAATAATCCAAATAACGAAAATACTGCTTTATGCATTGAATTATGATATATTGCCTGACTAGCAATACATGGTCTTATTATTGATTTTATGTTCGTGTTTTGGTTTTACATAACCATACTCATATAACGGTTTTTATTTAACTTTATACAACGTCATAAGACGTATTGTATGATGTTTTTAAGACATTGGCCCGTATAATGATTTTGAAGGCAAATGCCTATATTATGATTTTTGATAAGGATTTGTATAAAATGACTTTGGCTATTTTATGGCCTATTATAAAGATTTGTATAAAATGATTTTCGGTAATAATTATATACCGATGATATAATGATGGTTTATTAAACTCTACAAATTCACTCGGCGTTATCGCTGACCTTTTCTTTTAACAAGTTTTATCTCAGGTACTTGAAGGTAATTCTCGGGAAGATAACAAGAATTCATGACCCGCACTTAAATAATAATTTCCATTCAAATGTTTTGTAAAATTTGTATGAAATATTATGACTTGGGACCTATGTAAATTTGATATTTATGAATGGAAATGATTTATTATTAAACGACGCGATTTTTAAGCGTTGTCTATGATGTGAGTAATGTGATATCCCGTAACACCAACGAGTCTTCCGCTGTATTGAATTGTATAAATTTGGGGGTGTTACAGAAAAGCTGCATATACTTGAACAGAACTAAATCCTTTGGTTCTAATAATAGGAAATTACCTCTAAACTTTTATGATGAGAAACATAACAACAATTTTTAACCCAAAACTAAATGCTGATGGAAGGTATTTCGAGTGATTTGTAAACGAAATTTGAGCAGTGAGCTTATGAAATCAGCAATTTTTAACACAACTAACTGAACTGAAATTCTGAAACTCAACACTAAATTCCTAACTCACTGCTGTACATCAATTTCCCCACTGATTCAAGGACTAAAACTCATTATTCTACTCCATTGAACTGACTGCAAATCGAAATTTCTAACCGAAAATTTCAACTAAACATTTGCTTAAAACCGGACTGAGTGTAACTGAATATTATAGAATGAACTATGATTCAACTCTCTTTCTAACAGACAATAACAGAAAACTCAAAACTGAATATAACAAAGATTAACTAATCATATTGAAACAATAAAGGTTTTTATACAATCTTTAAAAATAGTATAAGAGACGAAATCGAACCGTATATCAAAAAGCTGTGTATTTCAAAATTACCTATTTATGTGAACAGTAATTCTAACAGGATTTTTAGGAAGAAAAAGATTAAACTTGACAAGAGAGGAAGAAGAGTAAAAGAAAACTCAAAGATTTCATTAATGGTGGAAAACGTAATCAGTTACAACTGATTAACTAATCTTGCTACAAAAGTTTAACTGAAAAAATGAAAGAAAATTGAACTATCTACCTAACTACACCTTGTGACAATCTAACATTTTCAGGTAGTGAAATATTTTCTCGTATAATATTTTGAAACTTATTTTTGTGTTGGTTGACGAACTCACAATTTACGGATTTAAATTTGGGCTTACGTGCATAATTTGGCGTCTTTTACGACTAAACCGGAAACCTTAGGATTACGTATTTACGTTTTTGAACTCCGTTTTTGATGAGACAATTTTTATTGGATTCGTTTTGTGACGTTGATTCATAATTTATAAAAACGTTTTTCGTAAAACGACCCGAGGGCACGCAAATCGAGAAAACTAGAATCGAGAAATACCCGTAAAATAGTGAGATGGGACAAAACACATTGTCCCACCCCACTAGCTTGTATGGGACGGCCAACTTGACACCACAACACTTAGGTGGCATCAAGTTTAGCTAACACCTTCCAAGTGTAAGCATAAGCTTACATTTCAAGCTAACTTTACCACTTAACCACCAAACTAGCAACTTGTTTTCATTTCCATCATTCTTACATGCAAAACCAACATCAAAATCCTCTCAACTCCATCCCTTGTGCCGTCCCAAATAAGCCAACAAACACCCTCTTTGATCTCTTCTAGCCATAAACCACATGTTTACTAGTTCTATTAAGGTGTTCTCTTGAAGCCTTGATCATTTGGTGGCCATATTAACATCTTTGGAGGTGATTTGCTTGTGTCCTAGGGCCGATTTTCCAACCTATGTTCTTGATATTTGATGGTCTTGGAGATACTTGTTGTGTTCATCAAGTTCTTGTCTTCCTAAACCAAGAAATCCACTTGGATTGGTAAAGAAGATCATCCTCTCCATTTTTCTCTTGTTATTTTGTAAAGAACAAATGTATTTTCTTTCATTTTGTATATGTATATGATGTATATATGATGATAAAAATGTTGTGTGGGGATCAAGTGTTGATAAATATGCTTAAAAATGACGATAACCATAAGAAATGAAGCTAAAATCTTGATTATTTAGTTGGCTGTATAAAAACAGTAGATAACTAAAATATGAACTGATAAAATTGCATGGTTTGATCCATTTACAGTAAGTAGATGATGTTATATACATTTGAGAGTTGGCCATGCAATGGAATCAAAATAATGAGTGAGATATGATCAAAACAAGTTAGGTGGTGTAATCTGAATAAGCAGTTTTGTATGGACTGTTAAGGCAAGTTAAACTCAAAATGGGCAGTAGCTATAACTAAGTTAAATATAGCACATATTATGAAGAACATAGAATCCAAAAATGAGCTTCTAAGTCATTATAGAACTCTAGATATGTTAAAAATGGTGAACATGAAGTTAAAAATCAGATTTTTGGAAATAATATTTATTATTATTATATAAGCACTCACATTATAATGTATAAAATGTAAAAATATAAACCCACTAACTTATAAAACTTATTTATATAAATGTACAAAAGGTTAATTAAATGGGTAAATTATACAAATGGTGGTAAAATAATATTTATAAGTAATAAAAACTATAAACTTGATTTTTACGACTTTTTCGGCTATCGCCGTAAAATTAACGTTTTTCGCCAAATAAAACTTAGACGACCGAACCCGTCTAATGTAAAGTTTATAAAAGTCATATACTGATGTATAGGTAACTAAGGCAAGTAAAAACCAATAAAACCCGAACTATAAGAAATACGGACATTTACGAGCTAATTAAACGTATTGGACTTATAATTGGACTAAATAAGATAAAAACTTGTAAAAAGAACTTATTGGGCTTAACCCATTTGGGCTAAACATGAAAAGTACATATACTGATAATATAGGTATAAAAGGGATAAAAACAAGTTAAAGAACTTATAAAAGACTTAATGGACTTAAAATATGTAAAATCGGTAAAACTAGTGAACTAGTAAGACGTTACCAAGACGTAAACACTAAAATGAGTAAACAAGGATGTATAAACCCACTTGATCATCATCATATGTACAAAATCATCATATGTATATTGTTATTTTGATAAAAGTCATTGGACCGAGTCTAAGACCGATTATTATTTATATAGGTTTCCGTGACCGAAGCACGCCCGTAGCCGATAATCCGCCTTTCATTAACAATGTGTGTTCATAGCCTCGCACTCTTTTAAATGTTTTATAAAATGATTTGTAAACCCGCGAGGGAGATAACATGCTAGATTTATATAAAAATAGAACACAAGTAGTCCCGATTGTATGCTTAATGATATGGACCCGAATGATGCTATGACCCTATATTCGAGACTAAAAGGATTATTAGTAGTTAGGTTATGTCACTAAAAGTCCCATTAGCATGAATTGTAAACTACCGGGATTTGGTAGACGCTTATGCATTTGATAGTACTATTTGGGGACGATCACCCCAGTTCGCGCCTTGACGGTTGATCCCCGTCGTACCACATTGATTGGTAAGCGAATTTATGTATGAGAAGATTCCATAGCGTGATTTTTGTGACGACACGCTAACTTAGATGGGCAAATTGTTTGTCGGGTTCGCGGCCCGCTGTTTTCATAGTAAGGTAACAATGTCATGCGGCTAATAATAATCCTAATTCAGATACCGTGTATTCTATACAATGTATGCTATAAAACATAAATAATAAACGATAACGACGCTATTAACGATGAATATATTACCTATCATGGTAATATAGAGACTACGGTCTCATGGACGGTTTAAGATGTATGCTTAATATATATTGCCTGACTAGCAATATGAGGACTTACTTCCGATATTATACTTGTGTTCTGATTTTAAATGATTGTTTTATATAACGGTTTTTATTAAACTCTATGAATTCACTCGGCATTCGCTGATATGATTTTCGCATGTTTTTATCTCAGGTGCTTGAAGGTAATCCGGATGGAGATCGACTCTGATGGCCCACATAATATTAAAAATGTTCATTCGATCTATGTTTTGTAAACTAAATGACCTGTATAATTTGGGACCTGTTGTACGCTTTTAAAACTTTTATCGAATGAATGTTTGTTAAACCTTGTACAACCATTTTTATGTGTTGTCTATGATTGGAGTTATTGTGCTATCCCGTAACACTCTGAAAGACCCTTCCGCTGTACCGATACGAAAAATGAGAGTGTTACAGTTTGGTACCAGAGCTCTCGTTGTAGAGAACAAAAGATTTTAAAAACCAAGGTTTTGAACAAAACTTTTCAAAATCTTTTGACAATGAACATTTGAGAAAATATTTGAAAAATCTTTTGACTATAACGATGCCAGAGATCTCCGACGTTACCAACAAGCCCTATCGAGAAGATATATATTTTGATATATATAATTTAATTTATATATATGTATATATCGTGATTTCATTATGTAATTGTTTAACTAGTATGTTATCCTAATACGAGATATATATGTAAATGCAGATTGTCATGGCTGACCCTAATATTCCTGTAGAAAACCATGCTATTCCCGAACCTAATATAGAAGATGATCCTTATTTAGACTTAGTAGATTATGATATCGATGATGAGGAGGAACCATTTGAGGATCCCGAGCCCGAGTTAGGACTAGGAGATCAGATTGCCCCTCAGGTTGACTTAGTAGAGAATGTGGATATTAAGAATGTGGAGATTGAGAATGTGGATATTGAGAATGTGGAGATTGAGAATGCTGATATTGAGAATGATGATGAGATTGGATTAGATAATTTAGATAATGAGATTGACGACGAGGATGTCGAGGAGGATGTAGGTATAGATGTTGAGGTTGATGACGATGAGGAAGCCGAGCTTATTTATCCGTATGATGTTCCAGAGGGCGAACCTTTGCCCCCACCAGTTTGTTTGTCTGATTCTGAGGATGAGTTACCTAGGGATGAAATGTCTGAATCGTCTGAATCTGATTCTGAATCAGAGGAGGATGAGGATGACGATGCACCTGACGGTACTGATGGTATTGCTACTCGTAGACGTGAGATAGGAGAGTCGTCTAGTACTCGAGAGGCTACTCATATTGATGGTCTTGCACCATGGGCCTTGAGACGTGATCTAGATGCTTCCCGTGTTAAGAGTTGTATGACAGAGGTTGGATTAGGTGTTGTTCAGACTCAGGTTGCTTATTTGGAGTCGAAGACTAAGGTTGGCGAGAAAGAGCGAGAATTGCTTAGTTTGGATTTGAGTGATGTAGAACGTGGTTTGAATGAGGCTTTTAGGAGGTTATCGGTATTGGAAAGTGGTGAGTATGCTGCAATAAAGAGAAAGGTGAATTCTATGGAGATTCAGTTGAGTGTGGCTCGTGCGATGCGTGAGAAAGATGAAAAGGAGTTGAATATATCCATGGGATGGAACAGTAGATTTTATGCCGACATGGTTGAAAGAGGAGTAATCC
Source organism: Glebionis coronaria (assembly GCA_025667525.1). NCBI lineage: Eukaryota > Viridiplantae > Streptophyta > Magnoliopsida > Asterales > Asteraceae > Glebionis > Glebionis coronaria. The sequence goes on from CM046875.1 coordinate 213,406,367, forward strand.
GTAAGCACCCAGCTGAAGATGTGTCTAGTGATCGTCCGACGAAGATACAGAAGACGATGGATGATGGACCATCTGGCGGTTCTCAGTAGACCAGTCTGTATTTAGTAGTGACCTTTATATCTTTTGTGCTTGTAGCTTTGACTGAACCGACTTGTTAGTAATAGACTTGGCATGAATTTTGAGTGTATATAGTGTTAGAACTTTGATATGGGATGTACTAAGACAATACTTTTGTTTCAGATCGAATGAAATATGTATCTTGTCTTGAATTCCATATTGTGCCTTATTTGTATCTTGATTATGAATTCGATCCATATTATATGAATCCTTTGTTGGATGAATGCTTAATACTTTGAAATTGTGAAATTATAACTAAGCCGCCCAAGAAGGCTGTGACTGAGGATGATGTACGTAGGATTATTACGGAGCAAGTTACCGCATCTATGACTGAATTTATGGAAAATGCTAGAAATGAAGCTGGCGGTAGTGGAGCTGGCGGTAGTGGAGCTGGCGGTAGTGGAGCTGGCGGTAGTGGAGCTGGCGGTAGTGGAGCTGGCGGTAGTGGAGCTGGCGGTAGTGGAATTGGCGGTACTAATGTGAATGTGAATGCTAATAATGTGAATGCTAATGCTGGAGGAAATGTAGGAGGACTTGGAACGAATGCACCTGAATTTGGTGGTTGTACTTATGTGACGTTCATGAAGTGTGAACCTCTACCTTTTAATGGAACTGAAGGTGCTGTAGGATTAAGCCAGTGGATCGAGAAGATTGAATCGGTGTTTCGGATTAGTAAGTGTAAGGAGGAAGATAAGGTGACTTTTGATATGGCTACTCTTAAAGGTCGTGCGTTGACTTGGTGGAACGGGAGAATTGCTTTCATGGGTCTTGATGCTGCTAATGCTACTCCTTGGGCTGAAATTAAGAAGTGGATGACTTTGGAGTTTTGTCCTCGTAGTGTGATCATTAGGTTAGAGCAGGAGTTGATTCATTTGAGAATGAAAGGTGTGGACATTGATAGTTACACGAACCGATTCCATGAGTTGGCCTTGCTATGTCCTCGATTGGTTGAACCCGAAGAGATCCGAATTGAGCAATATGTGAAAGGGTTGACCAGGAATATACGGGGGGACGTGACATCATCTAAACCACTGACTATTGATGATGTTGTTCGAATGGCTTACCAACTCATTGGACAGATAATTCAGGATAAGGAAGATGAAGCCCGTGTAGGTGAGAAAAGAAAGGGAGACGGTGAACGTGTAGATAGAGGTGATTATAGGAAGAATTTCAATCGCCGTCAGAACAAGAGAAAGAGGAATGAAAATGCTCTTATCAACAACACACCGCACAACGATGATAGATGTTCTAAGTGTGGCAACAAGAGGCATGCTGGCGACTGCTGGAAGTGCCAAAATTGCGGAAAGCTTGGACACAAGGTTGAAAGGTGTAAGAAGGGAACCATTTGCTTCAACTGTAATGAAGAAGGTCATAGGAAATCGGAATGCCCCAAGTTGAAAGCGATTGTACCTGGAAGAAACCCCCAGGGTGGTATCTACCAACTTGGAACAATTGAGGTGAAGAAAGAGGATCCGAATGTCGTTACCGGTACGTTTTTACTCAACAATCATTATGCTGTAGCTTTATTCGATTCGGGTGCCGATAAGAGCTTTGTATCCACTAAATTTAGTGCCCTTATTGATATTGAACCTGTTGAGATAAGTACCAGTTACGAGGTGGAATTGGCTGATGGTAAATTAGTGAAAACTAATAAGCTATTAGAAGGATGCTCTCTAAATCTCTTGAACCATTCCTTTCCGATTGATTTGATGTTGATAGAATTAGGCAGTTTTGATATTATTATTGGTATGGATTGGTTGTCGTTGAATAATGCTACTATTTTATGTGAGAGAAGAAAGTTAAGATTCCTCTTAGGAATAGGACGTTAGTAATTGATGGTAGCCGAGGTGAATCCCGTTTGAAAATCGTTTCATGTATTAAAGTCCAAAAGTACATCAGGAACGGTTGCGAGTTATTCTTAGCTCAAGTGACCGGGAATGAGTCTAGGGAGAAACGATTGGAAGATGTACCTATTATTTGTGAATTTCCTGAGGTATTTCCTAAAGATTTACCCGGACTTCCACCGATAAGGCAAGTAGAGTTTCGAATCGATTTAATTCCTGGTGCTGCACCGGTGGCACGTGCGCCTTACCGATTAGCCCCTTCTGAATTAAAGGAGTTATCTGAGCAACTTAAGGAGTTGTCTGATAAAGGTTTTATTCGACCGAGCTCGTCGCCTTGGGGATCTCCAGTCTTGTTCGTTAAGAAGAAGGATGGATCTTTTCGTATGTGCATTGATTATAGGGAACTGAATAAGTTGACAATTAAAAATCGATATCCTTTACCTAGGATTGATGATTTGTTTGATCAACTGCAAGGATCTAGTGTGTATTCTAAGATATATTTGCGGTCAGGATATCACCAACTTCGCGTCCGTGAAGAAGATATTCCTATAACTGCATTTAGAACTCGTTATGGACACTATGAATTTCAAGTAATGCCATTTGGGTTAACTAACGCACCTGCGGTTTTCATGGATTTAATGAATCGAGTGTGCAAGCCCTACTTGGATAAATTTGTGATTGTGTTTATTGACGATATTCTGATCTATTCTAAGAATGAAGATGAACATAGAGAACATTTGAGGATTGTTTTGAATTTGTTGAAGGATGAAAGGTTGTATGCTAAGTTTTCGAAATGTGATTTCAGGTTAGATTCTGTGCAATTTCTTGGTCATGTGATTAACAGAGATGGAATTCATGTTGATCCTGCAAAGGTTGAAGCTATTAAGAATTGGTCTGCACTGACAACGCCAACGGAAGTGCGACAGTTCTTAGGATTGGCTGGCTATTATAGGCGATTCATTAAAGAATTCTCTTTGATAGCTAAACCCTTGACTAAGCTTACTCAGAAGAATAAACCTTTCGTTTGGGGAAGTGATGAAGATGGAGCATTTCAGACATTGAAGCAAAAATTATGTAGTGCGCCAATCTTATCATTACCCGACGGGAGTGAAGATTTTGTAGTGTATTGTGATGCATCTCTTAGAGGTTATGGAGCTGTTTTGATGCAGAGAGAGAAAGTGATAGCTTATGCTTCTAGGCAATTAAGGAAGAATGAGGAGAATTATACTACTCATGATCTTGAGTTAGGAGCTGTGGTCTTTGCTCTTAGGTTGTGGAGACATTATCTGTATGGCACCAAGTGTACGGTATTCACCAATCACAAAAGCCTACAGTATATTCTCGACCAGAAGGAATTGAACATGAGGCAACGAAGATGGATAGAGTTGTTAAGTGATTATGATTGTGATATAAAATATCACCCAGGAAAAGCCAATGTTGTTGCTGATGCGTTGAGTAGGAAAGATAGAGAGCCTATCAGGGTGCATTCTCTAGTCTTGACCGTGCACAATAATTTGCCTGAGAAAATTAGAAATGCGCAAATAGAAGCTTGTAAGAAGGAGAATTTTGTTAATGAAGGGTTCCGAGGAGAAGGAGATCCTTTAGAGGTTAGAGCTGATGGAGTGAAATGCTTAAGAGTTCGTATGTGGATACCCATGTTTGGAGGCTTAAGAGATTTGATTATGTTAGAATCCCATAAATCTAAGTATTCCATTCATCCGGGATCTGATAAGATGTACCATGATTTGAAGAAGTTGTACTGGTGGCCGAATATGAAAGCCGACATAGCTATGTATGTTCTTCAATGCTTGACTTGTGCTAGAGTCAAAGCTGAACATCAAAAGCCATCAGGACTACTTCAACAACCAAAGATTCCTGAATGGAAGTGGGAGCGAATTACAATGGACTTTATCACCAAGCTTCCAAGAACATCATCTGGAAACAATTCGATTTGGGTTATTGTCGATAGACTGACTAAATCAGCACACTTCATTCCGGTTAAGGAGCAGTTCTCACTTGAGAAGCTGACTCGAATATACCTTGATAATGTTGTATGCAAGCATGGAGTGCCTGTATCGATCATTTCAGATCGAGATCCTAGATTCGCATCGAATTTTTGGAAATCTCTCCAAAGATCTTTGGGAACGAATCTCGACATGAGCACTGCTTATCACCCCCAGACTGATGGGCAGAGTGAAAGGACGATACAAACACTGGAAGATATGTTGAGAGCTTGTGTGTTAGACTTTGGTAAGAATTGGGATAAACATTTGTCGTTAGCAGAGTTTTCGTATAACAATAGTTACCATTCTAGTATTAAGGTTGCACCATTTGAAGCTTTGTATGGTAGGAAGTGTAGATCTCCTGTATGTTGGAGTGAAGTTGGGGATACCCAGCTCACGGGACCGGAATTGATCCGGGAGACTACGGAGATGATAGTTCAGATTAAGAAGAGGTTGTTGACTGCCCGTAGTAGACAGAAAAGTTACGCGGATGTGCGGCGGAAGCCAATGGAGTTTGAAGTGGGTGACCGAGTAATGTTGAAAGTATCGTCATGGAAAGGCGTAATAAGATTTGGAAAACGAGGGAAATTGAATCCCCGTTATATTGGACCCTTTAAGATTTTATCTAGAGTAGGTCCGGTGGCTTACAAACTTGAGTTACCCCCAGAACTTCATGGTGTTCACAACACATTCCATGTATCTAATCTGAAGAAATGTCTAGCAGTGAGTGATGAGAAAATTCCGTTAGGTAAGGTTCGAATAGATGGGAAGTTGCATTTTATCGAAGAGCCCGTAGAAGTTATGGACCGTGAGGTAAAGCAACTGAAACAAAGTCGGATACCTATTGTCAAGATCCGATGGAATTCAAAGCATGGACCGGAGTATACTTGGGAACGAGAGGATGAAATGTGGAAGAAATATCCGCACCTCTTCGATTTCAATAAGAAACGGACATCCAAATGAAATGGATCACGAGGACGTTGATCCATTTTAGGAGGAAAAGCTGTGACAATCTAACATTTTCAGGTAGTGAAATATTTTCTCGTATAATATTTTGAAACTTATTTTTGTGTTGGTTGACGAACTCACAATTTACGGATTTAAATTTGGGCTTACGTGCATAATTTGGCGTCTTTTACGACTAAACCGGAAACCTTAGGATTACATATTTACGTTTTTGAACTCCGTTTTTGATGAGACAATTTTTATTTGATTCGTTTTGTGACGTTGATTCATAATTTATAAAAACGTTTTTCGTAAAACGACCCGAGGGCACGCAAATCGAGAAAACTAGAATCGAGAAATACCCGTAAACTAGTGAGATGGGACAAAACACATTGTCCCACCCCACTAGCTTGTATGGGACGGCCAACTTGACACCACAACACTTAGGTGGCATCAAGTTTAGCTAACACCTTCCAAGTGTAAGCATAAGCTTACATTTCAAGCTAACTTTACCACTTAACCACCAAACTAGCAACTTGTTTTCATTTCCATCATTCTTACATGCAAAACCAACATCAAAATCCTCTCAACTCCATCCCTTGTATCGTCCCAAATAAGCCAACAAACACCCTCTTTGATCTCTTCTAGCCATAAACCACATGTTTACTAGTTCTATTAAGGTGTTCTCTTGAAGCCTTGATCATTTGGTGGCCATATTAACATCTTTGGAGGTGATTTGCTTGTGTCCTAAGGCTGATTTTCCAACCTATGTTCTTGATATTTGATGGTCTTGGAGATACTTGTTGTGTTCATCAAGTTCTTGTCTTCCTAAAACAAGAAATCCACTTGGATTGGTAAAAAAGATCATCCTCTCCATTTTTCTCTTGTTATTTTGTAAAGAACAAATGTATTTTCTTTCATTTTGTATATGTATATGATGTATATATGATGAAAAAAATATTGTGTGGGGATCAAGTGTTGATAAATATGCTTAAAAATGATGATAACCATAAGAAATGAAGATAACATCTTGATTATTTAGTTGGCTGTATAAAAACAGTAGATAACTAAAAGATGAACTGATAAAATTGCATGGTTTGATCCATTTACAGTAAGTAGATGATGTTATACACATGTTAGAGTTGGCCATGCAATGGAATCAAAATAATGAGTGAGATATGATCAAAACAAGTTAGGTGGTGTAATCTGAATAAGCAGTTTTGTAGGGACTGTTAAGGCAAGTTAAACTCAAAATGGGCAGTAGCTATAACTAAGGTAAATATAGCACATATTATGAAGAACATGTCATCCAAAAATGAGCTTCTAAGTCATTATAGAACTCTAGATATGTTAAAAATGGTGAACATGAAGTTAAAAATCAGATTTTTGGAAATAATGTTTATTATTATTATATAAGCACTCACATTATAATGTATAAAATGTAAAAATATAAACCCACTAACTTATAAAACTTATTTATATAAATGTATAAAAGGTTAATTAAATCGGTAAATTATATAAATGGTGGTAAAATAATATTTATAAGTAATAAAAACTATAAACTTGATTTTTACGACTTTTTCGGCTATCGCCGTAAAATTAACGTTTTTGGCCAAATAAAACTTAGACGACCAAACCCGTCTAATGTAAAGTTTATAAAAGTCATATACTGATGTATAGGTAACTAAGGCAAGTAAAAACCAATAAAACCCGAACTATAAGAAATACGGATATTTACGAGCTAAGTAAACGTATTCGACTTATAATTGGACTAAATAAGATAAAAACTTGTAAAAAGAACTTATTGGGCTTAACCCATTTGGGCCCAACATGAAAAGTACATATACTGATAATATAGGTATAAAAGGGATAAAAACAAGTTAAAGAACTTATAAAAGACTTAATGGACTTAAAATAGGTAAAATCGGTAAAACTAGTGAACTAGTAAGACGTTACCAAGACGTAAACACTAAAATGAGTAAACAAGGATGTATAAACGCACTTGATCATCATCATATGTACAAAATCATCATATGTATATTGTTATTTTGATAAAATTCATTGGACCGAGTCTAAGACCGATTATTATTTATATAGGTTTCCGTGACCGAAGCACGCCCGTAGCCGATAATCCGCCTTTCACTAACAATGTGAGTTCATAGCCTCGCACTCTTTTAAATGTTTTATAAAATGATTTGTAAACCCGCGAGGGAGATAACATGCTAGATTTTTATAAAAATAGAACACAAGTAGTCCCGATTGTATGCTTAATGATATGGACCCGAATGATGCTATGACCCTATATTCGAGACTAAAAGGATTATTAGTAGTTAGGTTATGTCACTAAAAGTCCCATTAGCATGAATTGTGAACTACCGGGATTTGGTAGACGCTTATGCATTTGATAGTACTTGTCACACCCCCAAATTCACTGCAGCGGAAGACTTGCTTTGGGGACTTGTGACTTCATGAGTATTCGAGAACTTGATCCGAGAACGACCTCTACATGCCAAAAACCACAAAGAAGACTCCAAATAATCCACATAGTCAAGTACCTGAAATACATGCTTAAAAATGTCAACATAAAGTTGGTGAGTTCATAAGTTTTGTTTTAAAACATTTATGATAAATTTGAGTTTTACCGACCACTGCACCTTGCAGCAAAATATAAGAGTTTAAAAATCACAGTTTCTGTTAAATAGACTTTCTTTGATAATTTCAAAGTTTATTAATAAAAACAAAGTTTATTGATAAATACAGAGTTTACTGATAAAGGCGGAGTTTACTGATAGTAAATATAGCTTACTGATAATAACAGAGTCTTCTAGAAATAAATAGAGTTTTCTGATAAAACAGAGTTCATAGATAATAGTTAGCGTTTTCCGATAAAAACAAAGCTCACTGATAAATAATAAGTTTTCCAATAGAATAGAATTGTTTAATGAACCACAAGATTTTCCAACCACTTAGTGACAATATAACAAATACAAAGTCACTAAATAAAATAAGGCATTTATTATTGTCTAAGCTCATGACACCGAAGCGTTAACAACACCGGTAGTATAATCATATAATGCAGCCCCTACGGATGCCTAACCCACGACATCCGTCCTCAGACTCAAATGAAACTGTGTCCGCTTGTCCCCTGTTGGACCAAGCCGGACAGGGGCGTCAACCCCGATAGATCTATCCATAACATTCGCGCTTTCGACCGGTCATCCGGTCTGAAATTAACGGTTCATGATAATGGGCCAAAGTAATTGGGTTAAAGTGGGACTTAGACCAATACAATAAAGAGATATGCACTTGTGTTCACTCTTGCAACCATTGTCTCTACCCGAGAACCAGTAAAAAGCAGTTAAAGTTTTGGGCTATGAAAATCACAATAGGGATTTTAGTATCAGCATTCATATGTATAACAATTAGAGGAGTTGACAACTCAGCACGTAACAATTAAACCAGTTTAAAGATAGTTTATGACCAACCAAGTAAGCTTAACATTAGCTTATGACAATCAAGTAATTTATAAACAGTTATAGACAACCAAACAAGTTTAATATCAGTTTCTGACAACCAAGCAAGTTTATAAGTAGTTTATGACCAAGCATGTACCTCCCCCAAAGAGCAATTATAAAACATTTATAACTCAATTCAAAGCAAGAAAAGGTGGGGTATGAACTCACCTCGACGGAGTAGCGTGAACAATAGTAATGCTAATAATACGCTCCGCATAAACGAAAATCGATATGGCTCGGTCATGGTGTTGTGGTTTAACTAATCGGCTAATCCCAATAACTAACAAAAGTATATTTGAGTTCTCAATATATATGTACATCAACGCGACCCGCTAATAAAACATTTAAGTTCCAAGTTATAATAGTTCGGTGGTTGGTTAAATGAATTAATTAAGCACGCACCAAGTATATAATGTATTCCATACACATTATGTATAACCAGACGACTACATAATTCTTAAGTTGAATTATGTAATAGAGACAACAATCTTACAAAATAAACCCAAGTATAAATTTATTTTGTAGTTATAAATATCGTAATAAAATTGATTAGGCAACAAAGTTCGACACATTTTAAGAAAATCACCACTTAATTAATAATTATAAATTTTAGGTAGAAGTATAACTTTCATCAGTTTATCTATACAATAGAATCCATTTATTTCATATGTCTACAATATAATAGTAATTATTTATTTTATTGGTTTACAAATATAATAGTATTTACTTATTTACCGATTTACAAATATAATAGTAGTTTGTACCTAACAGAATATAAAGTATAGAATTTTATAAAAATTTCGACATGACCAATTCATTTCTACCACGTTTTCCCATATTAGCCAATTCTCAATATTTTCCATTTGTCCAAACAATCTACGCTACACAAATCGTGTTTTAACATATATCCAATTATAATAAATAACACACTATAGTTAAGTAATAACCAAACACAACCTATGTGTGTAAATCAAATGCCAAACGCCCGAGATGGGCTATTTAGACGCATCTCTAAACATATGATCATTCTTATAGTTCACGTGATAACGGTAGTGTTCGATATATTTATTTAACCAAAAATATATATTTATATATGTATACCACTATTTAATCCGATTTAAATAATAAATAAAGTTAGGGACGTTATTAGCCGATTTCTAAACCACAACGAACCATGAGATCAATTCGTTCCCGACACTTTAAACTCTCGACGACCCGCGTCCCAACGTACTCGAACACTAAAAATCAGCAAACCCCAACGCCCCTTTATAGTCGGACTGTTTGCACGAAACGCGCCCATATAAACCCTACTGTTATCCCAAACGCACCCCTAACTCCTGCTGCAAATCCCAGACACTCCCTGACAGCTTTTCTACTGAGCCAAGCGCCCCTGCTGCTGTTAAACAGCAAACCAAACACACCTTAAACGCTAACCTGCAGACCCAAACGCCCCTTACTGTTGTTTTGTTGAACCGAAAGGCACCCTACCGCTGGTGCTGCTGAACCAAACACACTGGATGTCCATAATAAACCAAACGCACCCTCGCTGGTCATAAGCTCAGATCGGGATGCCCTTCGTGGATGTTGTAAATTGAATCAAAACCACTTTTACTAGTTTCCTATGAAACCAAACGCAGCCTTCGTCTTTGTTTGCTGCCGAAACAAATACACCAATGGTGGTGATGGTGGCTGCCCATAACCAAAACAAACACTCCCCTACTGGAGACGAAACGAACTAACCGCACCCTACGGTTGCTAATAAAATCAACAAACGCACCCTTGTTGTGGTTTCATCAAACCATCGAAACGCACCCATCTGCCAGATTACACGCACCCTTCTGCTGGTGCTTTCCGGCTGGACCAAACGCACCTTCTGTTGGTAAAGTGATGGTGGTGACGACTGATGTGGTGGGAAAACGTGGCGGCAGTGGCTAAACAACGCCAACAGCCGTCAAACCTGATGGGTTTCAGATGGTGGATCTGGACAGACGTCGTGTAAGACGGTTGTGGGTTTAGACCACGGCTATGGTAGTGGTTGCGGTACTAATAGTGGATGGTGTAATATGATGGAGTTGGTGATTCGTGGTGGTGGTGTGGTATTGAAGCTGGTGGGGACCACGAAGTCATGGTCAAATAGATAAGGCGGCGCGTGTGGTGTTGAGGACATAAAAACAGGTGGTCAGGATAACAGCGGTGGTGGTATGGTGGTTGTGCCGTGACGGCTGATGTGATGTCCCGGGGGTGGACTGGTGATGATAGATGAACGATTGAGGGTTGGATAATATACATCTATAGTTTATTTGTAACTTTAGGTGGTGGTTATATTTTCCGGCGGTCGGAAAAACTCGCCGGCCAAAAAGAGGCGCCGGATAATTGATGAAGAGAAGTGTGTGTTTATCACATTTGGTGGCTAGGGTTATTATGCCATGAAACCCTAATTTTTAATATATATACACCACAAAATACATTTAATACAAAGTGTAAAATTTTATATAGTTAAGGGTCTAGGGATGTAAATATTATTACATGGACTAAATGCGAAAACTTTGTTATAACTTTCGTAAATTAATGGTTCGGGATTCGTTTTGGTTCGATAAAATTTGATTCATTTCCGAAAATCGCATCATTGATTTTTCCAATAAAGTGGAGTATTTACTCGTCCAATTTCTCGTAATCGTTTACATCTTTATTTAAAATAGTTATTATTTATCGGTTAACTCGAATACTTGCGTTCAAAGAAAAAAAAATTCAACTTGAATGCTCTCGTTTTCAACGTACATTATTAAAATTAAAAGAGAACTACCATATAATTTAATAAACCTTTTTATCAAATATTTTTGAATAATTAAATATAAATTTAATTTGTATCGCGTCAGTTCTCAGATTTTGCGCAGTCTTTTACAGTATGTAATATAAACTCCCGTTTTCGAATCAAAAGCTTTGATATCTCTCGAAAACGAATTTCGATTAATAAATAATATAATTTATTATTATTTAAAGTCTAGAAAATTCCCGGTTGTCACAGTACTATTTGGGGACGATCACCCCAGTTCGCGCCTTGACTGTTGATCCCCGTCGTACCACATTGATTGGTAAGCGAATTTATGTATGAGAAGATTCCATAGCGTGATTTTTGTGACGAAACGCTAACTTAGATGGGCAAATTGTTTGTCGGGTTCGCAGCCCGCTGTTTTCATAGTAAGGTAACAATGTCATGCGGAAAATAATAATTCTAATTCAGATACCGTGTATCCTATACAATGTATGCTATAAAACATAAATAATAAACGATAACGACGCTATTAACGATGAATATATTACCTATCATGGTAATATAGAGACTACGGTCTCATGGACGGTTTAAGATGTATGCTTGATATATATTGCCTGACTAGCAATATGAGGACTTACTTTCGATATTATACTTGTGTTCTGATTTTAAATGATTGTTTTATATAATGGTTTTTATTAAACTCTATGAATTCACTCGGCATTCGCTGATATGATTTTCGCATGTTTTTATCTCAGGTGCTTGAAGGTAATCCGGATAGAGATCGACTCTGATGGCCCACATAATATTAAAAATGTTCATTCGATCTATGTTTTGTAAACTAAATGACCTGTATAATTTGGGACCTGTTGTACGCTTTTAAAACTTTTATCGAATGAATGTTTGTTAAACCTTGTACAACCATTTTTATGTGTTGTCTATGATTGGAGTTATTGTGCTATCCCGTAACACTCTGAAAGACCCTTCCGTTGTACCGATACGAAAAATGAGAGTGTTACACACCTACTGTGTGTAATAGACTCCTATTGCTAACCCCTTCAAAATGAAGTCTACCTTCGGTATTTATAAACGCTGAAGAGTGGTGGTGTGACGTGTCTTGACCAATCCCTTGATGCCACGTGGAAAATACGAGTTTGAACTCGTTAGGGTTCTTCATATCAAATTGGGCGTTTCTTCGTTTCTTTCTCTTGATCTAATTGATGAATATCTCCTTGTAGAGGAGGAAGAGAGGAACATTTTTCCTTCTTTGAGTTTCTCTTGAATCCATCTTGTTCCTTCTTTAAAATGAATTGCAGGTTATGTGGTGAAAGAGATAAACTTCGTCTGTTATCGCGTCTCTTTCTCTCTCTTGATAAATGTTGAAGAAAGACGTGTGTTTTGTGTATTTGACCGTGACTTGGTCTTTCTTTGACCGCATAAGTATGAAAGTTAAATAACTTTCATTTATTTATTTTTGGTCCTTTACTTTACTTTTCCTTTTATTAAAAATTTTAGAGATTTTCTTAGTAAATTTCCATTTCATCCTTTGTATTATGAAAATTACAACTTTAGTCCTCCTTCTTGGTAAATAATGGCAAGTAAGGTCCTTGAAGCTTGATTTGTCCTTTTCTTCGTCTTTTTGTCAAATAAATCCTTGAAAACGCGTGTTTGCTCAAAAATGTATCTCGTTTACCTGAAAACACAAAAATACAAATACCCATGTTAATTCTGATATTTTTCAGTTAAATATAATGTATTTGACTATGTTTTGAGTGGTTTAAGGGTCATTATTGATGAGTGTTTTCACACTTATCAAGTATATACCTCATTCTGGTTGCATAGAGAAACGCCAACGTGTGGGTAAACGAATTTCAACGATGATTTTCTTTAAAGCATGATTAATGAAAACCAACCATGACTATCATGAAAGTAGGATTTAAATGAATTCCAACAGTGTCTTTCATGAAAGCATAAACAACAAAAGAGACGTAAGACATAATCACGTGAAGACAAAATCATCATGAAGAAACATGAAACAACCTAACATGAAGGAGTGTATAACATAATCAACATGAAGCTGAAGTTAACCATGACAGTATGAAAACATACTTGACATAAAAACATAGTAACTTATGAGGGGACATGAAAAAAAATTTATGCCAATAAATCATGAGAAAAATTTTATGCATGAAAACAGTGCATGAATGGGTGATGCAGTTTATAAAAACCTTTATATGCACGAGGTTAAATGCCAATGGTCAGTTTACCCAAAACAAAAGACATGGCGAGGGGACGCCTATGGGTCGGTCCCAAAGTTAAATGTTTCGATAAAAGCGCATACGACTAAATAGGGCCAGTCATGTACCAACCATTACTTAGTCAAAATTCCTGCAACAATGATACATGAACCATAAATAAGTAAAAATCATCTATCAAAACTTATCAGAAAAATTTTTATGTGACTAATTATGAACTACTGGGGTTCAGTCCACATAGCCACAGTTCACGAGGAACATCATGCATGAAACAATAACACATAACTAAATATGAATGAAGGTTGTCCATCCATATTAGTAAAACAATATCGATGAACGCATCAAGGTTAAAACATCAAGGTGCTGAAAACATCATCGTTAAAAACAACAATGCGCTGAACACATCAATACGTGGAATAACAAGTGTTGGTTAGGAAGCTCCTAGTGACTACCCACTAGTCACAGGTCAAGTTTTAGAGCCTACAGGTTGAAACCAGGCTCTGATACCATAATTGTAACATCCCACTTTGATAAGTGGATCGCTACGCGTAATTATGGCGTGTCATCAAAGCATGCAAGGTAATATGTAGTAAAACATACATGACCATAGGGAAAACCGGAATCAAACATCGGTTCCCAAAATAAGCACAAAACATAAATAAAGTAAATAAAATGAATGAAAGACTAAACAAGCATAAGTATATGAAGGAAAAAGGAAAAGATGTCTATGACAGCTTCCATCCTATGCACGTCCTCCAAATGCTCGATTATGTCCTTGGGTACCTGCCATTTTGGGACATGGAAAGGAAAGTAACGGCTGAGCATAACTCCTAGTGCACGGATATATGACATAGTATGAATGACTGAAACATAATAAAGACTTAACAGCAGCGGAAATGTATAAGTCCTGGAAACCCTGGTATAACTTAGTAAAACTGGTTTTATAGTTTGAAAAGCCTTATGTTTATCTTATAAAACTGTTTAACTGATTAACCATTAAGCCAATCTAGGTCATGAAATAACAACGTGCATGAATACTTGGAGGGGTGACCTTGTCATGCAAATTAGAGGGGCTGCCTCTAATTAATATAAGTTTGGGTAGGAGGGATCAGCTCCTTATGAAGGATGCAAGTCACACACCACATTCACCTGAATAATCTGTAAAAACATGTAACCTAGGATGCACCCATACGCCCCACATGATAATAATAATATGGCCAAAATCTGAAGGGACGCCACGAGCTATCACTCTGCCGTGGTGAAGTCATAACACTAGTGCCTCCAGTGTTATGGTTATGGTACCTCCATAACTAGGTGAAACTGGTCATGCATGTATATGGCTTAGGCATTTAATTAAACATAATCAAATCAAAACATATACAACATATATTGGGAAGATAGTTGGCTGCATACAGGGAATCCTAATAAGGAAAGAATGTCCATACTGAAAGGGCGGAGAATCCGTACCTTAAGTCCAGTGAACGAAAAAGACGAACGGAAGAGAGTCCTACTTCGCTCTCACTAATGCTACATAAATAGTATACGTGTATAAGTATTCTGTTTACTGAGTACGTAACTGATTTTATATCATGTCTTAGCTTGATTTACATGTTCATGCCTTATTTTACTGCTTTTAATGTTATGTTGTGTTTATCATGTATTATGTATGTTCTAATTAAGTATTACTTGTATTTCTTGTATTATTATACTTGTTTTGTAATAATAAGTAACTTCCTAAAAATAGCAGGTTTCCTAAAATAGAATGTTTCCAAAAATAGATTTAATTTTTAAAATAGATAAGTTTCTAAAAATAGAAAGTTTCCAAAAAATAGAATAGCTGCCTAAAATAAATAAGTTTCAAAAAATAGAAAGTTTCCATAAATAGATTAGCTGCTTAAAATAAATAAGTTTCTAAAAATAGAAAGTTTCCATAATTAGAAATAAGCTAGATTATTAAGCTAATAATATAAGCTTAAGTTTTACTGGTAATTATTCTAAGTCATGTGATTTAATAGTATTGTTTATTAATTATTTCATGTAAATTAAATAAACTATATGTTATAAGATTTAATTAAATATGGCATGATTTAATTAAATTAAAGTGTAAATATACTTAGGTTAAAACATGTATTAATATTTATTATTAATATAACCTAGGTCATGAAAATTAATTAATTATAAGACATGTTTTAATAATTAATTAATTACTTTAGTCTAAAATTAAATCATAAAATACTTAGGTTGAAATCATGTATTATTTCTAATAATAATTAACCTAAGCCGGTGGTGTTGGTTTGTTTTCAGCCGAGACCCCCAAACCACAAGGCTAACCCCAACGTGCGTCGAGGTCCCTTGTCTTGCCTACTGCCGAGCCACAAAGCCCACACCGAGACTACTTGGTCTCGGTTGTGGTCACACGAGTCACACCGAGAGCTTAAGCTCTTGGTTTGTGTGCGTCGGCCGAACCAAACACCCCTTAAACCATATGTTTTTAACCCCCATGATTAGATCTAATTAAAAAACATGTTTTTAATTACTAGTTTTAATAAACCCATGATTCATGTGTTCTTAGATCTAATAAATAATTAAAAAGAAAAGGTTTAAGGTTTACCGTATACGTGAAACAAAAAAGGATTAATAACACGAACGATCTTGCAAGAATTGGATCAACCAAAATCAACCAAACACCCCCTCTTGGTGTTTATATGCGGAGGCCAAAGGAGAAAAAGGTGGAGCAGGGTTTTGTGAATTTTCTAATATTCTCTATTATGAAAAATCTATTTTCCTTCTTTTTCTATTTAGTTAAATTTTAAGGTGGGCTTGGCCCATTCCTTGTCTATGCCGCGGCTATGTGGGCCCCACAAAGGGAAACCCGTTATTTTTCCGTGTTCTATTTATTTACGTGTTCTCGTGTTGTGTTTACGTGATTTATTTATTAATCGTTCGTGTCGTAAAAATATAATTATACGTAATCGTAATAAATATACGTAAATACATAATAATAGGTTCGTGATTATTTACGTTCATGACTTTCATGTTCGTGATTATAATTATTGTTGATAATAATTATCGTGTCTTAATACGTAATAAATACTTATCGTGTAATAACACGTACGTAATACTTGTAATTCCTATTCGTGAAACGTAAACGTGCTAATAAGGGAAGTTCTAATCATGTACGTATGATCATAAGGGTACTATTCATGGTAAAATCATGCGGGTTTTACAAACACCATGAACGAGCTAAAGGCAAAAGGCAAAAGGAAATTCCCCATGATATAATTGTGCTTATGAAAACTCTTTTGATTCCGCTTGCGAAAAAACGAAGAAAAATGTTAGCCCTAAAATGTGAGCGTCATTTACGAAATTACAATAGTTTAATATAGTAGGGACTAGTATCTTCACATGTTATAAGTGAGATACACCCGAACTATGTATCCCCCTCCATGCTTTCATGGAGGGGTGAGGATTCCCATTTTTGCGTTTATTGTTTCTCTCTCTAATAAACTCACACTTCTTTCTTCTTACTACTTTCTATATCTAAAATGTCTAAACACTTAATTTATCCTCCCCGACCTCCAGATCACCCTTTGTTACTTTGAATCTTATATGTTTACAATTGGCATCAGAGCTAACGGGGGGTGTTTCATGTTCTTGTTTGCTTATTTTTATTGTGTTCGTGGCTTTCAGCAGCTTATTTCATGCTTATGTTTTAAGATGAAAATGGTGTTTCAGTTAGTTATTCAGTCCATATGTTTTCTTGGTATCAAAACTGTCAAAAAGTCCCATCTTCTTTATTTAAGGCCCAGTCCATACTTCCATTTTCTTTTATTTAAAACTGCTTTTACAGTGTTTGGTCAAGGTTCTGGTGGTGATTTTTTAATCATTTTTTGGGTACTTTTTTTGGTCTGTTTTAAATTAAAAAAAAGGCTGT
This sequence comes from Glebionis coronaria, assembly GCA_025667525.1. Classification (NCBI taxonomy): domain Eukaryota; kingdom Viridiplantae; phylum Streptophyta; class Magnoliopsida; order Asterales; family Asteraceae; genus Glebionis; species Glebionis coronaria. The sequence goes on from CM046875.1 coordinate 213,423,750, forward strand.
AAATTGGTCAATTTTTTTTTAAATATTTTCTGTGTTTGATAGTGTTCTGATGATGATGATCATGAAGATGAATTCAGAAAAAAAACTTGGATCCACTATTTTCGGGATAAGGACAGAATAGCAATTTTGGAAAAAATACCGAGTTGGTGATTTTGGAAAAAATACCGAGATGGTGATTTTAGAAAAAATACCAATCTGGTGGTTTTGGAAAAAATACTAAGATGGTGATTTTTGAAAAAAATACCGGGATGGTGATTTTGAAAAAAAATACTAAGATGGTGATTTTGGAAAAAAATACCGAGATCGTGATTTTCAAGAAAGACCGGGATGGTGGTTTTCAGAAAGACCGGGTTCATTGAGTTCTAAAATCAATTAATAAATAATATCATATTAAGACTCAATTTATACCAAATCAATCATCAACCACATATATCAACAAATCTAGCAAATCTAATCCTATGAACTTTTCATCTCATATTTCCAACCCATCTCCTACACCATCTCAAGACTCGTATCAAATATAACAACAAAGATCTCAGATTTAGTATTACATGTCAAAAGATATTTATTGATCTATAACATGAATACAACCTCATTACAGATCTATGTCGAAAGATAAACTTCCTTTAATTTACGAATAAAAAATAAAAGAACATAAACTAGAAAGTTCATTCTCTTCTTGTTTAGATTCGATTGACACACATAACAAGACATGCAAACATAAACACCTACCCCGGACCCTACAATGGATCTTGAAGCTTCAATTGTTGCACTTCTTTGTGGATTAAATCACTAGAGTCGGTCTCAATGATTGAAGTTAAAAAATTGATTGAATCAATGATTAAATCAATGTTTTAGGAAGAGATTTTATTAGTCAGCGTTTGATTAGGGATTAGTTTTGATTCAATTTATCATTTGATTCTTGATTCGAAAGATCTATGATTGATCTGGGATTTGAGATGAACAGATAAAATAATGAGAGATGGGGCGGAGATAACAAGTATGTGTTATTAGGGTTGTTGTGATAACCTATTTTTTACGTATTATGGTTTTATATACCACACTCTTTGGACTGATTACCATGGGGCTTCATTTCTTTAATAGGTGGGTGTATACAAAATGTTAGTTGCGTATTACCAGGCCCGGTGATGTTTTTTTAGACGTAAGGTGGAATAAGAAGTCATGAAGTAGGCTGCGTTTCCTTTCACTTTGGGTTGGACAAGATTTCGTTGGAGTATTATGGGTTGGATATCTGTTATATAAATCCAAAATTTTACCACAATTTTGGTTTTGGACAAAGGTGCTTTAACAAAGAAAAATTTTTGTTTGAAAATCTTATTTATCCAAAAAAATTTCCCTTAACGACCGGTGGACATGAGAATGACGTTGGGCTTAAACGACAAGTAATCTAGACAAATTATACTTTTTCGAAAATTCATCATTTTTTCTAGTTAACTACATTCACAAAAAACACCAAAGCAAACAAAACAGTTAACGCTAAACATTCTGATATAAGATTCACTTAAATGACAAGCGGCTAGTTATGATTCTTCAAAGACAAGTGATCACGGAGTGGATTTGGTATTCCTTATTTGAAGTTGAAGTGGGATTTCACGAAGGCGACTACTTATTTCATCATCGAGCCTTCCTTCTATTTTCTACCCTTTTTTTTAAACCCAGTATATCGATTGATGACTTGCTTGAGCGATATAATTAATGATTGAGACTTGAATTATCTAGTTTCTAGGGTCCAGGGTGGATGGTCGACGACATGGATAATTATCATTTTTGGGAGCTTCGTTGCAGCTCTCAGTGTCACATGTAGTTGCATGTGTGGATAATTTCAAGAGGTGTTGTATTTCTTATAATTTTGTGATGGTATCAGGTAATTAAAGATTTGCTTCTGCACCGTTCTTCAATCAACAATAGTGCAAGCTTAAGTAACAAATTCGAGGGATTGTACTTCAGTTTCAAGTTTAGAATATCGGGTTTACTTCACTAGCGGTCATGAAAAATAGCCGACAGAATACGAGGTTGGAAAGTTAGACAGAGATATGTAATCAGCAATCAATTCTCACGGGATATTTATGAGCTTCATAACGACAATGGTACTTCATAGTATAAGCAAAAAATTTCAAAGTTTCTCAATGACTTAAAAAACTTTTCAAGACATTTTCTTAAGACTAAGAACTTCTTGAGTATATGGATGTCCATGATAATGATGCTTCCGAGAGTTTAAAATCATTATGGGGAAGATCGTGTACTTTAGAGTAATATGATAAACTTCCAGGGGGAAGTAGTGTACATGGAATGGTATCTACTTCACTTTATATGATTTTTATGAAGTATTATGCAGGCGTGATAGGATTGTTGCTGATTTTTTGCATGGTTCCCCAAACGGATTATCACCTTAATCCAAAAGACATGAAACATTATAAAAGCATTATTATTTAGTGTGGTTCTTCTACAAATTTTCGATGTACACTTAAACCGATGAGCTGGAAGATCTCTCAAACTACATCAAAGTGTCAGAATTTGCTTAAGATACGGATATTGGTTTGGGGGAAGCTGATTCAGAAACTTCATGAAAAAGGAGTCAATGAAGAAAGCTTTTTAAGACATGCTGCATGAATTAGGGGAAGTTAATCCAAATGATGCATATTATAATTGTTCCACAACAAGTAAAGATAAAGAGGATTTAATCTAAGGTATAAGTTATGAAGACCAGAAGACTTGAAGACTCATATATCAATGAGTTTAGCAATCTTTATAAATCCTCGCATGTTGTAGAGGAATGACCTCTCAATGAGGGAGATTGTTAGCCTCAATATAGGGAGTTAAACAAGAAGACTTAGAAGACATCCTCAACAATGGAAGCGCCTTGAAAGACTTTATCATGTTGTATTTGTACTTATTAGGAACATTATAAGTAATTTCGTATGTCGCCACATTGGGGGAAGATTGTTAGCCCTCAAATGTGAGCGTCATTTATGGAATTCCAATAGTTTAATATAGGAGGGACTATAATCGTCACATGTTATAAGTGAGATATACCCGACCTATATATACCCTTCCATACTTTCATGGAGGGGTGAGGATTCCTATTTTTGTTTTTATTGTTTCTCTCTCTAATAAACACACACTTCTTTTTTCTAGCTACTTGCTCTCTCTAAAATGTCTAAACACTTACTTTTTAATCCCCGACCTCCGGATCACCCTTTGTTACTTTGAATCTTATATGTTAACAAAAAATGCTTTGGAATTTGAAAATTTAATTGAACAAGAAATGTTTGATGATTTGAAATATGTGGAATCTCTTGAAAAAGAAATTGACGAGCTTCAATCTAAAATAGACGAGTTTTCAAAAGAATATGATCTACTCTTATAAGAATGTCTTCCCAAAGATATTATGTATGTTGTTGTTAACTATTGTGCTGATATAGATGAATATTATGATGTTGCATGCAAATATCTTGATAAGATCAAAGAGTGTGGACGTCTTGAAAATGAGCTTTCAAAAAACAATGACAATGTCAATCAAAAAGAGCTTACTTCACTTCAACACCGATGTGATTTTCTTCATAAACATTGTCATTCTCTTGAACTTGCTTTGCAATACAAAATAAGAAAATTTCCAAACGATAATTATTTGCACGTAAAACTATCTTAATCATTTCAAGAAATAAAGGAAAAGAGTAAGGAAATTACTAACTTGAAAGCTCATTTAAAAGAAAAAGACATTGCGATAGTGAGTTGAAGAAACTCATTACTAAGATGGGTGGGAAAATTATGGAACCTCATGTTTTGAAACCGGTTTTTAGACAATCCAATGCGTATATAGTTCCTAAACCATTCGTCCTGGGAAAGCCATCTTCTTTCTCAAACTCTTCATTTGCAAAATCTGGGTTTGCCCCCAAGACGAATGTGAGGGAAAGCTCACCTCAGATTTGTCCCAAAACAGATAATCAAGCACAAGGCTAAAAGAACATAAATGTGATTAAAGCATGGATGTATAGATTGGCCACTAGATCTACATACAACAAAGATAGTTAATTGCCTTAGACTTTTAGAAACATTAATAGACGTGTATCTTTTACTACAGGAGTAGTCCCCACTACTAGTGTTAGCAGGACAAAGCTTAAGAGCACTCAAACGAAAGATAAGGTCATGCAAAACAAGAGTCAAGGGAAGATGAAGGAAGTAGAAGAAAACCCTAGGATTGTTAATGTTTCTAAGAATAAAATGTATGTAATCACATGTAATGACAATTTGAATGATTTGAATGCTTTGAGTACTTTGAATGTTAAGTATGTTTGTATGGCGTGTGGAAAATGTGTTGTTAATGCTAATCATACAAGGTGTGTTTTGAATAATAAGAATGGCGTAGACACTAGAACTAAGAAGCAAATTTTGGTGCCTAATAATGCTAGTAAACCCAAAAGGAAAGTGAACCAATCCATTGCAAACCACCCTAAGAAAAATGTTGCCTCAGACTCTACTACTCAGAACTCTAGAAGTAGAATTATGGAATTATATGAGTCTACTAGCAAGTCTTAGAAATGGTGGTTTGCTAATAAATGTCCTCCAAGTTATAAATGGATGCCTAAATCTAGGACAAAAAATGTGAATATGAGCGTTAGCTTGCCTTTAAGTGTTGAAACTAGGTAAACTAATGATTCAGAATTCAAAACTAACATGGAATCAAATATTGAAAGTGCTGCATCGTGTTCTAAATCTTCTACAAGTCATAGAGATAATTCTCTTCATACTGGACTCCGGGTGCACTAAGCACATGACGGGAAATCTAAAGCTTCTAATTAACTTCGTTGAGAAGTTCCTGGGTACGGTCCGATTCGGTAATGATCAATTTGCACCGATCCTAGGATATGGAGATTTTGTTCAAGTAAATATCACAATTAAAAGGGTATACTACGTCGAAGGGCTCAATCACAATCTTTTCTCGGTTGGTCATTTTTGTGATGCGGATTTAGAGGTTGCTTTTAGAAAGAAGACATGTTTTGTTCAAGATTATTATGGGAATGATTTACTCACCGGCACACGGGGTAAAAACCTTTACACAATTTCACTTCAAGACTCAACTACCACAACTCCTATTTGATTCATGGTTAAAGCTTCATCGACAAATGCATGGTTTTGGCATTAACGTCTTTCTCATCTCAATTTTGATACCATCAACTTGCTGTACAAGAAAAATATTGTGAGAGGCCTTCCAAGTTTGAAATTCATCAATGATCATCTTTGTTCTTTTTATGAGTTATGTAAAGCTAAGCGTAGTAGTTTCAAGACTAAGACTACACCAAGCTCTAAAGGACGGTTAGATCTTCTTCCTATTGATTTGTGTGGCCCCATGTGTGTTCAAAGTATCAATGGGAAGAAATACATTTTGGTAATTGTCGATGACTACTTAAGGTACACATGGACTCACTTCTTGAGGTCTAAGGATGAAACACCTGAAACTCTCATTAACTTCCTAAAGCAAAAACAACGTGAAGCACATTGACATACGTTACCACTTTATCAAGGAGCAAGTCGAAAATGGAGTGATCGAGCTTTACTTTGTCAAATCGAAGTATCAGCTGGCAGATATTTTCACAAAGGCTTTATATCGCGCTAGAATTGAGTTCTTGGCCGACAAGCTAGGAATGAGAACTTTCTCGCTTGAAAATCTTAAGGCATTGTCAGATGAAGCGAAAGAATAGTGGTGGTAAACTATTCTTAAGTGTCCTTGGTGATCATGTATATATTGTATATTTTTTAAACATCAAAAGCAAAATACAAAAACATAAAACCCTATATAAACCCTAAAAATCGAAAAAGTTTAGAAAAATTCAAAAATATTTTAATTTTAATTTTTTTAAAAGGCATGTCTTTTTCGACAATAATATATACGGCTTTAGAAATGTCAATTAATATTGACACGGCGCCATAAGTAGAGTTCTTACAAAAGTTGTATATATGTTTTAAAACATGCATATATGGCTTGCTATTATTTCATATAGTAACCTGCTTTTCATGTTAAAGTCAAGTATTTCCTCGAAAAGCTTTGCCTCAACGAGAATTAATTATCTCGGGCATGGTTTAGTTTATATCCATGTAAGGGATTGTGTTTACGTAATAACATAATCTAACATGAATATATGTACGCATCAGTGCATCTATTTGTTAAAACGAGAGAAATCTTGTTTTTTTGGAAGTTATCCTACATACTCGACAAATCGACTACTCAAACGATGACTACAACTCTTTAGATATAAAACAAGTCAACAGTTGAGGGGGAGAAATTGTTAAGAATATAGATTACTCTATGCCGCCGATTCCATTTCGGTGTCAAGAAAAAGATTACTGATTTTCAAAAAGAGGAGATAACTTCAGACACAGCGTTACAAGGGAGACCAACATTTGTAGACAAGAACCACATGTTTCTATCATATGATGTTCTCATCAATCATGTCCAACCTCGTAAGCTCTTACAAACGGTGAATATGTTATCAGATATGATCTTTGCATGTGCTAATTCCGTACAATTGAGTATCATGTGGTTGATTTCAGATGTGTATCAAAGGGTTGAGTATGACATTTTTCAAAAAAATTCACAAATGTGTTAATTCAAATGTTTATCAAAATTACATACTCAACTCCTCACACAATTGTGTCTCAAGTGTGTTTCACTAATATTTGATTTCAAATGCGAATCAAGTATGTTATAATTACATTTCGTATTATGAAGATAAATGGACTTGCATTTTTCTTCCCAAAACTTTGTTAAAACTTCATTAAATCAATTGATATCAAAAATATCGATTGGGTTAATATTTTTAATATGGGGGAGAAAATGTGATTTACTATGAGATTAAGTCTATCACAACGATGTTTAATAAAAAGGTTTGACTTAACGTGTTCGCTCATCCCAAGATATGTGAAATGTTTTCGAATATTGAGGCATATGTTAAGGGGAAATGGATTTTTATTTCAAAATGGATTTTATGGTGACGAGTACTTACCAAAAACACACTTAAATCACGACGTTTATGGTGACAAAAGGTTGGTAGGATAGGTATAAGTCTAATGACTCTTCTAGAACCGGAGGAATCTTCCCAAGGACATTCTATAACTAAAAATAGTAGTCCTTAGGAAAGATGGAGAAAGATTGTGAATGTAAAACCCCTAAAATTTTATTTTAGCATGACATCACTTGTACACGTCACCTCATGATTATATATATATTATCACCTTTGCATGAGATATTTTTATCTATCATTTATATTATGTACTTACATAAGTGTTGTTAGCCCTATATTTTATATAGTCGAACAAGATTATAATAGGTCATCTTAGTCGTTAAAGGTCTTGTATTGTAATAGGTTAATCGGGTTAACCGGGCTTGGACTTTAAGCTAATATTGTCTAAGTTAGGGGCTATATGCCCAAGTGTAAGCCAAGCCTGGCCCAAGAAACAAGCCCATGAGACCACCAAGCTCATGGATATATAAACCCTCTTCCATGTGTGGAAGAGGGTGTTGGTTCATTTACTTTCTCTTTCTAATAGCAATTAACCTTCCACTATTCTCTCTACTTTCTGTCTCTAACTGTATTCTCTTTCACTCTCTAAATATACTCTCTAAATCTTGTGTCATGGATTGAAGTGGAATTAACATTGGGTATCAAGAGCCTATAGTGGATATGTGATTGAAGATTTGTGGTGTGTTTTTATTGGATTCGTGAGTTTTTGATAGATTCTACCCAAGTTTCAAAATTTTTTCGTGTTTTTGTTGTTCCAAGTGATCCAAATATCTCCTACATAGTTGTGGTAGGGATTTGGGTGCTTGGATTGGTTAAAATCACGGCTTTCTAAGAAAAAATCTCTTTTTTTTCTTCAAAAGTACGGAACAGTAACTTTATTGAGAAACTTCGGCTTAAAAATCCATCGCAATACGTGAGGGTTTCTATATTGCGACAGTTACTGTGACAACTTATTGCGAAATCACATCTTTGCAATAGGGTTTTTTTTATTGCGATAAGTATTGCGATAGGTATTGCGACAGATATTAGTTGTGGTATTGCAAAGACTTGCCATTTCAAACATTGCGAAGTTTGTTTTTTGAACATCGCGAAGTTTGGGATTTTGAACATTGCGAAGTTTGGGATTCTTAACATTGCGAAGTTTGGGATTTTGAACATTGTGAAATTTGGGATTTTGAATATTGCGAAGTTTGTTTGAACATTGCGAAGTTTGGGAAGTCGCAACATTGCGAAGAGTTGAGTCCTTCCAAACATTGTGAAGACTTCAATTCTTTGTTATTACATTGCGAAATCTTGTCCAATCATTTGAAATTTTTCCTAAATTCAACTTGTGAAAAATTCCGAACATGCAATTCTTTGGCTTTGGAATTTTTTTGGCTTCCCGTGACCACATTGTTAAGGGATTTCATCAATCTTTTTAGAATTGACAACCACACCTCATCACAACACATCCACTAAGATCCGAATCCATTCACAAGTATTCACCATGTCTAACAACAACAACATCAATAACTGCTAATCAAATTCGTTTGGAACAAGGTGGCAACGGTAATCCACCTGTGCTGACAGCCGGTTGCTACATTAAGAGGAGATCTCGTTTCTTGAGATTTCTAGACGGAAAAGATAACTGAACTGCTCTTCGTCATTGCCTCGAGAATCCACCTCCAGTTTTTGAATTCAGACCAATTACCACATAAGCAGAGGATGGTACTTCATCAACTACACGAGCTATGGAGAATTTAGACACATAACCTGGTGAGAAAAAGAAACTCCTCCAAGTTGAAGATGATGTTGTGAACTACATACTCACTGGGATTTATAACGATATCTATTCCATGATTGATGCATGTCCTAACGGTATGGAAACGTGTTGTCCCTAATTTGTGATGATTAAACAAGAAAGAAGAAAGAAAATGGATGAAGTAGATGAATTCTAGAGAGAGAAAGTAGAGAGATAAGTGTGTGAAACTTTTGGAATGTTAGATTAGAGAAAATGAACAACCAACACCCTTCCTAACATGCTAGGAAGGATATTTATAGCCTTGCCTACATGTGGCATAATGGGCTATATGTTTGATTGGTCTGGGCTTGAATAAATGCTTAGTACCTTGAAAGAGGACTTTTAAGCTAGCCATCAAGCTCATAATGTCACGACTATTATACTACCTATTACAGCGTTCTAATAAATGTAACAATAATAAACTATGACCGAGCATTCTCGTTTGAATCAATATTTTGAGGCTAACAATCTCCCCCAATGTGAGGTCATTCCTCTTTGATATTTGGAGTTCAATGGATATTATGAATCTTGTCATAAATGAGTCTTGAACGTGTAATAGTAGTCTTGTTCCTTCATGCTATGATCTTTGAACCTTTGTCGTTGTCTTTCGACTTTGTCTTTAAACTTGATATCTTCAAATCATTCTTGACTTGTCTTTGCCATCTTGCGATCTTGTGTCTTTATCCACATGCTCATACTTTGCACAATCTTGAAAGCTGGCTAATAACCTCCTTTGAAAATAGGCCATTCCTCTACATTAATTGATAAGGAAGATTTTGATCATCAGAGTTGTGGAAGTCTTTAGCTTTCTTGATTGTTGAGTGTCTTTGGGCATGAGTATGTGGTTTTGAATCTTTGACTTTGCTGAGTACAACTTAACGCCACCTTCTTGAGATAAAACTTAGACATGGACTGAATGGATTTGACATTCGTCCTAAATTGGTAGAGTTTTACCTCCAGTCGGTGAAGACCGTCACACGATATTAAATATCATACCTGTGATTAGGTACATTCAATTAAGAATATCCTTGACAGGATTTTGCGGCAGTACTAGCCGTTCTCTTTACTCGACCGTCTCAAAGCAAGACTACGAACATAAACAAGGAATCAATTGGATAATATCCACTTGATTAAAGTCGTCAATTCAAATTCTTGGAACAAGTTTGATTCATTTAGAATCTTGCCATTGTTGCTTTCCAGTTGACACAGGCTTGATTCTTAAAGAATCTCACAAGTTACCTACCGTAGCGCTGTTTGATGTTGACGCTAGAAGGATTTCCATTCTTCACTGTGAATATTAATAAATATCACTCTGAATGTTCTGCCAAGACCATAAAGGTATTGCGTAGAAACCTGAAACGAGTTTGAATCGATAAAGAAACAAACCACATTTGCTTTTCAGTTTTACATATGTTCAATTCATAAAGAATCTTACACATGACCTACCGTAGTGCTGTTTGATGTTAACACTGGAAGGATTTCCACTCATCATTTTGAATACTAAGTAGTATCACTTTGAGTGTTCTAGCAATACCGCAAGGATATAGCGGAGGACTCTCTTGATCGTCATCCATGTGTCCTAATGAGATTTGATTGATCTCTTGGCTCTAGACTCGATTTGTGCACTTTTAGTGGTCGGAGGCTGGAGCAGATGCCACCTATTCAATATCAACTATCTCGGAGTGAGAAAGTCAATAGATATCGTGTTGATCTATGTGACAATAAAACAAACTTCTTTTGAGAGAAGTCTGAGTCAGCTGGGGAGGGGTTGTGCATTACATCACTGGGTCCATGATGCGTTGTCTTCATGATGTGTTGATCGGGTTTTTGCCTAAGTTGTATGGAGGGATAATTTTTTACACCCTTTATCCTTACATTTCTTTTTCATTCTTCAACCCCTTCAATGCTTACCAAGACATCATTACTAGCACCTTGTGGTGATTGTTCTAGTGCTAGCATTAGTACTTAGTCGGCATTCAGCTACGTTCTCATTCTACTCCATCTTTCCTAAGGACTTCTAATAATCTATGGAATTGTCCCTGGGAAGATCCCTTCGGTTCTGGTTGAATCATAGGACTTAAACCTAACCACCCTTTTGACACCAATAACGTCATGAATTAAAGATGTTGTGGGTATTTGATCGTAACCATGAGTGCTTGAGTCTTTAGATCACATTTTAATCACATTTTCTCCCCTATCTCTAATATATAAAATCGTTTGATATTAGAGATACCAAATTTGATTAAAATATATTGTGAAAATAGTCTTGAAAAACTTTCAGGATAAGAATGTGTCAAATTTAGCATGAATTTGGAACGCCCCCCTCAAAAATTGACCATGTGAATTATCATTGTGAGGATCTGATCCACAATTCACTTTTTGAGGATAGGAGTTGTTGAACACACAATTTTTGAATGATTTTGAATAATCATTGAAAAATTCTTGAAAAAATTGTGTTCAACGCTTTTTGAAAAAACTCTATTTCTTTTTGGCAAAAATATTTTTCTAAAGCATAAACTTGAGTTCATAGTCTTTGAATGTCTTGACAAATCCACTCAAGTGTAAGAAGATTTAACTTCTTTTGTTGAGGGTAAGCGCACTAAATCGTACACTCCCCCATGAATATCGATCCGGGTTGCAATGTGAAAGTGATTACAAGCCATTGTGTTGAGCTCAAAACGTTGAATGTTTTGTGAGAAACTCAACCCAAGATAGATTGCTCTACCCGTTGTTGGAAAAATTGTCTAAAATAGACATTTTCCTTTATTAAAAGTAGAAATGACATGTTTTGAAAAATATTTACAACTTTCATTCGAGCTTTATGTACACACCCGTGTGATTGAGCGACATTTCTAGGTACGTCCATATTATCGATACTGAAAGACATGTCGAGATGAATACTTTTGAATTTTTAAAGATTTTTTAATTTTGTGTTTTGCTTTTATGTGTTTTATATTTTTGTATTTTTGTTTTTCAAAGATATTTACAAATAGATGTTTGATAAATGAATCAAGCAGGCTTCTTTGCAAGAAACTCTAGTTCTGCTGGAGTCAAACATCTCATACCAATTTGCCTAACTAGATACGCAAACCTCTCTTTCGAAAGAGCTTTTGTAAACAACTCAGCTAATTGGTAATCAGTTCCAACAAAGTATAGTTCAACAATACCCCTTTCAACTTGTTCCTTAATTAAGTGATATCTGACATCAATGTGCTTCATGCGGGAATGATGTACCGGATTGCAGGAGATGGCTATGGCTGACTTTGAGTCACAGTACATAGGTACTTTATCAAAGTGAAAGCCATAATCCGTGAGTTGTGTTCTCATCCAAAGAACTTGAGCGCAAAAAGTAGATAGAGACACATACTTCGCTTCGGCTGATGGCAGTAACATGCAATCCTGCTTCTTGGAAGACCATCCCACGAGCTTATCTTGACCTAGAAATTGTGCACCACCTGAAGTACTTTTACGTGTATCAAGACACCCTGCATGAATGGTATTCTTGAGGTACCGAAAGATCTGTTTAACCTCCTTGAGGTGCTTTTCAGTGTGTCGTGCTTGATATCGTGCACAATAACACGTAGCATGTGATATATATGGTCTGCTTGCTGTTAAGTACATGAGGGAGCCGATCATTGAACGATATTTTGTTTGATCTATGGCATCTCCCTCCAAATCAGCATATTATGATATGGTTGATAATGGTGTCCCAATGGGGTCACATGAGGTCATACCATGCGTTTTGGTTATCTCTTGACAATAGTTAGCTTAGTTAATGAAGGTACCACTTGGGGATTAGTGAACTTTAATTCCTAGAAAGAATTTTAGTTCACCCATCATAGACATTTCAAATTTGTTGTGCATTACTTTTTCAAACCATTTTGAAAGTTTTGGGTTTGTAGACCCGAAAATAATGTCATCAACATAAATCTGCACAAGCAAGATGTCATCCCCATATTTATAAGTGAACAAAGTTAGATCAATGGAACCTTTTGAGAAACCTTTGGATACCAGATATTTTGAGATCTCGTCGTACCACGTCCTTGGAGCTTGCTTGAGTACATAAAGTGCTTTGTAGAGACGATACACCTTGTCAGGATAATGAGGACTGACGAATCCTTCCGGCTGATTGACATAGACTTCTTCCTTCAAAGGACCGTTAAGAAATGTCGTCTTTACGTCCATTTGATAGACAATGAATCCCTTATGTGCATCATAAGCAAGGAAAATCCTGACCGCTTCCATTCGAGCTACTGGTGCAAATGATTCTTCAAAATCAATACCCTCTTTCTGGCCATACCCTTTAGCCACTGGCCTGGCTTTGTTCTTGATGATTGTGTTTTCTTCATCCATCTTGTTTTTCCAAACCCATCGAAGATTTAATGGAATTACATCGTATGGTCTGTCAACAAGTTCCTAGACTTTAAGTCTTTCAAATTGAAGAAGTTCATCTTGCATCGATTGAATCCAAGCATGATCAGCCATGGATTCTTTGATGGTTTTCAGTTCGGCTGTCGGTTTCAAACATCGCCATAGGTTTCAAGCTGTCGTCTTATACGAATGGGCTGTGAAGGGTTTCCAATTACTTGAACCAAAGGATGATCTCGGGTCCAATGATGTGTTGAAGGATGTCGTTGGTAGAACGTATACATATTTGACGGATCAACATGACGAGTAGAAGACTCTCCAGTTTTGTGTACTGGTGTACCGAATGGGTTGTGAAAATCGTCTTCGTTAGATAATGCATTGTCTGCTTGATTTGTGTTCTCTAGAGCGATGACAGTAGTTGTGGATGTTGTAGGAGCGGTTGTTGATGTGATATTCTGAGGAGGTAAATCTGCAGCAACCCGTGTTGAAGTAGATGAAGTTGTATCCTTTTGTTGAAGATGATCGGTATCATCATTCTTATCATGAGTGACAGCGGAAGACTTTGATACAACGTGTTTCTCCCTCGTGAAATATTCATCACACATTGGTCCATATAACATTTCCAACTCTTCAAGTGTCGTGTCCACTGTCATATCTGCTCTAGGAACATGTTCAGGAACCAGCTTTAAACTTGACGGTTTATTGTTGTGGTCTTGAGTTCTGAGTACCATGCGGTTGTGCTCAAAAGTATTTTGTCGTTGTGGATTGGGACTTAAACTGTTTTGTTCAAGTGCCATTTCTTGTAATTCATCAAATCTGATATGAATAGTCTCCCTATCAATTTTGTTCTCTTGTTGTACACTCTATATCCCTTAGACTGAGTTGCATATCCCACTAGAATGCATGAATCACCTTTCTCTTTCATCTTGTCCAGATTTTCACCATCTCGAAGAATGTAGCACGTACATCCAAAAACGTGAAGGTGTTTGAGTGAAGGTTTTTGATCATGAATTATCTGATATGGTGTCTTTTCGTATCTTGGGATAATTAAGGATCGGTTTTGTGTGTAGCATGCGGTTGACCTGGCTTCGTCCCAAAGGAATAGTGGAAGTTTTGAAGCGGATAATAATGTTCGAGCAGCCTCAACTAAAGTACGGTTTCGTCTTTCGACAACGTTGTTTTGTTCGGGTGTTCGAGCAAAGGTGTTTCATGTTTAATCCCTTCTTCTTCAAAATATTTCTTCATAGTTGAATTCAAAAATTTTGTGCCTCTGTCCATACGAACCACTTTTACTTGAGCTTGAAGACCACGTTGTATCTACTTAAGGAAGTTAATAAGAACTTCGGGTGTCTCATCCTTGGACCTCAAGAAGTGATTCCACGTGTACCTTGAGTAGTCATCGACAATTACCATAACGTATTTCTTCGCATTGATGCTTTGAACACTGGGTCCACACAAATCGATATGAAGAAGATCTAACCATCCTGTAGAGCTTAAGGTAGTCTTTTTCTTGAAACTACTCCGTTTAGCTTTACAAAGCTCACAAGAAGAACAAAGATGATCCTTGATGAATTTCAAGCTTGGAAGGCCTCTCACAATGTCTTTCTTGGAAAGCAAGTTGATGGTATCAAAATTGAGATGAGATAAACGTTTATGCCATAACCATGCCTGAGTCGTTGAAGCTTTAGCCATGAAGCAAATTGGAGTTGACGAAGTTGTTTCTTGAAGTTAAATTGTGTAAAGATCGGTACCCCGTGATTGGTGAGTAAATCATTCCCATTATAATCACGAACAAAACATGTCTTCTTTATGAAAGAAACTTCCAAATCTGCATCACAGAATTGACCAACCGAGAAAAGATTATGATTGAGTCCTTCGACGTAGTATACCCTTTTGATCGTGATATTCCCCTGAACCAAATCTCCATATCCTAGGATCGGTGCAAATTGATCATTTTTGAATCGGACCGTACCCAAGCACTTTTCCACGAAGTTAATTAGAAGCTTGAGATTCCCCGTCATGTGCTTCGTGCAACCGGAGTCCAGTATGAAGAGAATTATTTGTATCACCTGCAGAAGAAGTAGATCACGATGGAGCATTTGCTAAATTGGATGCCAAGTTAGTTATGATTTCAGAATCATGAGTGTCCTTAGCATCATTTAAAGGCATACTAACACTCGTTGTCACATTTTCTGTTCTAACTTTAGGCATCCATTTATATCCTGGAAGACATTGATTTGCAAATCACCATTTCCACGACTTTCTAGCAGACTCGTATAATTACCTAATTCTTTTTCTAGGGTTCTTAGTGGTGGAGTCTGATGCAATACTTTTCTTAGTGGGGGTAGCAGCAGAATGGTTCACTTTGCGTTTGGGTTTACTAGCACTAATAGGCATCGCAACTTGCTTATTAGTTCTAGTATCTACGCCTTTCACATTATTCATAGCACACATAGAATGATCAGCATTAGAACATTTTCCACATTTCACACAAAAAAAACTTAACATTTAAAGCATTCAAAACAGTCGAATCATTTAAATCGTCATTATATGTGATTACAGACGTTTTATTCTAAGAAACATGCAAATTCCTAGGGTGTTTTTCTACTTCCTTCATCTTCCCTTTACTCTTGTGTTTCCAAACCTTATCAAAACCAATTGTGATTAACGCTTGGTGCTCGAGTATTCCTTATGGGTTGGTCTATGGTGACCTTTCCTTTCCATCCATCTTGGGGGCAAACACAGGTTTTGCAAACGAGGAATTTGAGAAAGCGGATGGTTTTCCCAAGATAGAGGATCTATTCACTTTATGGGCATTGGGTTGTCTAACAACAGATTTCTTAACGCTAGGTTCCACAACTTTACCACCCATCTTAGCAACGAGTTTCTTCAACTCTTCTATTGCTATGTCTTTTTCTTCTGAGCTTTCAAATCCGCAATATCAAGACTTTTTTCATTTAGTATTCGACATGACTCAGATAATTTTACTTCCAAAGGTGTATCATTTGAAAAACTGCCAACTTTGTTTTGCAAAGCAAGTTCAAGTGAATGACAATGTTTTTGAAGAAAACCATATCTATGTTGAAGTAACGAAAACTATTTTTGGTCAACTTTATTCGATAGATCAGTTTCAAGACGTTCACACTCTTTGATTTGATCAAGATATTTTCATGCAACATCAGAATATTCATCAATATCAACACAAGATGTAACATAAGCACATAATATCTTTTGAGAGGCATTCTTGCAAGAGTAGATCATATGCTATAGAAAATTCGTCTCTTTCAGGTTGATGGTCATTCACTACTTGTTCAAGAGATTCCACATATTTCAAATCATCAAACATTTCTTGCTTAATTAAAGTTTCAAACTCCAAAAAATGTTTTTGCGTTCTTTCCGCAAGCGGAATCAACATAATTTTCACAAGCATAGTTATATCGTGAGGAATTTCTTTGTTGCCTTTCAAACGTTCACGTTCTTTCCAGTCGTCATCAACAACCTTTTTGAAATTTTCGATGTTTTGTTTAAGAAAACTTAATGTTTGCTTACTCTTGCTTACAGAAGCTTTATATGGCAAGTACTCAATAAATTTTGAAACATTAGTTTTCTTAGTGGCAAAAATTTGTCTCCATTTTATTCTTATTTGTTCACATTCGAAAAATATTTGCTCACGAGACTTCTGTGTTTGCGGTTTGAAAAGACCATAAAGACTGTTTTCATAAGCATAATTATATGGATTAAAAAATTCTTTATTAACTTTTGGTCTACTCTCTTCTTCCAAATCATTTGAATCTTCACTATCGGGCATAACAACAAGGCAATCAAGATCGGTCCATTGGGACTCATCAAGATATAAGTGTTGATTCTCAGATTGAGCTTGCTCAAGGTACTTAGGATTAGCAAAACTAGGTCGATCCTTAAAAAACGAATGAGGTGCCAACAGTCTCATGGTTTGAATTGATTGATTAGTTTTGTAAACTATTTTCTTGTAAAAATCAATTTGATTTTCAAGTTCCACCATTTTGTCGATATCTTTCGCTTGTTTAGTTTTGAAATCCTTTTCTAACTTTTCAACCACTGCTTTCTTTTCATTAACAAGTTTAGTTTTATCCTCTTGAAGAAAACCATTTACTTGAGTTAGCTCATTGACTTTCGTGGTAGCAATATACGTTTTGTGACGTCCAGTACTCAAAGAGGTGTTATGATTACGTTTCTCTTGTTCTAAAAGCTTAAGAGTTTCGTTATATTTCTTTTGATAATCGTCCTTTTTAACGTTAATTAAACACCCTTTGTACCCCTCAATCTCATTAGTATTTTGAAGAAGATGAGCTCTATAGCTATTAATGGTCTCACTAGATTTAATTAGAGCAGCTTTGCATTCTTCAAAATTTTGAGTGAGCGTAGCGTTCGCCTTCTTCAATTGCTTTTACCTCTTTTTAGTTTCCTTGACATCTTTTTGTAAGGAAGCAATTAAGTTAGCAAGCGCATACGCTCCTCATCATCATCATACTCGTTTGCATGTTGATCATCCTCAGACTCATTATTGCACATGTCTGATGAATCGGGTGTGGTATTGCTATCAGCCGTTTCCATCATACATGTGTCATTAATGGTTTGAGTGTGATCACAATGCTCATGCGTATTAGCATTGGTAAACACATTATATTCCTCTGCATTCTGTACCTTTTCAATTGGCTCAGTATCAAAGATAGGACCGTTGTCATCTTTAGTTACATTGAGAACTTCTTCAACCTTTGCCATGTACGAGTAATGTGTTTCAAGTTCTTGGTCGGAGGCTTCATCATCAGTGTCATCAAGCATTGCTCCTGGTCAACCGACAGTTTAACCCCATCTTCCATCTTCTTGCATAGCAACATAATTTCCTTATGATAACCAGAGTCTATAAATCGTTTCGGCTTTCTGCATTCCTTTGCCATATGCCCATAACCTTGACAACTAAAGCACTGAATTCCACTTTGTTGAACCACTTGAGTGCCAACAGATTCCCTATTCCTAGCAATAGTAGCAATCCTCTGAGTATCATACTTAGCAGTTTGTCGATCATACTTTGCAGAACCCTCAACATGAGTTAGATTACGTCGATCATACCTAGGAGGACTTTCATCACGTTGACGTGTTTCATACCTTAGAGGAATCTCAACATATTTGTTCCTTGTGTTAGATGATGTTCGAAGATTGTTGTTGGTGGGTTTGAAGATTTTCTTGTAGGTCTTCATAATAAAAGCAATTTGTTGTTTCATCTCACTATCCTTCTGAGATAGTTCTTCATCACTGTCCTCTTCAGATGATGGCTCAGATGATGGTGATGGTGCTCTTGGTTCTTTCTCTCGTGATCTTGTGGGAGCTGAAGACTTGGATGAAGTGGAGTATCTTGGTGAGGAAGATGTAGTGGAGTATGATTTTGGAGCACGATAGCGATGATCTTGGACATGGTGAGTGGTAGACACCAAAGCAAGTGGATTAACAGTCTTTGCTACCCGTTCAGCTCGAAGTTCATTTGCCTCATTCTGAAATTGTTTCAAAATGTCAAAGAGTGTGTGATAGTTAACCTTGTCCAACTTTTTTTGTTGTTTTACCAAAGTTACAAATCGTGTCCACTCTGGTTGAAGTTGTTGTAAAAATTGCACATTTACTTGCATGGTGGAGACTTCCAAATTGTTTCTTGTCATATCATTCATCATTTGTAGAATCTGGAGTAATATGAATTAATTGTTTCCCCATCCAAAGAAGTGAATTTACCAAAGTTCAAAAACAAGTTTGTTTTTACATCTTGTTTGTTCAATGATTCTCCTTGTTGCAGACGTTCAACGGCAAACCACATCTCTTTATCAGTAGAACATGCATCAACCGTTGAGTAAATATCATCCCCAATCCCACTTAGAATCAGATAGATTGCTTTCTTCTCTGCATCAATCCAAGCACGGTTCTCTTTGGAAGTATTCTCATATGTTTCCTTAATAGTCTACTCAGCGGAACCGGGTGTCGAGTCGGTTGCTGGAGTTGCAGGAATGGTGATTGTAGTGGGAGTATAGGGTCCGTCAGTGATACAACGACGAAGAACATCACCATTAGGTTTTTTGTCAAGATATTGAAGGAATCGTGATTTCCATTGTGCATATCTAATGAACACAAGCATTGGTGGTCTCTCTTATTGCCCGCTACCATGATGTTGTTGTTTGTCACACGATACTTTGTTGTAGAATCCATCTTGATAAGCTTTGAATTTAGAAATGAATATGGATATTAAGTAGATGTTATAGTGATAGTTGTTGACTTAAAAAAAATGTTGAAATCCCTTAAAAATGTTATCGGAATGTCATCGTAATAGTCATCGGAATAGTCATCGGAATCTCATCAGAATATGAGTGGTCACAATATGAGTGATCAGAATATTAGTGATCGAAATACTTAGTGATCGCAATGTTTGTGATCGCAATGTTTGTGATCACAATACTAGTGATCGCAATACTAGTGATCGCAATATTTGTGATCGCAATACTAGTGATCGCAATACTAGTGATCGCAATATTTGTGATCGCAATACTAGTGATCGCAATACTAGTGATCGCAATATTTTTGATAGCAATACTAGTGATCGCAATACTAGTGATCGTAATACAAGTGATCGCAATTCGTGATCATAATGTAGAAACCCTAAGGCTTTGTGATCGGAATACTGAAGCCCTTATCGCAATATGAGTGCACATCCGAGACTTAAGGTAAAAAGTTGAGATTTTTACAAGAAACCTGTGATAATAAGCAAACCACAATAACCAAATCCTTACCACACGTATGAAAGATTTTGAGATATATAGCAAGATTTAGAGCACGGAAAGCACAAGAAAAACTTGAATCCGAGATGAGTTTATGTGTAAATCACACGAACTAAGTAGTATATCAACAACAAATCATAAAACTACCCCATGGCGATTAATACCAATTGTTGTCCCTAATTTGTTATGATTAAACAAAAAAGAAAGAAACAAAATAGATGAAGTAGATAAATTCTAGAGAGAAAAAGTAGAGAGAGAAAGGATAGAGAAGTGTGTGAAACTTTTGGAATGTTAGATTAGAGAAAATGAACAACCAACACCCTTCCTAACATGCTAGGAAGGATATTTATAGCCTTGCCTACATGTGGCATAATGGGCTATATGTTTGATTGGGCTGGGCTTGAATAAATGGTTAGTACCTTGAAAGAGGCCTTTAAAGCTAGCCATCAAGCCCGTAATGTCACAACTATTATACTACCTATTATAAAGTTCTAATAAATGTTACAATAATAAACTATGACCGAGCATTCTTGTTTGACTCAATATTTTGAGTCTACCAAAATGTGCAATACAATTCATCGGTTGAAGCAAGGTGAGTCGATCAATGTTCAAGATCTCGAGACTAATCTACTTTGGGAGTTTGGAAAATTCAAATCCGAAGATGGTGAATCCATTATCTCATATTACTCGATATTCTACAAAATGATGAATGAGCTTGTCAGAAATCAATGCACCATCTCCAATAATTATGCCAATGTTCAGTTTTTACTTCAACTCAAACCGGAATGGCAAAGGTTTGTCACTTTGGTTAAACAAAGGGAAGATATCAAGACCATCTCCTATCACACAATTTATGATATCTTGAAACAACATCAAAATGAAGTGAATGAACTTAGGGCTAAAAAGGCAGAACGGTGTGCTAACTCTATTGCTTTTATGTCTGTTACTTCAACACAACTTGTTCATCGTCAACAAGCACCTTATCGTTCCTCAAAGTCCTCAAGGTCATCAAGCTCATCCACTAATCCTCTAGCTACTGCTAGAAACAAAGCAAAAGAAATTGTCCCCACTCTACCTCCAAAGTATGACACCGAGTCAGATGGAGACAGTGACGATGAACAAACTTCAAGGGACAAGAAGATTGAGGAACTCATGTCTTTACTCACCACAACATATAAGAAGATCTACAAACCTACCAACAACAACCTTAGATCATCCTCCAATGCTCGATATAAGGAAGTCGAAATACTCCAAGGAATGATCGTGATGCAAGGTATGATAATCAGAGGTTGCCGAATCAAGTTGGGGCTAGAAATACTATAGGCACTCCGGTTGTGCAGAAGACTGGGATGCAATGCTTCAATTGCAAGGGATTTGGGCACATGGCTAGAGAATGCAAGAAGCCAAAATGGGTCAAGGATTCTGCATATCACAAGAAAAATATGTTGATTTGTAAGAAAGAAGAAGCAGGGATTCCACTCACAACAGATGAAGTTGATTGGCGTGACGACAATGATGATGAAGCCGATGATCAAGAGTTGGAGGCACATTATGTGTACATGGGAAAGATTCAAGAAGTGATTCCAGAGACTGCTGACAATTCTGGACATACCTTTGATACTTAGCCAATTGAAAAGGTACCATCATATGATAATTATAATGTGTTTGCTAATGAACGACAGCATCCTGAGCAACCCCAAAGCATAAATGACACATATGTAATGGACACGGAGGATACAAATATCTCTACGAATTCACATCATATGTGTAATGATGACGCTAATGTTGCTCAGGATGCTGAATCGGATGAGGATCGTGAGTTGCTTGCATCTATTATTGAAACTTTGAAACATGAATTTGATGAAAACAAAGAGGCTAATAAACGTTTAAATCAAGAAAAAACATCCTTAGCCGAGGAGATAGACAGGCTTAAAGAGGGTGATTATGTAAAAGAAGCTGATCAACGAGTTGTGATAGCTAATGGTTTGGTATATGAACGTAAGGTGCTCAACAAACAATATTGTTCTAAAGTAACACATGAAATTCATATGTCAAAACAAAAGATATCATAACTTTAAGAACAACTGTTGTTGCATAAACTCCAAATTTCCAAGTTAGAGTCGGTTAACAAAGAACAAACCGAGCTTTTCAAAACTCGTGAAGAAAAGGACATTGAAAAAATTATTGCATTGGAAAAGAGAGTCGACACGTTAAACAACATTGTTTACAAAACGGGTCAAACTATTCAAACTATGAACATGCTCAATAGAAATACGAAAACGAGTTTTGCTAAGCCTGACTATCTCAAGAATATTAAAAGTATCAAGCCTGCTCTTTATGATATAGGTTGTTACAATGATAATTTTGCCCTAATGCTTCCCCTGACTGTGACGAAATCCTTCATCATCATGACGAAAGTCGATCGAACTTAAGTGATTTGATAAACCTTTCTGATTCTAATAATCATATTAAGTTTGTTCCTCAAAAAGAACTTTCAAAAGAACAAAATATGTTTACAAATGTTCCACCACCAAGTCCTGAAACAGAAAAGAAAGTTTCTTTAAAAAGGGGTTTCAAAAAGCAATAAATTTTGTTAGAAAAACAAATTTCGGATGAAAAACGTAAATGGGATGAAAAAAGTAAAAGTGTTCAGCAATTTGAGTTTATAAAAAAAGGGGTATTAAATTTGTACAAAGGTGTCGTCGACTAAGAAAAAGTTTCTAGGGATACCGTTTGGAATATTAAACCTAACCCACAAGTAGAAGTCGTCATTCAACAATGTATTGTTCCAACCATTGATGATCTTTCAAATAATGTGGAAATGTTTTATAACGCTCTCACTGAGGAAATATTAACTGGTTTAAGATATGTTAAATCTCTTGAAGATGAAGTTGATTTTCTTCAAACTAAATTAAAGACACAAGAACACCAACTTTCTAACGAAATTGATCGACTTTCAAAGGAATAATTTTATGCTGACCATATGAATGCTATACTTGGTGTGTATACCGATTTTGATCATATTTTCGTGTAGCATGTCTATGTCAGAAACGGATGCTAAATGTCAACATCTTGAAGTTGAGCTTTCGAAACAAATTCAATCATATAACAAACTTTCGAAAAGTTTTTCACAACTTGAGAAACACTCCATTTCTCTTGAACTTGATTTACAAAAAGGTGATAAATCTCATAATCATAAAACGTGTCAACAATTGGCAGCTTCTTCCGTTCGTCAATTGAATGCAAAAGGCTTCGAAATAAATGATTTGAAAACTCAGCTACAAGAAAGGGACATAGCCATCAGTGAGTTACAAAAACTCATTGAGAAAATGAAAGGAAAGTCTGTATTAGGTAAAGCATCTTCCGTTCGTCAACCGAATGCGGTTAAATGCCCTAAATCATCTGTTTTGGGACAACCCCACAGACTTTGCCTAAGATAGAAAATGATAAGAGCACAAATGTGATGGCGCCAGGAATGTAAAAGATGAACACTAGGCCCACTCAAACTGGAACATCGCGGTTACCTCAGTATATTAGTAAAACTAATCAACATGTGTCTTCTTCTACAGGAGTAATTCCTACTACTAGCGTTAGTGGACCACATCTTAAGAGCACTAGAATGCAAGATAAGGCCATGCCTAACAATAGTCAAGGAAAGAAGGTGGAAGTAGAAGACGACCGTAGGAATTTTAAGTTTTATAAAAATAAAATGTTTGTAACTGCATCTAATGACGGTTTGAATGCAATGACCTCGAATGTTGAATTTGCTTGTGCTGAATGTGGAAAATGTGTTCGTACTTTCAATCATGATGCTTGTGCTCTTAATCATAATGTCGTGAATGCTAGAACTAGGAAGCCTATTATTGTTCCCACTAGTAATAGAAAACCTACAATAACTTTGAACCAATCTACTGCTCAACCACTTAAGAAACTAAGTGCGTTAGAAACCACTACTCTACATAAACAAAACAGGTTAAAGAAGCTTTATGAGAACATCATTAGGACATGTAAACGGGGGTATTCGAGATTTACACCACCCGGATACAAATGGGTACCTAAGGTAGCCACTTTAGTAATTGGGTCTATAAATATCAACTTGCCTTTAGAATTTGCATCTAGGCCCACTACTATTTTGGAACCCGTTTCTATCAAGGGATCCCATTTGTCAAATGCTACATTATCTCCTAATTCTTCTGTAGCTCGTCGAAATTATTCTATTCATAATGGACTCCGGGTGCACAAAGCACATGACGGGCAATCTCAAGCTTCTCTGTAACTTCGTGGAGAAGTTTTTGGGTACGGTGCGGTTTGGAAATGATCAGTTTTCACTGATACTTGGATATGGCGATTTGGTTCAAGGGAATATTACTATCAAACGGGTTCATTACGTCGAGGGACTGAATCACAATTTATTCTCAATTGGTCAATTTTGTGATGCGGATTTGGAAGTGGGTTTTCAGAAAACTACTTGCTATGTTAGAGACTACGATGGGAATGACCTTCTTACAGGTTCTCGTGGTTCTGATCTCTACACGGTAAATCTTCAAGACACATCTTCAACAAGTCCAATTTGATTAATGGCTAGAGCCTCTTCATCTCACGCATGGTTATGGCATTAACGATTGTCACATATCAACTTTGACACCATCAACTTGCTTTCGAAGAATGATATTGTGACTGGTCTTCCTAAGTTAAAAATCGTCAAAGACCATCTTTGTTATTATTGTGAGTTGGGGAAAGCAAACCGAAAGTCTTTCAAAACCAAGATTACCCCAAGCTCAAAAAGACGATCAGAACTTCTAGACATGGATTTATGTGGTCCCATGCGTGTAGAGAGTATTAACGGGAAAAAGTATATTCTCGTGATTGTCGATGAGTACTCCAGATACACATGGACTTACTTCTTAAGCTCCAAAGATGAAACACCGGAGGTTCTCAAAAACTTTCTCAAGATGATACAATCCAATCGTCAAGCTCAAGTCTTAACGATAAGAACGTATATGGGTACTAAATTTTTGAACAAGACTTTGCAATCTTACTTTCATTAAGAAGGCATCAAACATCAAACGTCTATTGCTCGAACTCCTAAACAAAACCGCATTGTCGAAAGATGGAACCGTACTTTGGTTGAGGCAGCTCGAACAATGCTTTCTTCATCAAAATTACCACTATTCTTCTGGGCTGAAGCAATTGCAACTACATGTTATACTCAGAATCGTTTTCTCGACATCCCAGACATGAAAAGACACCTTACCACATCATCAATGGTAGGAAACCTATTGTTAAATTCATTCATGTATTTGGATATATGTGCTACATTCTTAAAGACGATGAGAATCTCGACAAGATGAAAGAAAAAGGTGATGCATGTATTTTTCTAGGGTATGCTACATGTCGAAAGAATATCGGATCTATAACAAGAGAGCAAGGATTATTGTCGAAACAATCCATGTGAACTTTGACGAATTGCCACAAATGGTACTTGATCACAACAGCTCAAGTCCTGCACCTCAATGTCCAGCAATGGCACCTACACACAACAGTGTACATCCGGTCCAATAATGTCAAGAAAATATTCCTACAGCAGACTCGACGGATAAGACGAAAATGAATGAGTTGGTTAATTTATATGATCCAATGTTTGATGAATATTACTATGGAAACAATCAAGTTGTGTCAAAGCCTTCCGCTGTCAATACTGCTGATGCACCAGAACAAAGTCAACAAGACACAACTGCATCTACTTCAGCAACCGTTGCTCAAGAGACAATTCCATTGGATACTCAACAAAATCAAGAAACTGTTTACAACCAACATCACCAACCGTCAATGCAGCAGGATGAAAAACAATCAAGCAGTCGATGCACAATCTAACGAAGAAGAATTTATCAACCCATTCGGTACACCGGTACACGAAGTCGGAGAGTCTTCTAATCAACACGTTGATCCGTGAAACATGCACACATTCTATCAACGATATCCATCCACTCACCATTAGACTCGTGATCATCCATTGGTTCAAGTAATTAGAAATCCTTCACAACCGATTCGAACAACAGAAAACTCGAAACCGACGGCGATGTATGTATGTGTGCACTAAGTGTGAGTTTCACTATACCTACAAACATCAAACAAGCCATGACTAATCACACGTAGATTGAATCAATGCATGTCGAACTTCATCAATTTGAATGACTTGGAGTATGGGAACTTGTTGACCGACCATATGGAACACCGGTTCTCGATTTTAAAGGGATCTAGAAAAACAAATTGCATGAAGAACAAACAATCATCAAAAACAAATCTCGTCTTGTGGTTAAGGAATACCGTCAATAAGAAGGAACAGATTTTGATGAATCATTCGCTCCAGTCGCTCGTTTGGAAGCAGTCCGGATATTCCTTTCTTATGTTCCACATAAGGGCTTCACGGTTTATTTGATGGACGTTAAAATTGCTTTTCTCAACGGTCATTTGAAGGAACAAATGTATGTGAATCAGCCAGAAGGATTCGTTGATCCTCATCATCCTGAAAAAGTCTACCATCTCAAAAAGGCTGTATATGGACTTAAACAAGCTCCAAGGGCATGGTACGAAGAACTTGTTGGGAATAAAATATAGCCAGTCCACTTGAGCGCTGACACGAGGAAAACAGGCGTTGATAGGAAGAAAACAAACGCTGACAGATCAAGCGTTGACAAGAAGAAGTCAAGCATTGATAGGTTGAAGACAAGCACTGATGGAAAGATTTAGTCTACGTGTATATTGTTTCTAGTTTGTTTCTAGTAAAGATAAGTAATAATTCGTTTTTAAGTGTAGTTGTCTTCTCAGCTCGATTCGAATTGATATAACGTTTTAAGCTTGACTTGATTGTTTTTGGTTGTAAAAACTTGTTTGGAATTCTATGTCTAATTGGCAAGAAGAAAGTAAAAAGGTAAAAATACTCTTTAAACTACGTATACGTACTAACTACAAACACATTGCACTTATCGCACGTAATACACAAAATTTAAAAGTAAAATTCAAGTTATACTACAAATAAAAAATGCAAAATTCAAACTCTAATCTATAAAATTCAAAATTTCAAAATTCAACTAACTGTTATCTAATCTATTTCCAATTTGGTTAATGAATTAACAATCCAAACTAGTTACGCTATGAAAACTATAACTAGCCCAATAAGCATTCCAGCCCACCAAGAAAATATACAAACCCAACAGATAAGGACTAAGGATGCAAGTCCAATCTAACAGTAAGGTGCAACAAATAACATAACTAACGAACTAGGACTATTAACATGACCAAGTTTATAACAGAGGGTTTGACGAATCTGAATCGGAGTTAACTATGGATTGTAAGCGTAATGAACATGTACAAAGTGAAGGATTAAAATTGTCTTTTACTATTTCTTGAACCAAAATGATTCCTCCACATACAGAAACTACAAATTCAGTAAACAATCTAAAACTTATGAGTAGCAAAGCAGAATCTAAAACATATAAGTCGAACATGTAAATCAAACATGTAAACTAAGCAGAATTTCAAAAGAACAATATAAAACATATGAGTAGCAAAGGCAGTTAATGAACATTTAAATCGAACTAATAAGCAATCTCTACACTACGAATGTGAATTAGCATATTACTCTAATGAACGTAAAAACGAAACTAGCTTAACCGTCACATCCAGGCCAGACCTTTGACGTGAAGCGGAGCGCTGAGCTCGCTTAAATCAAAACACTCCTCCTACTCTTCTGATCTGAATCAAACTGCAAGCACAAAC
The DNA here is from genome assembly GCA_025667525.1 of Glebionis coronaria. Lineage (NCBI taxonomy): Eukaryota > Viridiplantae > Streptophyta > Magnoliopsida > Asterales > Asteraceae > Glebionis > Glebionis coronaria. The sequence continues at coordinate 213,451,511 of CM046875.1, forward strand.
TGAAAACCTCAACGACGTCACCTTTTCTTTATAAACCCACAACACTTGGTAAATCTGCATATATCAACCCCTGCAAAACAGAATATCCAAACAAAACATGTACACATCCTAATCTATTGTGAACCAAACTTGCGATCACTGTTAAAGCTATTTAAATCCGTAATAACCAACTTTGTACTAATAAACTGATCTAATACTTGAGAAGTAATCCTGCCCTAAATCTTATTGAAAAGTCTTTGAACTAATCAATAAACTCAAGATAGCTCATGACAAATATAAGCTAATGAAAACAGGACAGCATTTATAAGCTAAACTTGAAGAAAAAGTAATTTCCGTTATTGAAGAAGTAGTTACAAAATTAACTACCTTAACCAAAAATAGCTGACTGAACTAACACTGATAACAAACTCATCTTTTTGATCTAATCAACCCGTGAGCAATGATTATCCTATATATCTTTTACTAACTTTCTATGTAATCAAATCCTGAATTAACGAAATATCAACAGTTCATGATGTACCTACCATATCCTGAAATCAAGTCTAAAAGCGAGCTGTAAATGAAGAACGATTATAAAAGCTAAACGAAATCAAAAACTCTGATTATTGAGTAACAATATAGAAGAGAAAAGAAGATTGAGAAAGCTTAATATTTCATTAATGATGGAAAAATGTAACTGAATAACAGAACATGTAACAGAATCAACTGAATTAAAACGACTTTGAAAACAAACTCATTAACTGAGTGTAAAAACTATATTACACTACTCCTACACAAACTAACTAACTATGTGTAAACTACCCTAAGCTAACCGAATGCAAATGATGCTCTCGTCTTCAATTTATAGCCGTCTGGAGAGGGTGGGTGACGTGGTTGATCCAATCATTGAATGACACGTGGAAAATACGAGGATACTCGTTCTTCATCTTCAATCTTGAATTTGGGGCTTTCTTTATTCTTTGCTCTTGATCTAATTAAGTGGCATCATCGTGTAGAGGGAGAAGAGAGGATCACTTTTGTAGTTATAAGTTTCGATTGAATCCTTCTTGATCGTTCTTGTTTCTTGTTTGCAGGTTTGGGAGGTGAAGGAGATGAAACCGACTGTATCTTTCTCTCTCTTCACTTGGAGAAGATGCGTGTTGTGTTTATTGAGAGTTTGACCGGTCTTTGGTCAAATTGACCTAAGTAAATAACTTTACTTTTCTTAGTTTCTTTTAAGTCCTTCATTTTTCCTTTCTTTTCAAAAGGTTATAAAAGCTTTTAAGTAATAACTTTTCATCCTTCATCATTGTAGAAATTGCACTTTAAGTCCTCGATCTTTGAGAATATTGGCAAATATGGTCCTTGAAAGCATCTTTCGTCTTTTTCTTCGTCTTTTATCAAATAAATCCATGAAAACGCGTCTTTGCTCTAAAAATGTATCTTGTTACCTGAAAACACATGAAACGCAAATACACGCATAATTCTGATATTTAACAGTTAAAATAATGTATTTGACAGTGTTTTGAGTGGTTTATGGATCATTATTGATGAGTGTTTTCACACTTATCAACTCCCCTCCACTTGACCATTGCCATGTCCTCATGCAATGCAGCATTTTAAAGCACCAAGTTACACTTTTCTCATAATTAACCAACCTTGGCCATTATGGAATGCATCTACACTACTCTACACTATATGATGCATGATTTTGAATATTTACAATGCAATGCAAAGAAAACAATTCTATTAATATATTTTTGGATTTTTCATAAATGGTTTTGATGGAAATAACTCATAAAGAAATCAATGACTTAGATTAGGGCTTTGGTACCATGGATACTTATCACCCTCAAGTTTCACTTTCCCCATACCAAGCTTATAAATGGGATCATTGCATTCACAAGTAAAAAGTGCATCAACTTATTCATGACAATTAAATGTGGAACCGGTTATTATTTGAGCAAATTGCTTGTGGGCAAATTTGTCATTATTCAAGTGTGAAATATAAGAAGTGTAAAATCCAAAAATAAGGAAGCACGGTTTTAATCCTAAGTAATCTTCTCATCCATTACTTGAAAAACCGCTCACAATTAATACAAGTCCGTATTAAGAGTAATAAGTCATTCGCCTTATGTGTAAAATCCTCATGTCATGCTTTCATAAGTAACTACACACTCGCTAAGGAAAGAAAAATAAAACTCACGCAATAATTTACATCCGCATCTTTTTGAGATTTTGGATCTTCAACCCCGCAACCCGTCAAGGTAATATTGGATTGGAGCAATCTATTGAATCCCCGCAACCCGTCAAGGTAATATTGGAACTCAATAGTCACTATAATTAACACCACAGTGCCCCTCTTGGGAGTCTTGCATTATTTTTTTTTTTTTTTTCTTTTTTTTTTTCTTTTTTTTTTTCTAGCCACTCATTTTTTTTCATAAGCCGCTCTTATTTTTCTTTATTCCTCACCAAGAAATTTGCAAAGAAGAAAAGGAAAAACACCCGCTAAATATGGAGCATGACACAAGTCTAGTACACATAAAACGTGCTAACTTAGAATCTTAAGACGTACTCATATCAACCATGAATGATTAGCCAAAAATGCATAAGAGATTACGAACCAATTAAAACCGTACTTGATTATTTATTAACAATTATATACATGCGAAGAAAGTAGAGGTAAAGAAGAGAAGGGTTAAGCCACAAGTAATTGCCATGAAGTCTATCTAGCCCTTTTACACTTGCTTCAACTCTATCATTTCCCATTCTCCACAAATTTAAAATTTCAAAGAATGAAATTGGTGGAAGCTTAGCCTAATAGACCAATGAAGGACTACATGGTTAAGGATACTAGCTAGAGAGTGCTAAAATAAGCAAACTCGGGTTGAGTCAAAATATCCATGGCGGGCCTAATATGTCAAAGAAGTCTAAACTTGTTAAAACCATGTTTTATTTTATTTTTCTCTTTTTATATATTTTTGAAAAATAAAAGAAGAAATATATACAATGCAAATGTGTTATGCAAATGAAAAATGATTGATGCAAAAATTATGAATGCATATTTTTGTTGGCCAAAGTAGATCAAAAATTTGAAAAATGATCGAAAAATTAATTTTTCCAATTATAATGAAGTTAAGGCAATGGTCTAGGTAAAATCACTTCGATAGAAGTCTCCCCTACACTTAAGATAAACATTGTCCTCAATGTTTAAGAGTATTGGAGTGAACTCCCCTACACTTATGACATTGATTACTTTGCTTAACTCGAGTTAAGGAAGAGACAACTAAAGGGTATTCATTTTAAGCACAAGTGTTGAATATCACAATAGCAAAAACTAATCGAAGTGAACCAGATACATGGGCCTCCTCCATAAGCTCCAAGCATGAAATGAGAGAGAGCAACCCTTGAAACAAACACGAAAAGACGAAGAAAGGCACCCCTCCACTTCAGCTCTACTATAACATCCTTTTAATTAAACCTAACCTATTGAAAATCTACTCTACGTTTTCTAACCTAGTTATTCAGTGCTTGAGTTTTTTTAACCCTAAGTCGCTAGCTCGACTCGGCCCCGAATTAAGTTGTCCTTGGGGAAACCATCATGGAGAGTAAAAGATTTCCACTTTGAAGCACGTCTCACATGATACACTCAAACTTAGCACGTTGCCATTTACTATAAGATCTACCAAATCCGCCTCGATAAATGGAACGGTCCAACGTGTCTCAAGTTTGTCCAACATATAAAATCTCTCAAATATGAAGCACACCAGGATCAAATACAAAGTTTCCATCTCAACAAGTGAACAACTCCAAAGTAGGTAGCATCACCAAAGTAAGCTCATACAAGAAGTCCATATCAATCGAAAGCACACTCTTAAGTGGAGTAGATGAAAACCAATTTTTCCCAAATATACGTATCCCAGGATCAAAAACCTTTCCCTTCATGGGAAAATAAGAAGATGAACTCATATCAACCATATAAGATTCCCCCTTAGTGATCAAAGCATCATGAGACAATGAAGGTGTAGGTATCAAAACATTCATAACAATTATGTCCATATTAGGCTCCTCATCATCATCAAAAGGTGGGTAATCTTCCATAGAAGGCATAGAAAAAGTAGGATCAAGATGAATAGTGTCTTGTGAAGAAGGTGTAGGCTCTAGGGTCCCAAAAAGCAAGTTCTTACTAAGACGAATTTCCTCTTCCCAATTAGAGTCACTATCATCAACCTCAATATCAATCTTAGCAAGATAAGCCTCTATGGTGACATCAATATCCATATGAGAATCCATATCAAAGGTTTTGGGTTCTAAAGGTGCCATAGGTGAAAAAGGATCAATCTCTAAGAGTATAGAATCTTCATCAATAACCAACTTCAAGGGTGGAAGGGTGGGAATAGAAGGCGCAAAAGAAGGTGTATTGAGAGAGTCACTCAAAGGGATGATATCATCATGAAAGTCAATAGGTGCAACCTCAAAAACCGGTGAAGAAATATCAATGAAAGGTTCTTCTTCTATGGAATCATCATTATGGTTTTCATTCAAAGCTTCAATCGAGGATATAAGATGATACACGTTTGATAAAACCTCACGAATATGAACATCTTCCACTTCTTCTATATGATCAACATCATCATCCAAATTAGGAATGTCATCTTGACATGAAAAGTCCTCGGATAATATATCATAAGATGCCTCACTAGAATCACAATCATCATCCTCTATATCTTGAATAAACTCTTTCTCAATCTCATTATCCCTTTCTTTGAACAATTCATCAAGATCAAAATCACCAAAATCACTAGTAGTAGCATGAAAGTCAACATGTGATGAAATCTCAATGTGATCATGAGGAGAAGAAGTATCAATACAAAGCTCATCACATGGTTCATTGGAAACACACTCAAGCTCTCTTTGGATTGGGATAAGGTTCTCAACACTAGAAACGGTTAATTCATCCAAATCGGTATTTGTATTAGTGCTAAGAGGCTCGTCCCCCATGGTTAAAGAGTCGGTGGGTTCCACGTGAGGTAAAGGTGATGAAGGTGTGTCATCATTAAGTGTCATACAACTCGAAGGTTCCTCAACATCTTCATCTAATAATGGATCAGGCCTACGAGTAAAAGTAGTCATGTAATGTCCGTCTTCCTCGATTATAAGAGTCTTAAGGAAGAAATCATTTGAATATTTCCTGAGGCGACAAGAAAATTTGTTCAACGATTCACGATACAAATCACCGAATTCCTTGTCATCATATTGCCAAGACTCAATTTCCTTTTCCTCAGTAGAGTTAATTAGTTCCTTTAACCATCGATGCGTGTCTTTCATTTCCTTGTAGCTCATGTTTTTCATACCATCAAGCATCTTATAAACGTCATCGTTCGACTTGTTCATTTTCTCAAGTAAAGAATGAAACTTCTTGACATTATCAAGGACATAGGATGGCGGATCTCTCGGTCTATAATCATAACCATAATGGGATGCGTTCCCACAAAACTCACATGAATAAGTCGAAGAATATGGTGGAGGCAGATTTCCATAATTAGGTGGATTATAGGTTTGAAAAGAGTCTTGATTGTGAAAATTCTCATGATTGTAACCTTGAAAATTCCCTTTATCACTAATAGTATCATCCTCAGCATCAACTCTCAAAGACGGCTCAATATCACATGGTAAAGCTCCTTGAGTTAGATAAGATTGTACAAAGAGAAGTTGTCTTTGACAATCTTCCTCGAAACGTCCAAGTATTCTCCTTTCCATCTCTTGAAGTTTCCTCTCAAAGGATTCACGAAATTGAGAGACATTTTGCATATTCTCTTGGTTAAACCCTTGATTATATCCTTGATTATGAAAAGTTTCTTGATCATAGCCTTGAAAATTATCATTCTTTTGAAAACCTTCATAATTGGAAAATCCTTGGTTTTGGTATGGCACATTAAAGGTTTGATCATGAAATGATGGTGGAGGTTGTGATGAAAAACCGGAATATCCCATATAGTCATTACAAGTATAGTCCATTTGAGTGTTAGGTTGAAAATTAGGGTTCTCGGTTCCATTGTAAGCATATCCCTCCCCATAATAACCATTATTTTGATCACATAAATAAGTATCGTGTGGACCACCACAAGTCGAACAAGGCGAATAATTAGCGTTGGCGGATTGTTGTTGCAAAATCTCCCACATGGAACGAGTATCCATGTTTAACAAGGTGGCCGAATGTATATACAAGTAAAATGACGTTTAAAAGGCTTCCTCAGGGAAGGAAGTAATACACCAAAGGTGGTATGTTTACACGTGTGCGAGTACACGTGTAAGTAAACACGAGGAATGAGGGAGTAGCCCTCGGTCGACTTTGAAAAGAATAAGATTATCCTCTTCGAGTTTCGATATGAAATATCCACAAGAAAGTATATATATAATTACTACTTGGGTGCAAGACCTCCAATTAAAGCCTTCCTTCTCAAAATACGCACTAGTGAACGGGGGGTTAGGTGGCGCGAAGCACTTAAGTACCTATTGACCCTTAGACGACATTTTATAGCACGTCGCCTATCTATTCACTTTAGTAGTTTGTATTCTTCGAATTATTGCCAATTGGAAGTATTTATCTATTCTTGCTTAATTAAATTCGATCGATACGCGTGTCAAGGACCGGAACGCCCCTCAACACGGTGTATTGCCTCGGCAATACTTATGGAAGATATGTTTATTGGTTGTTCGTATATGTATACGTATTTACATATAATAATATAAAAAAAATATTTTTGTATTTATTTGTTTTTTTAAGAAAAATGCTATATCTACGTAAAAAGCAATGAAATCGATATAATATATATATTTTTGTTGTAATCTTTTAGGAAAAAGATTACTTTTTGGTTTTTTTTTTGATTTTTTTGGTTCAATTCTTTAGGAAAAGAATTGATTTTGTGATTTTTTATTTTTTTGTATTTTTATCTTTTTGATTTTTTTTTTATTTTTTTTTTATTATAATACGTAAAAATAACGTTCACAAAGTGAACGGATCCCAAAATCCAATCGTCTCACTCGAAATCGTTAATCTTCACGAAAAGAACCGGCAGCGGCGCCATTTAATAATTCGTTTTTAAGTGTAGTTGTCTTCTCAGCTCGATTCGAATTGATATAACGTTTTAAGCTTGACTTGATTGTTTTTGGTTGTAAAAACTTGTTTGGAATTCTATGTCTAATTGGCAAGAAGAAAGTAAAAAGGTAAAAATACTCTTTAAACTACGTATACGTACTAACTACAAACACATTGCACTTATCGCACGTAGGCTATGTTTGGTAAAATTAGCTGTAAGCTGTAAGCTGTTAACTGTAAGCTGTTAACTGTAAGCTGTTAGCTGTAAGCTGTTTACTAAAAAGCTATATTTTTAATAGAAGTGTTTGGTATATTAGCTGTTAACTATAAAAATTAAAATATAAAATGACTTAAAAGGACATATTTAAATAAATTATAATATGGTTGGAGGGTATATCAGTAATCTACAGTTTTAACAGCTCTTGACAATTTAAAAAGCTTTATCAGACAGCTTTTTATTTAAGAGCTACTTGGTGAAAATAAAAAGCTAACAGCTCTTAAAATTTATTGTACCAAACAGAGCTATTAGATTATTTTTTTAACAAAAAAGTTAACAGCTCTGAAAAAGCTTTAAAAAATCTCTTGCCAAACATAGCCGTAATACACAAAATTTAAAAGTAAAATTCAAGTTATACTACAAATAAAAAAATGCAAAATTCAAACTCTAATCTATAAAATTCAAAATTTCAAAATTCAACTAACTGTTATCTAATCTATTTCCAATTTGGTTAATGAATTAACAATCCAAACTAGTTACGCTATGAAAACTATAACTAGCCCAATAAGCATTCCAGCCCACCAAGAAAATATACAAACCCAACAGATAAGGACTAAGGATGCAAGTCCAATCTAACAGTAAGGTGCAACAAATAACATAACTAACGAACTAGGACTATTAACATGACCAAGTTTATAACAGAGGGTTTGACGAATCTGAATCGGAGTTAACTATGGATTGTAAGCGTAATGAACATGTACAAAGTGAAGGATTAAAATTGTCTTTTACTATTTCTTGAACCAAAATGATTCCTCCACATACAGAAACTACAAATTCAGTAAACAATCTAAAACTTATGAGTAGCAAAGCAGAATCTAAAACATATAAGTCGAACATGTAAATCAAACATGTAAACTAAGCAGAATTTCAAAAGAACAATATAAAACATATGAGTAGCAAAGGCAGTTAATGAACATTTAAATCGAACTAATAAGCAATCTCTACACTACGAATGTGAATTAGCATATTACTCTAATGAACGTAAAAACGAAACTAGCTTAACCGTCACATCCAGGCCAGACCTTTGACGTGAAGCGGAGTGCTGAGCTCGCTTAAATCAAAACACTCCTCCTACTCTTCTGATCTGAATCAAACTGCAAGCACAAACTGAAAACCTCAACGACGTCACCTTTTCTTTATAAACCCACAACACTTGGTAAATCTGCATATATCAACCCCTGCAAAACAGAATATCCAAACAAAACATGTACACATCCTAATCTATTGTGAACCAAACTTGCGATCACTGTTAAAGCTATTTAAATCCGTAATAACCAACTTTGTACTAATAAACTGATCTAATACTTGAGAAGTAATCCTGCCCTAAATCTTATTGAAAAGTCTTTGAACTAATCAATAAACTCAAGATAGCTCATGACAAATATAAGCTAATGAAAACAGGACAGCATTTATAAGCTAAACTTGAAGAAAAAGTAATTTCCGTTATTGAAGAAGTAGTTACAAAATTAACTACCTTAACCAAAAATAGCTGACTGAACTAACACTGATAACAAACTCATCTTTTTGATCTAATCAACCCGTGAGCAATGATTATCCTATATATCTTTTACTAACTTTCTATGTAATCAAATCCTGAATTAACGAAATATCAACAGTTCATGATGTACCTACCATATCCTGAAATCAAGTCTAAAAGCGAGCTGTAAATGAAGAACGATTATAAAAGCTAAACGAAATCAAAAACTCTGATTATTGAGTAACAATATAGAAGAGAAAAGAAGATTGAGAAAGCTTAATATTTCATTAATGGTGGAAAAATGTAACTGAATAACAGAACATGTAACAGAATCAACTGAATTAAAACGACTTTGAAAACAAACTCATTAACTGAGTGTAAAAACTATATTACACTACTCCTACACAAACTAACTAACTATGTGTAAACTACCCTAAGCTAACCGAATGCAAATGATGCTCTCGTCTTCAATTTATAGCCGTCTGGAGAGGGTGGGTGACGTGGTTGATCCAATCATTGAATGACACGTGGAAAATACGAGGATACTCGTTCTTCATCTTCAATCTTGAATTTGGGGCTTTCTTTATTCTTTGCTCTTGATCTAATTAAGTGGCATCATCGTGTAGAGGGAGAAGAGAGGATCACTTTTGTAGTTATAAGTTTCGATTGAATCCTTCTTGATCGTTCTTGTTTCTTGTTTGCAGGTTTGGGAGGTGAAGGAGATGAAACCGACTGTATCTTTCTCTCTCTTCACTTGGAGAAGATGCGTGTTGTGTTTATTGAGAGTTTGACCGGTCTTTGGTCAAATTGACCTAAGTAAATAACTTTACTTTTCTTAGTTTCTTTTAAGTCCTTCATTTTTCCTTTCTTTTCAAAAGGTTATAAAAGCTTTTAAGTAATAACTTTTCATCCTTCATCATTGTAGAAATTGCACTTTAAGTCCTCGATCTTTGAGAATATTGGCAAATATGGTCCTTGAAAGCATCTTTCGTCTTTTTCTTCGTCTTTTATCAAATAAATCCATGAAAACGCGTCTTTGCTCTAAAAATGTATCTTGTTACCTGAAAACACATGAAACGCAAATACACGCATAATTCTGATATTTAACAGTTAAAATAATGTATTTGACAGTGTTTTGAGTGGTTTATGGATCATTATTGATGAGTGTTTTCACACTTATCAATAAGTTCAACATTGTACTTTCTATAATTATCTTTACCTAGAATAGTTGATACGTAGACTCTTGTACAAGGCTTCTTATGTCTATAAAAGAAGACCTTTAGGTTAAGTTTCATATAAGTTTTCATACGTTAAACACTTTCATTGTAAGCAAGTTTGTTATTATCAATCAAGTGAAAGTTTGTTTACATCTTTGTGTGTTCTTGTTAAAGTGTTAATTCCGCATAACACTTAGATTACTTTATACATATACAAAGGTTTCTCTACGTGTATAACTTGATCTAATCTCATATACACAAAGCTAAATCGATCTAAGTTTGGGATCAACAAGTGGTATCAGAGCTAGTTGAGAAACTTTTGATCTTAAAGAACACAAACCCTAAAATCACCAAAACCCTAATTTTCACAAAACCTTAAAAACATCATGTCCAATCCAGAAGTAAACCCCTCCTCCTCAAACCCTAGCATCAAGATTCCCATGCTTGATGCAAACAACTTTGATCTATGGAAGTTCAACTTTGAGCAATATCTGGGGATCTATGACTACACTCTCTGGGAGATTATAAAGTATGGAAACACATTCAATAAAGCTAAAAATATTGCTAATGTCATTGCTGCAAGAACTGCTGTTGTTGGATGTCCAGAAGCAGATAAGAAAGAAAAGCCTGATGATGGTAGGGCTGTGTCTGCTGAAGACATAGCAAAGAAAAGGGTTGATATGAAAACCCTAAACATTCTGAAACTCTCTTTGAGACAAGAGAACCAGCATAAATACAGAGGTTATGAATCTGCAAAAGACCTTTGGGCAGCTCTTGAAGTTGTATATGGTGGCAATGATTATACTAAGGAAGAGAAGAAGAAGCAACTCATGCATGAGTATGCTGTTTTCAAGGCTCAACCTAATGAGAAGCTTTGCAGTGTGAGAAGCAGACTACTTGACATTACAAGAAAGCTGTCCTTCATGGGGACACAAGTTGGTGATGTTGACATTATTTCCACTTTTCTGAAGAGCCTTGGTGATGCGTGGAAGATTGAGGCAAGATCTATACTTGCCAACATCACTCACAAAAGTTCTACTTTTGATGATATCTACAACAAACTGAGGCTGTTGGAGAATGGAACTCTTTTGGAGCATGGAAGTAAGTCTACCAATAGCAACATGGCCTTCTTCTCACATAGTGAAGGCCAATTTGATCAGAAGGACTCTTACATGCACCCAGTTACTGGATCAACATGTGTCAACGCTGGAACATATCCTGTCAACGCCTCACATTCAGACGCTGACACATACAAAAGTGACTCACCAAGAGTTAAGCCTGCTGGTTTGGATCTGGATATTGTGTGTGCTTACATTGCTTCTTTGCCCAATGGTTCAGTGATTACATATGAGGACCTTGAGCAAATAAGTGATGAGCACTTGGAAGAGATGGATATAAAGTGGAACATGGTTCTTGCATGTATAAGAGCAAACAGGTGGAATAGGAGGTTTAAGAAGAAGATGACCTTTAATGCAAAGGACACTGCTGGATTTGACAAATTCAAGGTTGAGTGCTACAATTGTCATCGTATGGGGCACTTCATGAGGGAATGCAGATCTCCAAGAAGATCTGATGCTGGCAAACCCTCAAGCCAAATTGTTAATGCTCAGGATCCTAAGGCCATGGTTGTAGTGCAAGAAATTGATGGTATTGGATGGGACTGGAGCTATTTGGCTAAGGATGGGGAAGAGGATAAAGCTTTGGTTGCTGAGATAGAAGAATAAGAGCATGTTCAATATGCTCTCATGGCACACTCCTCCTCTTCATCAGATAATGAGGTATACGATGATGCTTTTTGTAGTAAGGGTTGTAGGTTAAATACTGAAAAACTTAACAAAGAGGTTACAAGATTGTTAAGTGATGTGGGTGCTGAGAGATGCAAATTGTCTAACTATCAAATTGCTCTCACTCAAACTGAGAAGACAGTTTTTCAGTATAAGAAAATGGAATTTGACTTAAAAGATAAAATAAATATCTTAAAACATGAGTTAAATGCTAGTAATGATTTTAGAAACATCATGGAAAGGGTGAATAGTGAACTACAGGCTAAGTTAGATGAGGCTATTAAGAATAAGGATAATGTTGACCTTAAAATTCAGAGATTTGATAAAGCCTCACAAACCCTAGGAGAATGTGTTAATAAACAAAGGGATCCTAAGGACATGGCTGGGATTGGGATGAAAGACTATACTGTTGTTCCACCACCAGCTGGGGACTTCTATGGTGTCCAAACAAAGGACCTATCTTGGACTGGTTTACCAGAACTCCAAGAGGAGGAATTTATTCCTCCACCAAGAGTCATTACCCCGGTTGAAGAGTATAGACAAAAGTTGACTGACTTGAATGAATGGAAGAAAGCCAACCCTACCTTGTTTGTTAAGGGTGGCTTTTTATGTGAAAGTCCAAATGAGTCAACCCCTATTAAGGTAACAAACCCAATCACTGGCAAGACTGTTGACCTTGGATCAAACACTGTTAGAAAACCTAGCATTAAGTATGCAGAAATGTATAGGAATACTAGGTCACCTAAAAGCGAAGTTAGTAATGATGGAACAAGCTTCTTCTCTTCTAGACATAGGGTTGTGTCTAGAAAAGTCTGTTACACTTGTGGTAGCTTTTCACATTTAGCATATAAGTATGTTAATGCTTCCAAGGTCGACGCTGTTAAAAAGTCAAACGTTGTCAGACCCAAAACCTTTGTGGAGCAAAGTCCACAACTTGTTAGACCAACCCCATTCTTCACTAGAGGGACTAACACTCATGGACAAAGACCATTTCAGAAGACCAATACTTGGTCTAATAGGCAATAGGTTTCTGTAGCAAACCCTAGGTTCAATGCTGACAAGGGTAATTTCAGCATGGACAAGACCAAATCCAACGCTGACAGAAACGTTGCCAGACCTAAATATTTGCAAACACAGGGTAAGGGGTCTAAAGCTTCCTCAAGATTGACATGGAGACCTAAGAAAGATCAAAACCCTAATTCTAATGGGCTTTCTATGACCTACAACCGGTTCAATTATATTTCAAAGGTCATTACAAAACCAATTGAGGTTAACTGGGTATTTCATCCAAAAAGGGATGAACAAGGGGTTGTTATGAGAACTAAGTCTGTTCTTGTTGAACAACCAGATGAATCCAAGTCTGCTAAGGCTTGGGTTCCTAAAGAAAACTAACTTGTTTTCTTTATGTGCAGGGCATTCAAAAACAGGTCAATGATTAAGGATATTGGGACAGTCGATGCTCCAAGCACATGACAGGGAAGGAAGATTATTTAACTAACTTCACTCCCATTAAGGATGGTGATAAGTTTTGCTTTGGAGGCGGATATGGAACTATCACAGGCAAAGGAACTCTTCTCACCAAGAACTTGCGTTTTGAAAACATGTTTCTGGTAAAGGAACTTGATTACAATCTTTTTAGTGTATCACAAGTTTGTGATAACAAAACTAAAGTTCTATTTACTGATACTGAATGCTTGGTGTTAAGCAAGGATTATAAAATCCTAGATGAGAAATATATTGACTATAGAACACCCAGACATAAAGACATTTATAATGTGAATCTTAATGGGATTAGGATGAATAATAATATGTCATGTTTTTATTCTAAAGCTTCAGTAGATGAGAGTAATCTATGGCACAGGAGACTAGGGCACATAAACTTTAAGAATATAAACAGGCTTGTGAGACTTAGCTTGGTTGATGGTTTGCCTGAAAAGGCTTTCCACAATGCCACTCTTGTGTTGCATGTCTTAAAGGCAAGCAACACAAGGTCTCATTTAAGTCTAAACAGGTGCACTCTAGTTCTAGACCACTTCACTTGCTGCATATGGACCTATTTGGTCCAACTAATATAGAGAGATTAAATGGTAAATCATACTGCTTTGTCATCACAGATGACTTTTCTAGGTTTACTTGGACTTTCTTTTTAGCTATAAAAAGTGACACTGCTGACACTTTAATTGACTTTATTACTCGGATAGAGAAGAAAACTGGTAATGAAGTTAAAATGCTTAGGAGTGATAGTGGTGGTGAGTTTAGAAATAAACTGTTAGATGATTTTTGTGCCAAGAAAGGGATTACTAGGCAGTTTAGTGTTGCCAGAACCCCACAACAAAATGGGGTTGCTGTGAGAAAGAATAGAACCCTAATTGAAGCAGCCATGATATGTTGGCTGATGCTCACTTTCCCATAGCTTTTTGGGCTGAGGCTGTGAATACAGGTTGTTGTGTTCAGAATAGAGCATTGGTCAACAAGATACAAAACAAAACACCTTATGAGTTACTTTGGGGAAGGAAACCTAATATTGGTTTTCTTAAACCTTTTGGTTGTCATGTAGTTGCACTTGATACTAGTGATGCCTTAGGTAAATTTAGTGCAAAAGGTGATGGAGGCTATTTCATGGGTTATTCAGTACAGAGCAAGGGATATAGGGTTTACCTTAAGAAGGAAAAATGTATACTTGAGAGAGTACATGTTAGGGTTTTAGAGAGTAAACCTAGTGATCCTGAATGTGGTCCAAATTGGTTGTTTGACTTGGAACCTCTATCTAGGAATTTAAATTATATGCCTGTTACTAATCCAGACATTATGAAGGTAACTTCAAATGTTGTGGAAGAACAAGTTGTTGATGTTTCAGGTACACATGTTAATGAAGAGGTTGGATCACCAGCAGAAAAGTCATCCCCCATACAAGAGCATGTCACTATCGCCATATGGACAGATGCTTTTGCTGTTGCTGCTGCTGCTGGAAAGGAAAATCATGGTCCCCAAGTACCACCAGTTAACAACATGCATGGTCCTTCAGGCGCTGACAAAGGCAAATCTGGTGCTGACAGGACAAATTCAGGCGTTGATGGCTCAAACGTTGACAACACCATTTCAGGCGTTGATAACCCAAACGCTGACAACCAAGGTTTAGGCGTTGACAACACTTTTGAGCATCTTTTCTCTTCTAATTTCGAACAAGGTGAACCTTCCAATTTACATGAAGAGGTTCATCCTACTATTGATGGAAGAGAGTCTGAAGAAGATATTGGCAACATGGATAATGAGATTGAAGACAACAGACTTTTTGAGGGAGGAGTTCTCACTTCTACAATGAAGAATCATCCTCCTTCTCAAATTATTGGGGATGTCATGACTCCTGTTCAGACTAGAAGATCTCATCAGAATCTTGGTGGATTCATTGCCAATATACACAAGAAGGTTAATACCCCTCTTGTTCAAGCATGTTTGTTTGCCTGTTTTTTGTCACAACAGGAACCCAAGAAGATCTTTGATGCTCTCAAAGAACCAAGTTGGCTGGAAGCAATGCATGATGAGCTTCATTAATTTGCTATTCAGGATGTTTGGGAGCTGGTTGATTGTCCAAGATATGTCAGACCTATTGTGACAAGATGGGTTCTAAGAAACAAGAGAGATGAAAAAGGCATTGTGGTCAGAAACAAGGCACGTTAAGTGGCTCAGGGATATACACAAGAGGAAGGGATAGATTACGAGGAGGTCTTTGCACCAGTTGCAAGGATTGAAGCTATAAGGATATTTCTAGCCTAGGCTTCCTGCATGGGCTTCACTGTCTATCAAATGGATGTGAAGAGTGCCTTCCTCTATGGAACAATTGTTGAGGAGGTGTATGTGATGCAGCCTCTTGGTTTTGAAGATCCAGAGAATCCAGACAAAGTGTATAGAGTCAAGAAGGCTATGTATGGACTTCATCAAGCCCCAAGAGCATGGTATGGTACATTGTCCACTTATTTGGTTGAAAATAGATTCAAGAGGGGCACCATAGACCAGACATTGTTTACAAATAAGGCTGGTAAGGATGTATTACTTGTTCAGGTTTATGTTGATGATATCATCTTTGGCTCCACCAATCCAAAGATGAGTGAAGACTTCTTCAAGCTCATGACAGATAAATTCAAGATGAGTGCAATGGGAGAGATGAACTTCTTTCTAGGGTTACAAGTTCAGCAGAAAGAAGATGGTATCTTCATCTCTCAGGATAAGTATGTGGCAGAGATCTCGAAGAAGTTTGGCTTTTCTCCACATGAAAAGAGGGCTACTACTCCTATGGATAAGGAACACCCTTGGGGAAAGGTTGGAGATGGAAAAGATGTGTATGTCAGGCACTATAGATCAATGATTGGTTCATTGATGTATCTCACAGCCTCTAGACCTGATATCATGTTTGTTGTGTGTACTTGTGCACGCCATCAAGTGACTCCTAAAGAATGGCACCTTTATGCTGTCAAGAGAATCTTTAGGTACCTTAGATGTTATCCTAATCTTGGCTTGTGGTACCCTAAAGATTCACCATTAGAGCTTATTGCATATTCAGACAGTGACTATGGAGGTGATAAGTTTGATAGAAAATCCACAACTGGTGGATGTCAGTTTCTTGGGAGTAGGTTAATATCTTGGCAATGCAAGAAACAAACAGTGGTGGCCAATTCTACAACTGAAGCAGAGTATGTTGCAGCAGCTGCTTGTTGTGGACAAGTCTTATGGATTCAAAACTAGTTGTTCGATTATGGGTATAATTTCATGCATACCAAGATATTTGTTGACAATAACAGCACTTTATGCATTATTAAGAATCATGTACATCATTCTAAAACAAAACACATAGAAATTAGACACCATTTTATAAGAGATTGTTTTGAAAAGGGTTTAATACAACTAGATAGGGTTGACACAGAAGAAAATGTGTCTGATTTATTGACTAAACCTTTTGATGCTGGTAGGTTCCAATACTTGGTAACAAGTATTGGAATGATCAATCTCACTTAAATATGTGTTTTGGGGTCTTTTTGTCAAAGTATGTACAGGATAATGCATTGTTATTGGTCTTTTTGAGGATTTAGATTTTCCACTATATTTTTATAACACTGACAAAGGTTACCTTAACGTTGATAAGTGTTATTGTGACGTTGTCAGCAATATATTTGTCTAACACTGACAAAGGTTTCCTTAACGCTGACAAGTGTTATCGGGACGTTGTCAGCAGCAATGTTAGTTTTGTCATTTTCATCTAAATGTGCAGGTGGTGTTAGGATTATGCCATTGGATACTGAGTTGCTTATGGATCATTGGAGAATCATTTGAGCATGTTTTTGTTTATGGATGATGGTTGGAATATTTATATTCCTATCTTGACATAAATTTTTATCTTCATGCATATTTTTGAGCAACATATGTATCACAGTTTAAGGGGAGGTTTTAGGAACCTTTAGGACTTTTGGGTATCCTTATGATACTCTTATCACAATTCTAGATTGTGTCCACAGGTGAGTATAAGTTAGTTTTACTAAATCATGAGGCACTGTAGCATGCAAAGTTGATATACTATGCATGCTGCCAAGACATTTTTGGCCTAGAATTTGTTATGGTCTGTTGGGAGACTTGGGAATGCTTTTATCATGGGTTTTACCTGGGAGTAACAAGGAATTTTATGAGATAACTTAGTTGTTAAGAGTTTTGGTTAGCAAGGGACACTAGAGGACTGTTATGTCTATCTTGCATAAGCAAGTGTGCATAACTAAACAGTGCTTGCCGCCCTATAATAATTATAAACTTATAGGTTATCTTCACTAGGATAAATTACTTTGTTAAGGTCCTTTTTCATTTTTAATATTTTTATTTTTGGACACTGACAAGTATTTTTCCAAGCGTTGTTGTGACCAATTTAGACGCTGACATGGCTTTGGCAAACGTTGACAAGAATATAGCCGTTGGGCGTTGATGGGTTATTTTTTACCGTTGACACTCATTGGGACCTACCCAATTGTTACTTTTTGATGAATTTTTGGGCCGTAATTTTGGGAGCAGATAACTTTCAATTAATGCATGAGATAACTTATTTTCTTTTCAATATTTTCATGATTATATTTTGAAAATTGTTGCCTCATTTTTGACCAATCACATGCATATTTCTCTCCTATATATTTGGCTCATATTTTTAAACAGGGTACCTATCATTCTTGTCTAACACATTTTCTCCTATACTTCATCTTTATCAATCATTCAAACAGCTTTCTTCTACAATGGCACCAAAATTTAAACCAAGTGATTTGGTATTGGGATTCAGGAGTCAACACAACATGATAGCATATTTGGACGCTGATGATACTCTGTTTCCCCAATACACATAGATGGTGGCGTATTTGAATGCATCCCCAATTAGGTATGCTCTTTCTCATGCTCCTCTCATCTCTGTCACACATATTAAACTGTTTTGGAACACTGTTAGTTCCTCAACAGTTAATAGAGTGACTACATTATCATCTATTGTTCATGGGCGTACATGGGTGGTTATTGAAGCCTTGGTTCCCCAGGCTTTGCATCTTGATGATGCAGATGGTATAACCACCCTTCCTATTCATGAAATAGAACAAGGACTAAGGGCTTTGGGTTATCCTTTCCCTAATGAGGGAACTTTAAACAAATATCATAAACAGGAGTTTCCCCCAGCCTGGAAGTACCTCATACATGTCATCTTACAACGTTTGAGTCCCAAGTGTACTGCACACAATGAAATTAATAGATCCATTGCAAGTGCTATTGTGTGCATTGCACGTGGGCAAAATTTTAATTATTCTAAAATGATTTTTGATGGCATGTGTAAAAACAAAGGGAATAAGATGACATTAGCTTATCCTAGATTTTTACAAATGTTTTTTGATGTCCAAAATTACTGCACAAGGGATCATGATGATTTTTATGAGATCCCTGTGCAAAAGAAAGCAATTTTTACAAAGATAAACTCACCCCCTCACCATGACTTACCCCTCACCCCATCTATGCTTGCTGTTATTGCAGCAGCACAACTCCAACCAGACCCTCAACCACAACTTGACCCAATACCAGAACCTTTACCTTCACCACAACAGATGCAAATTGACCAAGAACCCTTTGACGCTGACACCTTAAATGTTCGCGTTGACACACCTAATCCAGACGTTGACACCATTCCTTCACAGACCCAAACACCCCTTAACCAACCCACATCTACCCAATCCACATCATCTTCTACCCCACTACAATATAGGTTGCAAAAACGCCAAAGGGCTACTAGAGTGTTCTCCTCTAGTGGTCCTAGCCATGTAGCAGAGAGAACCACCACCACAAGTGTGGTTGGTGCTATGGATGAGGCTGGGACTATTGGTTCTGGCTTAGATGCAGGCCAAGACAGTCCTAACATCTTTAAGACCTCATCCATGCCCCATGAATCTAACTTGGGAGGTCACATACCCATTTTAGAGGAGCACAGATTGGAACCAATGACATTAATGGAATTGATGGCTGTTTGCATTAGCTTGCAAAAGCAAATTGTAGACTTGGTAAATATTGTCAGTACACAAGGCCTTGAACTCAAGCAATTGAGGGAGAGGATTGTTATTTTGGAACATGCTAGCACAAGGCGTGGGATGGAGGAATCTTCCAAAGGGGAGGATGAACAGATACATGTGAGTGATAAGGGCTCACATGATGGTGAATCTTTGGGTATTGCTGAAGCTCTAACTAGTTTGAAGAAGCAACCAGGTTTTGTTAGATCTCTGGTAACCCCTACAAATTTATACTTGTCTTTTACAACCATGTTGGAGCAAATTACAAGAGGCGATGAGACAAGTAATTTAGGCGTTGACAAGCAAAATTTGAACGCTGACACATCAAGCGCTGACATGAGTAAATTGGGTGCTGACAAAAGAAATTTGAGCATTGACAGACCTGCAGATGAGGTTGATGTATTCCAGTCATCATCCATCATCAAAGAAGTTTCTTCACAGGTATTACCATCATCCTTACCCATCATTGATCCATTAGATAAGGGTAAGAGAATCATGGTAGAAGTAGATGTTCCAAAGAATGCAGCACAGGTTGAGTTTGATAGAAGGTTGGCTCCACAACTTGTGGAACAAGAAAGAAATAAGGTTGGTGAATCACCTTTTGTTGTCACTTCAGAAGAACAAGAAGGAAGTGATGAAGCTAGTTCAGACTCAAGTGTGATGATTATAGAACAACCAGAAAGACTTGAGTATGGTGATGAATGGGCAATAGAGAAGTTGAATGAGTTGAAATTGCAAGTAGATTTTGACATGCCAGAAGTTGTTCAGATGTACCATGCTTGGGAAGATAGGTGTATGGAGAATCCAGATTTGACTATTTTAGACCAAATATGGGGTTTGGAGATTCTTCTAAGAGTACAAAAGGACTGCAAGGTAATTCTGAAACACAAAGCTAGCAATATTCTCTCAATGTTGAAAAGGGATAGAAGGGAGCTGTACTACATGCTACTCAGATGTCATGGAACAGGATGGACCTATAAGAAATTGATTGGATTATCCTTTGAAGAATTGGAAGGATCTTGAAGATGACCTCAGTGGTCTTCAATGGCATTTGTATTCAGCTGCTGGTGTTTATCATTTGAGCTCTACAAAGTTTGCTGAGTATCTACTTGTAGATGGTCAGTATTCCATGTCCAAGGAAGTCTTGGAGAAGATGAAGACTACACAGCTGGAAATTGATTATTCAGGTGACGTGGCCAAAGATTTGATCATACATATTTATTACCAATATGATCAAGTTTGTAAGATTCCTCCTAGTTCTTAATGTTTATTCAGAAACTTGATTACTAGAGTAGATATCAAGTTTAGGGGAGGATTGTTGGGAATAAAATATAGCCAGTCCACTTGAGCGCTGACACGAGGAAAACAAGCGTTGATAGGAAGAAAACAAACGCTGACAGATCAAGCGTTGACAAGAAGAAGTCAAGCATTGATAGGTTGAAGACAAGCATTGATGGAAAGATTTAGTCTACGCGTATATTGTTTCTAGTTTGTTTCTAGTTTGTTTCTAGTAAAGATAAGTTCAACATTGTATTTTCAATAATTATCTTTACCTAGAATATTTGATACGTAGACTCTTGTACAAGGCTTCTTATGTCTATAAAAGAAGACCTTTAGGTTAAGTTTCATATAAGTTTTCATACGTTAAACACTTTCATTGTAAGCAAGTTTGTTATTATCAATCAAGTGAAAGTTTGTTTACGTATTTGTGTGTTCTTGTTTAAGTGTTAATTCCGCATAACACTTAGATTACTTTATACATATACAAAGGTTTCTCTACGTGTATAACTTGATCTAATCTCATATACACAAATCTAAATCGATCTAAGTTTGGGATCAACAGAACTATCAAACTTCTTGGTTTCCAAAGGATTCTCTAAAGGTTCTATTAATCCTACTCTATTTATTAACAAATATGGGGATGACATACTGCTGGTGCAGGTTTATGTTGATGACATTATTTTTGGTTCTACGAACCCAAAACTTTCAAAATGTTTTGAAAAACTAATGCACAACAGATTTGAAATGTCAATGATGGGAGAGCTAAAATTCTTTTTAGGCATCCAGATTAATCAATCCCCATGTGGTATCTTTATTAACCAAGCCAAGTATGTTCAAGAGATACTTCAAAAGCATGGTATGACCTCATGTGCTCGCGTTGGTACACCATTGTTGACCACATCCCTAGACGCTGAATTGTACTCGCCTCCCATAGATCAAACACGATATCGCAGTATGATCGGGACTCTCATGTACCTTACAACAGCAGGCTTGATATTCATCAGGCCACATGTTATTGTGCACGATATCAAGCCATACCTACTGAAAAGTACCTCAAGGAGGTTAAACGGATTTTTCAGGTACCTTAAGAATACCATTCACATGGAACTCTGGTATCCGAAGGAAACCGATTTTCATCTAATTGATTTTTCATATTTTGATCATGCTGGCTGCCTTGATACTAGAAAGAGCACTTCTGGTGGCGTACAATTTCTAGGGGAAGATAAGCTCGTGAGTTGATCGTCAAAGAAGCAGGATTGCACCTCGCTATCATCCGCAGAAGCAGAGTATGTGTCTGTATCCATGTGTTGTGCTCAAGTCCTCTGGATGAGACTCAACTAAAAGATCATGGCTTCCACTTTGATAAAATACCTATGAATTGTGACTCAAAGTCGGCCATAGCCATCTCTTGCAATCCGGTTCAGCACTCTCGCACCAAGCACATCGATGTCAGATATCACTTCATCAAGGAACAAGTAGAACGCGGTATCGTGGAAATATACCTTTTCAGAACTGATTACCAGCTGGCAGACTTGTTTACAAAATCTCTATCGCAAGTTAGGTTTGCGTATCTCGTTGGTCGTCTTGGTATGAAGTATATGACTCTAGATGACTTGGAGGTTCTGGCAAATGAAGCTGCTTGATACTATCTCATAATGACTTCTAAGAGCATCATAACTTAGGAATCGGACCTCAAATAAGGAAAGTGTATCTCAGACGATAACTTATCCTTCTCAACGAGAAATTAATATTTCTCGGTCATGAGCTTCTCATAAAAACACTCAAAGTTTTTAAGTTCATGGAAAACGACTTCTAAGTAAATGTCATCTTAGAACTCGAACTTCAACTTAAGGAAATTCTATCACAGATGATAACTTATCCTTAACAACGGGAAATTAATTTTCCTCGGTCATGAGCTAGTCACAAAACAATCAAAGTTTTAAGCTCATGAAAAAGGACCCGAAAGGCAAGTGTATGTTTCAGTGCGCTTTTCCTAAGCAATAGAAGAGAAGTCTTCTATTATGATTATGTTAAAACCGTTGAACACAATTTTTCAAGAATTTCTCAAAAGGTTTTTCTAAATCTTTCAAAATTGTGTGTTCAACACTCCCTTCCTCATAAAATGGTTTTTTAATATCTCAAAAATGTCATATGTTTTTTGGATCAATTTTTGAGGGGGAGCGTTTTAAAATCAAGCCTTTAATGTTGTTGGGTACATCTCTGAAATTGTCACATTTCATGTATCCAACACATTCTGAAAATGATATTACATCTGTCGTATGTTATATCGGATAAGGCATCTCATCTCCGTATCTTAACATATTTTGTGGTGTCTGTTGGGAATAAATTATAGCCAATCTACTTGAGCGCTGACAAGAGTAAAACAAGCGTTGACAGGAGTAAAACAAACGCTGACAGATCAAGCGTTGACAAGAAGAAGTCAAGCGTTGACACATTGAAGACAAGCACTGATGGGAAGATATACTCTACGCGTTTATTGTATTCTAGATTACTTCTAGTAAAGATAGGAACAACAATGTATTTTCTATATTTATCTTTACCTAGAATAGTTGATACGTAGATTTTTGTACAAGGCTTCTTATGTCTGTAAAAGAAGACCTTTAGGTTAATGTTCAATATAAGTTTTCATACGTAAACTACTTTCATTGTAAGCAAGTTTGATATCATTAATCAAAGTGAAAGTTTGTTTATATCATTGTGTTCTTGTTTAAGTGTTAATTCCGCATAACACTTAGATTGTCATATACATATACAAAGGTTTCTCTAAGTGTATTACTTGATCTAATCTCGTATACATAAAGCTAAATCGATCTAAGTTTGGGATCAACAAGTGGTATCAGAGCTTGTTGAGGAACTTTTGATCTTAAAAGAACACAAGAACCCTAAAAACACCAAAACCCTAATTTTCTCAAAACCCTAAACAACATCATGTCAACTCCATAAATAACCTCTTCCTCCCAACCTTTGCCAAACATCAAGATTCCCATGCTTGATGCAACCAACTTTTAATTGTGGAAATTCAACTTTGAGCAATATCTGGGGATCTATGACTACACTCTCTGGGAGATCATTGAATATGGGAACACATACAATAGAGCTGAAAAGGTTGCTGCTGCTATTGCTACAAGAACTGCTGTTGCTGGATGTCTAGAAGCAGATAAGAAAGAAAAAGCTGGTGATGGTAGAGCTGTGTCTGCTGAAGATATAGCAAAGAGAAGGGTTGATATGAAAACCCCAAATATTCTGAAAGTCTCTTTAGGACAAGAGAACCAGCATAAATACAGAGGTTATGATTCTGCTAAAGACCTTTGGGCAGCTCTTGAAGTTGCATATGGTGGCAATGAAGATACTAGAGAAGAGAAGAAGAAACAACTCATGCATGATTATGCTGTTTTCAAAGCTCAACCCAATGAAAAGCTTAGCAGTGTGAGAAGCAGATTGCTTGATATTACAAGCAAGTTGTCCTTTATGGGAACACAACTTGGTGATGTTGACATTAATGCTACTTTTCTTAGAAGTCTTGGTGAAGCGTGGAAGATTGAGGCAAGATCTATACTTGCCAACAACACTCACAAAAGTTCTACTTTTGATGATATCAACAACAAACTAAGGGTGTTAGAGAATGAAGCCCTTCTGGAGCATGGAAGTAAGTCTACTAATAGCAACATGGCTTTCTTCTCACACAGTGAAGGACAATTTGAACAGAAGGACTCTTACATGCATCCAGTTACTGGATCATCATGTGTCAACGCTGGAACATATCCTGTCAACGCCTCCTTTTCAGACGCTGACACATACAAAAGTGACTCACCAAGAGTTAAACCTGCTGGCTTGGATCTGGATACTGTATGTGCTTATATTGCTTCTTTTCCCAATGGTTCAGTGATTACATATGAGGACCTTGAGCAGAAAAGTGATGAGCACTTGGAAGAAATGAATATCAAGTGGAATATGGCTCTTGCTAGTATAAGAGTAAACAGGTGGAATAGAAGGTTTAAGAAGAAGATGACCTTCAATGCAAAGGACACAGCTGGATTTGATAAATCCAAAGTTGAGTGTTACAACTGTCATCGTATGAGGCACTTCATGAGGGAATGCAGATCTCCTAGAAGATCTGATGCTGGAAAACCTTCAAGCCAAATTGTAAAGGCTCAGGATCCTAAAGCCATGGTTGCAGTTCAAGGAATTGATGGTATGGGATGGGATTGGAGCTATTTGGCTAAAGATGTAGAAGAGGATAAAGCTTTAGTTGCTGAAATTGAAGAAGAAGAGCATGTTCAATATGCTCTCATGGCACACTCCTCCTCTTCATCTGATAATGAGGTATACGATGATGCTTTTTGTAGTAAAGGTTGTAGGTTAAATACTGAGAGACTTAACAAAGAGGTGTTAAGATTATTAGATGATGTGAGTACTGAAAGATGCAAATTGTCTAATTACCAACTAGCTCTCACTCAAACTGAGAAGACAGTTTCTGAATACAAGAAAATGGAATTTGACTTAAAAGATAAAATAAATATCTTAAAACATGAGTTAGATGCTAGTAATGATGTTAGGAACATCATGGAAAGGGTTAATGGTGATCTACAGGCTAAGTTAGATGAGGCCATTAAGAATAAAGATAACGCTGGCCTTAAAATTCAAAGATTTGATAGAGCCACAAAAACCCTGGGAGAATGTGTGAATAAACAAAGGGATCCTAAGGACATGACTAGGATTGAGATGAAAGACTACTCTGTGGTTCCACCACCAGCTGGTGACTTCTATGGTGTCCAACAAAAGGACCTATGTTGGACTGGTTTGCCAAAACTCCAAGAGGAGGAATTCATTCCTCCACCAAGAGTTGTCACCCAAGTTGAAGAGTATCAACAAAAGTTGACTGACCTGAATGAATGGAAGAAAGCTAACCCTACCTTATTTGTTAAGGGTAGCTTGCTATGTGAAAGTCCTAATGAGTCAACCCCCATTAAGGTTACAAACTCAATCACTAGTAAGGCTGTTGATCTTAGCTCAAACACTGTTAGAAAACCTAGCATTAGGTATGCTGAGATGTATAGGAATACTAGGTCACCTAAGAACCAAGTTAGCAATGATGGAACAGGCTTCTTTTCTTCTAGACCTAGGGTTGTGTCTAGAAAAGCTTGTTACACTTGTGGTAGCTTTTCACATTTAGCATATAAGTGTGTCAACGCTCCCAAACTCAGCGCTGACAGGAACAAATTCAGCACTGAAAGGAACAAAGTCAACATTGTTAGAAAGTCAAACGTTGTCAGACCCAAACCTTGTGTGCAGCAAAGTCCACAAGTTGTTAGACCTGCCTCATTATTCACTAGAGGGTCTAACACTCATGGACAAAGACCATTTCAAAAGACAAATACTTGGTCTAATAGGCAATGGGTTTCTTTAGCAAACCCTATGTTCAACGCTGACAAGGGAAATTTCAGCGTTGACAAGACCAATTCCAACGCTGACAGAAACGTGACCAGACCTAAATAGTTGCAACCACAGGGTAAGGGGTCTAAAGCTTCATCAAGCTTGACATGGAGACCAAAGAAAGATCAAAACCCTAATGATAATGGGATTTCAATGACCTGCAACAGATTTAATTACATTTCAAAGGTCATTACAAAACCTATTGGGGTTAACTGGGTATTTCATCCTAAGAAGTATGAAAATGGGGTTGTTGTGAGAACTAAGTCTGTTCTTATTGAATAACCAGATGAATCCAAGTCTTCCAAGGCTTGGGTCCTAAAGAAAACTAACTTGTTTTCTTTATGTGCAGGGCATTCAAAAGCAGGTCAACGATTATGGAAATTGGGATAGTGGATGCTCAAGGCACATGACAGGGAAGGAAGATTATCTGACAAACTTCACTCCCATTAAGGATGGTGACAAGGTTTACTTTGGACGCAGATATGGTACTATCACAGGCAAAGGAACCCTTCTCACCAAGAATTTGTGTTTTGAGAACGTATTTTTGGTAAAGGAACTTGATTACAATCTTTTTAGTGTATCACAAGTTTGTGATAACAAAAATAAAGTTCTATTTACTGATACTGAATGTTTGGTGTTAAGCAAGGATTATAAGATCCCTGATGAGAAATATGTTGACTATAGAACACCTAGGCATAAAGACATATACAATGTGAATCTGAATGGGATTAGAATGAATAAAAATATGTCTTGTTTTTATGCTAAAGCTTTAGTAGATGAGAGTAATTTATGGCATAGGAGACTAGGGCACATAAATTTTAAGAATATAAACAGGCTTGTGAGACTTGGCTTGTTTGATGGTTTGCCTAAAAAGGCCTTCCACAATGACCACTCTTGTGTTGCATGTCTTAAAGGCAAGCAGCACAAGGTCTCATTCAAGTCCAAACAGGTGCACTCTAGTACTAGACCTCTGCACTTGCTTCATATGGACCTCTTTGGTCCAACCAATATAGAAATTTTGAATGGTAAGTCATACTGCTTTGTTATAACAGATGACTTTTCTAGGTTTACTTGGACCTTCTTTCTAGCTATGAAGAGTGATACAGCTGACACTTTAATTGATTTTATCACTCAGATTGAGAAGAAATCAGGCAATGAAGTTAAAATGCTTAGGAGTGATAATGGTGGTGAATTTAGGAATAAAGTGTTAGATGATTTTTGTGCCAGGAAAGGAATTACTAGGCAATTTAGTGTTGCCAGAACCCCACAGCAAAATGGGGTTGCTGAGAGGGAAAATAGAACCCTAATTGAAGCAGCTAGAACCATGTTGGCTGATGCTCATTTTCCTATAGCCTTTTGGGCTGAGGCTGTTAATACAGCTTGCTATGTTCAAAATAGAGCATTGGTTAACAAAATTCAGAACAAAACACCTTATGAGTTACTTTGGGGAAGAAAACCTAATATTGGTTTTCTCAGACCTTTTGGTTGTCATGTAGCAGCTTTAGATACTAGTGATGCCTTAGGTAAATTTAGTGAAAAAGGTGATGAAGGCTACTTCATGGGGTATTCAGTGCAGAGCAAGGGATATAGGGTTTATCTTAAAAAGGAAAAACGTATTCTTGAAAGAGTACATGTTAGGTTTTTAGAGAGTAAACCTAGTGATCCTGAAAGTGGTCCAAATTGGTTGTTTGACTTGGAACCTTTATCTAGGACTTTAAATTATATGCCTGTCACTAATCAAGACATTGTGAAGGTAGCTTCAAATGTTGTGGAAGAACTGTTGATGTTTCAGGTACACAGGTTCATGAAAAGGTTGGATCACAAGCAGAAAAGTCATCTCCTATACAAGAATATGTTACAATCCCCATATGGACAGATGCTTGTGCTGCTGCTGCTGCTGCTGGAAAAGATGACAACATGCATGGTCCTCCAGGCGCTGACAAAGGCAAATCTAGCGCTGACAAGACCAATTCAGACGTTGATGGCCCAGACGTTGACAACAACAGTTCAAGCGTTGTTAGCTCTCACGCTGACAACCAAGGTTCAGACGTTGACAACTCTTCTGCACATCTTTTCTCTTCCATTTTTGAACAAGGTGAACCTTCCAATTTATATGAATAGGTTCCTCCCCATGTAGATGAAAGAGAGTCTAATGAAGAGGATATTGGCAACATGGAGAGTGAGGTTGAGGACACCAGACTTTTTTGAAGGAGGAGTTCTCACTTCTACTATGAAGAATCACCCAACTTCTCAGATCATTGGTGATATTATGAATCCTGTTCAGACTAGAAGATCTCATCAAGGTCTTGGTGGGTTTATTGCCAATATACACAAGAAGGTTGATACCCCTCTTGTGCAAGCATGTTTGTTTGCCTGTTTTCTGTCACAACAGGAACCCAAGAAAATATTTGATGCTCTCAAAGAACCAAGTTGGGTGGAAGCAATGCAGGATGAGCTTCACCAATTTGCAATTCAGGATGTTTGGGAGCTGGTTGATTGTCCCAGATATGTCAGACCTATAGGGACAAGATGGGTTCTAAGAAACATGAGAGATGAAAGAGGTATTGTGGTCAGAAACAAGGCAAGATTAGTGGCTCAGGGATATACACAAGAGGAGGGGATAGACTATGAGGAGGTCTTTGCACAAGTTGCAAGGATTGAAGCTATTAGGATCTTCTTAGCCTATGCATCCTGCATGGGCTTCACTGTCTATCAAATGGATGTCAAGATTGCCTTCCTCTATGGAACAATTGTTGAGGAGGTATATGTGATGCAGCCTCATGGTTTTGAGGATCCAGAGAATCCAGACAAGGTGTATAGAGTCAAGAAGGCTATGTATGGACTTCATCAAGCCCCAAGAGCATGGTATGGTACTTTGTCTACTTACTTAGTGGACAATGGATTCAAGAGGGGTACCATAGATCAGACACTATTTACAAAGAAGAAAGGTAAGGATGTGTTGCTTGTTCAGGTCTATGTTGATGACATCATTTTTGGGTCTACTGATCCAAAGATGAGTGAGGATTTCTCCAAGCTCATGACAGACAAATTCAAGATGAGTGCTATGGGGGAGATGAACTTCTTTCTTGGTTTACAAGTTCAGCAGAAAGAAGATGGTATCTTTATCTCCCAGGACAAGTATGTGGCAGAGATCTTGAAGAAGTTTAGCTTTTCTCCACATGCAAAGAGGGATACTACTCCTTTGGATAGAGAACACCCTTGGGGAAAGATTGGAGATGGGAAAGATGTTGATGTCAGGCACTATAGATCCATGATTGGATCATTGATGTACCTTACAGCCTCCAGACCTGACATCATGTTTGTTGTGTTTGCTTGTGCACGCCATCAAGTGACTCCCAAAGAATGTCACATTTATGCTGTCAAGAGGATCTTTAGGTACCTAAGATGCTATCCTAGTCTTGGTTTGTGGTACCCAAAGGATTCACCATTGGAGCTGATTGCATATTCAGACAGTGACTATGGAGGTGATAAGTTTGATAGAAAATCCACAACTGGTGGATGTCAGTTTCTTGGGAGCAGGTTGATATCTTGGCAATGCAAGAAACAAATAGTGGTGGCTAATTCTACAACTGAAGCTGAGTATGTGGCTGCAGCTGCTTGTTGTGGACAAGTTTTGTGGATTCAGAACCAGCTGTTGGACTATGGGTATAATCTCATGCATACCAAGATATTTGTAGACAATAACAGCACTTTATGTATTATTAAGAATCCTGTACATCATTCTAAAACTAAACACATAGAAAATAGACACCATTTTATAAGAGATTGTTTTAAAAAAGGTTTAATACAACCAGATAGGGTTGACACAGAAGAAAATGTGTCAGATTTACTAACTAAACCTTTTGATGCTGGGAGGTTTCAATACTTGGTAACAAGTATTGGAATGATCAATCTCACATAATATGTGTTTTGGAGTTTGTTTTTGTAAAAGTATGTACAGGATAATGCATTGTTATTGGTCTTTTTGAGGATTTAGATTTTCCACTATATTTTTCTAACACTGACAAAGGTTGCTTGAACGCTGATAAGTGTTTTTGTGACGTTGCCAGCAATTTATTTGTCTAACGCTGACAAAGCTTCCCTCAACGCTGTCATGTGTTATCGGGGCGTTGTCAGCAACAATGTTCGTTTTGTGGTTTTCAATCTAAATGTGCAGGTGGTATTAGCAGTATACCATTGGATACAGAGTTGCTTATGGATCATTGGAGAAACATTTGGACATGTTTTTATTTATGGATGATGGTTGGAATTGTACATTCCTATCTTGACATAAATTTTTGTGTTCATGCATATTTTAGCAACTTATGTATCATAGTTTAAGGGGAGGTTTTAGGAACCTTTAGGATGTTTGGGTATCCATATGATACTCTTATCACAATTCTAGATTGTGTCCACAGGTGAGTATGAGTTAGTTTTACTAAATCATGAGGCACTGTAGCATGCAAAGTTGATATACTATGCATGCTGCCAAGACATTTTTGGCCTAGAATTGGTTGTGGTCTGTTGGGAGACTAGGGAATGATTTTGTCATGGAATTTACCTGGGAGTAACAAGGAATTTTATAAGGTAACTTAGTTGTTAAGAGTTTTGGTTAGCAAGGGACACTAGAGGACTGTTATGTCTATCTTGCATAAGCAAGTGTGCATAACTGGACAATGCTTGCCGCCCTATAATAATTATCAGCTTTTTGGTTATCTTCTCTAGGATAAATTACTTTGTTAAGGTCATTTTTCATTTTTAAACATTTTTATTTTTGGACGCTGACAAGTATTTTTCCAAGCGTTGTTGTGAACAATTTAGACGCTGACATGGCTATGGCAAACGTTGACAAGATTATAGCCGTTGGGCGTTGATAGGTTATTTTTGACCATTGACACTCAATGGGACCTACCCAGTTGTTACTTTTTGATATATTTTTAGGCCGTAATTTTGGGAGCTGATAACCTTCATTTAATGCATGAGATAAACTTATTCTTTTTCAATATTTTCATGATTGCATTTTGAAAATTCTTGCCTATTTTTGGACCAATCACATGCATTTTCTTCTCCTATAAATTTGGCTCCTATTTTTAAACAGGGTACCTATTATTATTGTCTAACACAATTTTCTCTTATCAACTTCATCTTCATCAATCATTTTAACAGCTTTCAACAATGGCACCAAAGTTTAAACCATTAGATTTGGAATTGGGGTTCAGAAGCCAACACAACATGATCGCGTATCTTGAAGCTGATGATGCTCTGTTTCCCCAATACACACAAATGGTGGCGTATTTGAACGCATCTCCTTTTAGGTATGCTCTTTCTCATGCACCACTCATTCCTGTCACACATATTAAACAGTTTTGGAACACTGTTAGTTCCTCAACAGTTAATAGAGTGACTACATTATCTTCTATTGTTCATGGGAGAACTTGGGTGGTTACTGAAGCTTTGGTACGCCAAGCTTTGCATCTTGATGATGCTGATGGTATAACCACCCTTCCCGTTAGTGAAATAGAACAAGGACTAAGGGCTTTGGGTTATCATTTTCCTGCTCAAGGAACTTTAAATAAATATCATAAACAGGAGTTTCCCCCAGCCTGGTAGTAGATAATACATGTCCTCCTACAATGTTTGAGTCCCAAGTGCACTGCACACAATGAGATCAATAGATCTATTGCCAGTGCTATTGTGTGCATTGCTACTGGGCAAAAATTTAATTATTCTAAAATGATTTTTTAGGGCATGTGTAAAAATAAAGGGAATAAAATGACTTTAGCTTATCCCAGATTTTTACAAATGGTTTTTGATGTCCAAGGATACTGCACAAGGGATCATGATGATTTTTATGAGATCCCTGTGCAAAAGAAAGCAATTTTTATGAAGATGAACTCACCCCCACATCGTGACCTACCCCTAACCCCATCTATGATTGCTGTCATTGAAGCAGCTCAACCCCAACCAGACCCCCATCCCCAAATTGACCCAATCCCTGAACCTTTACCTTCACCACAACATATGCAAATTGACCAAGAACCCTTTAACGCTGACACGTTAAATGTTGGCGTTGATGTGCCTATTTCAGTGACACACAACCTTCACAGACCCAAACACCCCTTAACCAACCCACATCCACCCAATCCACATCTTCTTCTCCCCCAACCCAATATAGGTTACAAAAACGCCAACGGACTACTGGAGTGTTCTCCTCTAGTGGTCCTAGCCATGTAGCAGAGAGAACCACCACCACAAGTGTGGTTGGTGTTATGGATGAGGCTGGGACTATTGGTTCTGGCTTAGAAGCTGGCCAAGACAGTCCTACCATTATTAAGACCTCATCCATGCCCAATGAATCTGACTTGGGAGGTCAAATACCGATTTTAGAAGAGGGCAGATTGGAACCAATAGCCCTAATGGAATTGACGGCTGTCTGCATGAGCTTGCAAAAGCAAAATGCAGACTTGGTACAATTCGTCAGCACACAAGGCCTTGAACTCAAGCAATTGAGGGAAACGATTGTTATCTTGGAGACTGCTAGTACAAGGAGAGGGATGGAGGAATCTTACAAAGGGGAGGATGATCAAATAAATGTGAGTGATAAGGGCAGCCATGATGGTCAATCTTTGGATGTTGCTGAGGCCCTAACAAGTTTGAAGAAACAGGCAGGTTTTGATACATCTTTAGTCTCTCCTACAAACTTAAAATTTTCATTTACAGCCATGTTGGAGGAAATTGCAAAAGGCGCTGAGGCAGGAAATTTGAGCGTTGACAAGGAGAACTTGAACGCTGACATGAGTATTTTGGGCGCTGACAGAGCAAAATTGGGCGTTGACAAACCTGTAAATGAGGTTGATGTATCCCAGTCATCATCCATCATCAAGGAGGTTTCTTTACAGGTATCACCATCTACCTTACCAACAATTGATCCATTAGATAAGGGTAAGGGTATCATGGTAGAAGAGGTTGTTCCAAAGAATGCAGCACAAATTGAATTTGATAGAAGGTTGGCTGCACAAATTGTGGAACAAGAAAAGAAAAAGGTGGGTGAATCACCTTTTGTTGTCATTTCAGAAGAGCAAGAAGGAAGTGATGAAGCCAGCTCAGACTCAAGTGTTATGATCATAGAACAGCCAGAAAGACTTGAGTATGGAGATGAGTTGGCCAAGGAGAAATTGAATGAGTTGAAATTGCAGGTTGATTTTGATATGCTAGAGGTGGTTCAGATGTACTTTGCTTGGGAAGAAAGATGTATGGAGAATCCACACTTGACCATTTCAGATCAGATATGGGGTTTGGAGATTCTTCTAAGAGTCCAAAAGGATTGCAAGGTTATCCTGAAACACAAAGCCAGCAATGTTCTCTCAAATTTGAAAAGGGATAGAAGGGAGTTGTACTGCATGTTGCTCAGGTGTCATGGAACAGGGTGGACTTATCAGAAATTGAAGGCATTGACATTTGATGAGTTGGAATGTAGAGCTTATCCCATTTGGGTTAGAGTGCAGGAAGCAAACACTCTAAGACTTCTTTCTAATGAAAGAAAAGAAGAACTTGCAGAGGAAATGGAGCTCAAGAAAGCAATGTTTGTTCCCAGACCAGTGAAAAAGGGAATTTCTCTTGAGTTTCCCAAAGATATGGATCCATTACATCCAATTGAAGTTGTCATAAGAAAGAGCCTCAAGCTCTCACCATTAGAAGCTTCAGATATGGTACAAGTGTTACCACTTGATTCTAGAAACCCAATTGTAAGTTATGAAGAAGATGAATGTGGGTTTTGGAAGATTGGCAGGTATGGAAAAGAGGTGCACACTTTTACCACTCTTATATCTTTGTTTGCAAGTTTTGACAGAGAAGACTTGGTAGACCTATGGAGGTTATTAGAGGCCAAGTATGAGGCTGAAGCACCAACTTCAGTCAATGGAATAAAACTGTGGTCCACATTCAAGAGAATGTGTGGACGAAAAGATGAGGATCCTGCTATTTGGAAGGATCTTGAAGATGATCTCAGTGGTCTTCAATGGAGATTGTATTCAGCTGCTGGTGTTTATTATTTGAGTTCTACAAAGTTTGCTGAGTATCTAATTGTGGATGGTCAGTATTTCATGTCCAAGGATATCTTGGAAAAGATGAAGAACACTCAGCTGGAAATTGATTATTCAAGTGACGTGGCAAAAGACTTGATCAGATTTATTTATTACCAATATGAGAAGGTTTGTAAGATTCCTCCTAGTTCTTAATGTTTATTCAGAAACTTGATCACTAGAGTAGATATCAAGTTTAGGGGAGGATTGTTGGGAATAAATTATAGCCAATCTACTTGAGCGCTGACAAGAGTAAAACAAGCGTTGACAGGAGTAAAACAAACACTGACAGATCAAGCGTTGACAAGAAGAAGTCAAGCGTTGACACATTGAAGACAAGCACCGATGGGAAGATATACTCTACGCGTTTATTGTATTCTAGATTACTTCTAGTAAAGATAGGAACAACAATGTATTTTCAATATTTATCTTTACCTAGAATAGTTGATGCGTAGATTATTGTACAAGGCTTCTTATGTCTATAAAAGAAGACCTTTAGGTTAATGTTCAATATAAGTTTTCATACGTAAACTAGTTTCATTGTAAGCAAGTTTGATATCATTAATCAAAGTGAAAGTTTGTTTATATCATTGTGTTCTTGTTTAAGTGTTAATTCCGATAACACTTAGATTGTCATATACATATACAAAGGTTTAAGTGTATTACTTGATCTAATCTCGTATACATAAATCTAAATTGATCTAAGTTTGGGATCAACAGTGTCATTTTTCCTATATATTGTCAAATTTTGATCAATTAGGACGCACATATATTGTTGAGGGGGAGCTACCCGACTAATGTTCCATGATTCATGCGTGCACACATATTTCTCTCCCGTCGATTTTCAGAAAGTTTCATATTTTAATCAATTGGTATCTCTAATATTATATTTTTATATTAGAGATAGGGGAGAAAGGTGATTAAAATGTAATATATCGCAACATGTGATCTTAATGACTCAAGTGCAACTCTTTCCTTCACATGCTAAACTATTTCGTATATCGATGCATGTGTGTAGGGGGGGGGGGTTTCAAAAATATAAAACTTTCAAAGTGTTAAAAGTTTTGATTTTTATCAAGCACTTTGAATGGTTTTCAATGGTTTAATGGCTACGATCTATACCCAAAACACCTACTTTCCATGACGGAACGATGGAGTCAAAAGGTGGTTTAGGATAGGAAACTAAGTCCTATGATCCAACCAGAACTGGAGGGATCTACCCACGGACATTCCATAGCTAAAAATAGTTGTCCTTAGGAAAGATGGAGTGGAATGAAGCTGAATGCGGAGAAATTACTTAAGTTAGCACTGGAACAATCACAACAAGGTGCTAGTGCTGACGTATTGGTAAGCATTAAAGGAGTTGAATATTCTATGCAACTTAGGCAGAAACCGGGTTAACACATCTAAAGCAAGTGTCATGGACCCAGTGATGCAATGCACAACCCTTCCCTAGCCATTCGGGTTTCTCTCAAAATAAACGTGTCTCATTGTCACGGAGATCAACACGTATCTATTGACTTTCTCACTCCGAGTTAGTTAATATTGAAAAGGTGTCAGTCTGTTCCAGCCTCCGATTACCAAATTGTACTTATCGAGTCTAGAGCCAAAAGAGATCAATCTATCATATTATTAGGACACAATCGAGTCCTACGCATTATCCTTGTGATATTGCCAAAACATCTGAGTGATACGGTTCACAATGAAGATGGAAATCATGTTTGAGCTAGCATCAAACAAGCTCATGGTAGCTAACTTGTGCGATTCCACATGAATCAAACATGTGATAACTGGAATGCAACAACGTTTAGATTCTTAATTGGTTTAAACTTGATTCCAGGTCTCTTCATAAAATCTGTGTGATCTTGCCAGAACATTCAGAGTGACACTGTCTAGTGTTCACAGTGACGAATGGAAATCCTTCCAGTGTCAACCTCAAATAGCATTGCGATAGGTGACTCGCAAGATTCTCTATGAATCAAGCTTGTGATAAACTGGAAAGCAACAATGGTGCGATTCTTGTAGAATTAAACTTGTTCCAGGAATTCTAAATTGACGACTCTAATCAGACGAATAATTTATCCTTATGATTCACTCTTTACGTTCGCAGTCCACTTTGTGACGGTCGAGTAAAAAGAACTGGGTACTACCGTTGGGAAACCCTGTCAAGGAGGTTCTTAATCGAATCTACCTGATCACAGGTACGATATCTAATACCGTCTAACGGTCTTCACCGACCGGAGGTAAAACACTACCGAGTTAGGATGAAATGTTCAAAGCCATTTTATCCGTGTCTATATATGATGTTGCATATCAAGATGGTGGCGTAGTTGTGTACTAACCGAAGTCGTTAATACAAGGTTTTTTTTTGCTAGGTTCAATTGTTCTCGGTATCCTCTCGAATTGATCTCGGCTCTAAGTGGAATGATTTGTTCTTGGTTAATAAAAGGTGATGGTTTGTTTATCTATTTTAATCTAATAACAACTAATAAGGTGTCGAAGAGTAGACTTAAAGCTTTGAAAGTTTAAACTAGAAAGGCAAGTTAAAAGTAAATGCTTGAAAACTTAAAGATTATATTAGAGAAATAAGTTGACATTCAATGAAAACTAACACTTGGAAAACTTTGTAAAAATATGAACTTGGTTAAAAAGTACTAAAAGAAAGTAAGATCGGACTATGGAAAACAATCTTAAATCGGAATATAATAAAATAGGGCAATCGGAATATATTCCGATCAAGTGATCGGAATGTTTGAAACAGCTGATCGGAATGTTGGGCGAAATGAAGCAATCGGAATACTTGGAAATAGGCTCAATCGGAATGTGCTAAAACTTAGATCGGAATACGGGGAAGCTTATCAATCGGAATAATCAAAAACAAAGGCAATCGGAATGAGGGTAAAAGGAACAATCGGAATATAGAAATAAAGGCCACAATCGGAATATGAAAACAAGTGCAATCGGAATACTCTAAACCCTTTTCCGATCATACGATCGGAATGAAGGGGTGTGCTCGGTCGGAATGACAGGTCGGAAAAGGGCTTTGCCCTTTCCGAAAATGGTGCAAATTCGAGACTAAAAGCAAGGGAAATAAGCTTATGGAATAAGCTAACTCCCGAACAAGCTCGAATCTAAAATAAGCTGATCAAATGAGCACTTAAGAACAACTTATCTAACTGTTAATAAGCAAACTTATAAATCGAATCAATAAAGAAATGAACTTTTTATAAAAACTTTAAAAAGTAAATAAGCAAAACAACAAATAAGCCAATAAGCACAAAGATCTCAAAGCTTATTTGTGTAGAAACTTAGGAAACATAAAAAGATTAACTTTTTAAGCACAAAATCATGGATGAACAACACGGATCATACGAGATTTGTACCAAAATCAATCAAAATCAAAGAAAGGAAGGATGAGATTAAAGATTAAAAGCTAAAAACTTGAACTTGATTAATGAAAAATAATACAAATGTTTGATCTTGAAATAAAAAGATGAAATCTAGTGAGAGAAAGTTTAGAACTTTCTCTCTCTAAAACTAGAGAGAATGAAAAGCTACAAAACTACCTAAAAGAACTAAGTGTTGAAATTTGTGAAGTGTAGTCCTATAAATAGGCAAGTCTTGTGGGCTTTGTGAATGGGCTTGGTTTTGGGCTTCTTTTCTTCTTCCTTATTTAGTCTTCTCGTCTCTTTAAATAAACGTTTCCGACTTTGTATTTTGAGAAGTGTCGGTGAATAATTCCAACTCGTCTTATAATCTTTTATTTAATAGACTCGAGTTCTTCGACATATATGAATCTTCCATCTTTGGCTCTTTTCTTCGATAAATCTTCAAATAGGCACAATGACTTCAAATCTTTTGCATCTCTTGGACAATAGACTTTGTCTTGAGTCTTTTTCCTCGATAAAACCCGTCCAATCCCATGTTTCCTTCAATATTCATCCGGTTGACTCTGAAAACACAATAAACACAAAAACCACGCATAATTCCAAACAAATGATATTAAATACGTGTTTTGGTCTTGTTTAAGCCAGAAATAAGTGGTAAAAGGATGAGTGTTTTCACACCTATTAGTCGTCTTCACATGTTCATACTAAAAGATAGAGTCTTCCGCAACTCTGATGAATATTTAAAGGATTAACTACAACTATATACTTGTATGGGAAATTGTTAGCCTTTCAAAATCAACAAAGTGTGAACATGTCGATTCAGAAGTAATAAGATCACAAGATGGCGATAATCAAGATACTTATGAATGTAATTGGTCATCTTAGTCACAAGGAGCACAAGATGAAGATCTCGAGCACTCAAAGTCAAATGACAATGGCTCAAGATAAAGATCACAAAAGCATGAAGGAACAAAACCGTTACAAACAAGATCAAGACTAATACTTGGTTTTTACACCAAATATAAAATTCGTTATAGTTCCAAATCTTTTCGAATTGAAAACCGGTCTTAAGTGCGACTCAATCGTCTTTTGGTGAATCAAGAGAATGGTTTGGTTTGTTTTAAACTATTTGTAAGTAATTAGAGTGTCGTTGAGTAAAAGGGAAGTTAAAAGATTAATTTGAATAATGAGTAAAAACAAATGTATATAAACGTAAAGGTGACAATGGAAGAATACTAACTCACTAAATAAAGCTAACACTTGGAAAATTTTCAGAAAAGAAAAAGTACTATAAGAAAGTGATATCGAAAGAAACCAAAACAAGCCAAAAAGGCCCCCGATCGGAATGTTTTCCGATCGGTTGATCGGAATGTCGGTGGAATCAACCCAATCGGAATGCTGGGAAAGTCCCAATCTGAATACTCAAGTTATGAAGAACAATCGGAATGTCCTACCTGCTTACAATCGGAATGCGGGACAAGACCACTAATCGGAAAATGAAACTTGAGGCCCAATCGGAATATGTAGCTAGCTATCAATCGGAATACGTGCAAACAATGGACCAATCGGAAAGGATAAACCCTAATCCGATTGGGTCGATCAGAATATTGAAGTGCAGTGCCGTCGGAATATAGACCAATCGGAAAGGGTGTTGGTACCTTTTCCTAAAATGGTGGAAATCGGTTAGATGGTGTATCCGGTCGGAAAACTCAATCGGAAAGGGGATTTAAACTCCCTTTTCCGAAAATAAAGGGATTTGTTTAGGCTAGATAATAAGCTAAGTTCAATAAGCTAACATCCAAACCTTATCAATCCAAATCAAAGACAAATCCGAATCAAATAAGCACTTTGATCAACTTATTCAACTCGAAATTAATCAACTTTTTAGATTAAGCCATAAAAACTTAAACTTTTTAATAAAACTTTTATAAGAAAAATAAGCTAATCATAAAGATAAGCCAATAAGCACAAAAGTCTTAAGGCTTAATCTAATGAAAACTTATAAAATGATCAAAAGATTAATTTTTAAGCACGGAATCAACTAGAACAACACGGATCTTATGATATACGCACCAAAATCAATCTTAAATCAAAGAAAAGTAGAATGAGATTAAGAGATAAAAGCTTAAAATGGAACTTTGATTAATGAAATAAGCAATACAAAGATGTTTAATCTTGAAAGATTAAAAGAAAAAGATGAACTAGTGAGAGAAAGTTTAAGACTTTCTCTCTCTAAAAACTAAAAAGTGAAAAATTAACTAAAAATCTAACCACCCTCCTAATGACTATTAGGAGGGTATTTATAGGGAAGGTGGAGGGAGTGCATTTGTTGCATCTTTTCTCTTGCTTTCTTCAAGTTTTCTCGACTCGACTTTAATTCTTCGTTTTTGTCATCTCGGGATTTGAACTTGTCTTTTAATTTTCTTCTTCTATTAGACTTAAGTTCTTCGACTTCGTTAAACTTTCGTCTTTTGACTTTTTCTTCGATAAATCTTCAGAATAGGCCTTGGACTTCCGTTCTTTTTGCACTCTTGATCTTTTGACTTCGTCTTTTCCCGTTTTCTTCGATAAAAGCCCGTGAAAGCCCGTGTTTTCTTCCTTTTTCATATTTTGGTCCTAAAACACAATAAAAACACAAACCACGCATAATTCTGACTTTTACGACATAAATCACACGTTTTGGTCTTGTTATTATTGGAAATAAGTGGTGAAAGGATAAGTGTTTTCACACTTATTAAATCCCCTACACTTGACCATTGCAATGCCCTCATGCAATGCATTAATTTTAAAGCACGGTTTACATTTTCCATCATAAATAACCCACCTTGGCCTTTATTAAATACTAAACATAAAAGATAGAAATAAGTAAAGAAATTAAAAACTTACATTGGGTTTTGGCGGCCGTGAACGTTTATCATCCTCAAGTTTCACGTTCCCCATACCAAGCTTAAAAAACGAGATCATTGTTATTATAAGTTAGCAAACTATCACGAACTCATGTGGGCCAATTATTCACTTAGACTCCCTTATTCCTAGGTGTATCTCTTATATTTTATTTTTGTCTTGAATGATCACGAGGATGCATTGTTTGACTTATTTCGATATTTATTTAGTCCGAAAATGAGGTGAACGATTTAATCAATAGTTAGCTAAAGGACCAAATCTTTTAAAACTGCTTCTCGGGATATCAGAAAGTTCATATCTTGGCATAACTTGGTTCGCGATTTAAGACCTTTCTCGAGCCGATATTTGGCAGCGACTTCATACTTCGAATCTTCGAGAGACGTTCTTGAAATTATGGTCTTCTCTTCATAATAGGAATTTCTTCACTTGAAGTTTTTGAGAGATTCTTCATCTTTGGACCACGACTTCTTCATTTTTCTCCAATCTTTATTTTGGACTTTGATATACAACGATCCGCCTCCTTTTAGGACTTGGATCTATTTATCCTCATACCTTGTTAGGGTCTTTTCGGATAGACTTCTCCATGACTTTTGGGGAGTTCTTGCTTTTCGTCGTGTGTCTCGATCCTTCATATTGATTTTCGATAAATGATTCTTCACATCACTTTTGGATCTTTAGCAACAAAATGTAGCCCTCATGCCTTGTTAGGGCCTTTTCGGACTCGCCAATCTTCGCGCCCCGCTTCATAAGTTATGCCTTGGCTATGAACTCTCGTCATTACCGAGCAACTTTTAAACGATCTGGGGCTAGAAGCTAAGTAACCTTTTAAATCGTACAACCTTATTTATTAGCAGATTAATTTATTACCAAGCGGAGGGAGAATAGGCTCATAATTAACTCACATAAATTCACGAAAGAATACCGAACTTATAATTGGCTCTATCATCTCTCGTTCTCCACAGTTTAAAATCTCAAGGAATGAGACTCGTGGATGCTTAGCCTATTAAATCAAAGTTTTGGGTTTTCGAGTCGCCTATAGGATCTTGCAAATTCTTAGACTTTTTCAAGTTTAGAAATCGCGTTTTAAAGTTCCCTTGATAAACGACTCTCTAGGATCAATTATAGGAACTTGCGAAAAGTTCTTGTTCTTAACCCGTGAGAGTTAAGACTTTCGCGTTTTATAGCTTCCTATATAAAAGCCTAGCAAAACTTGACTTAAACACGTTAAGGATACTAGCTAGAGTAAACTTAGGCAAGTAAACTCGGGTTGAGTAAAAAATGTTCACGACTAAGAAAAATCTAAAACCACTTTATTAAAAATTTATTCTAGCAAAGGAAACATAACAAAGGCAAATACAACTATACAACTAGGCCAAAATAGATTAAAAATTTTGAAAAATGTCGAAAATCAAATTTTCCGGTTAAAATGAGGGCAAATTCATGGAAAAGACCACTTACTTCGATAGAAGTCCCCCCTACACTTGAGAGAAACATTGTCCTCAATGTTTAAGCATGTGGGAGTAAACTCCCCTACACTTAGGACATTGTGCACTTTGTTTAAATCTTGCTAAGGAAAGGACAACTAAAGTGAATTCAATATGAACATATAGAATATGAAATATTGAAGCACAAGAGTTTAGGATAGAACCGGGAAGATGGGAAACACGGTATCACGGTTCGTCAAAAGTCATCAAGATGCTCTCTGAAGCTTAAATCCCTGCACAGCACAAGAAACAAGACAACAAACATATGCGGGGCTCCCCCTACACTTATTATGAAAGCAGTAAAGGATAGAACACGGGTTGCCTCCCGAGAAGCGCTTGTTTTTGTTCACCGAGTCATGAGCTTGACTCGACCCAATTTTAGTTCATAGGGAACATGGTGAGGGATGGAATCATCTCCTGAGAGATGTCCTCACCAAAGTACAGCTTCAAACGCTGTCCATTCACCTTGAAATTGGGCCCATTCGGCTGAGAAAGCTCAATGGTCCCATACGGAAAAACTTTGGCGACGGTGAATGGACCAGTCCAGCGGCTCTTCAACTTGCCAGAGAAGATCTTCAACCGAGAGTTAAAAAGTAAGACTTGATCACCAACGTGGAACTCTCGGTTCTTGATTTTAGCATCGTGGATCATCTTCGTCTTCTCCTTGTAGATCAGCGAGTTCTCATAAGCTTCATTCCTCAGTTCATTTAGCTCGTTGAGTTGAACCTTGCGATGATCACCGGCTTTTATGATGTCGAAGTTAGCCCACTTCAAGGCCCAGTGCGCCTTATGTTCCAACTCGATGGGTAGGTGGCAGGCTTTCCCGTACACAAGACGATAAGGTGTACAACCGATCGGGGTCTTGTAGGCAGTACGGAAAGCCCACAGAGCATCATCTAACTTATCGGCCCACGCGGCACGATGCTCTCCCACAGTACGCTCCAAAATTCTCTTCAAGCCACGATTGGAAATTTCGGCTTGCCCATTGGTTTGGGGATGATAGGCGGTGGAAAGACGGTGAGTGACACCATACTTTGCCATGACTCTTGCAAATTGATCGTTGCAAAAATGAGTCCCGCGGTCACTGATGATAGCACGAGGAACGCCAAATCGAGCGAAAAGCTGCTTCAAAAAGTTCACAACCACCCTCGCATCATTCGTAGGAAGAGCCTTAGCTTCAACCCATTTAGAGACGTAGTCGACGGCGACGAGGATGTACTTGTTCCCTTTAGAGGATGGAAATGGCCCCATAAAGTCGATGCCCCATACATCAAAGATTTCACATTCCTGTATGAAATTTTGAGGCATCTCATCCTTATGTGTGATCTTGCCTTGACGTTGGCAAGCATCACAATGCTTAACCATTTCGTGAGCGTCACGATAAATGGTGGGCCAGTAGAATCCAGAATCAAACACTTTCTTAGCGGTGTAGTTGGGACCAAAGTGACCACCAGTGGGTCCTTTGTGGCAAGCTTGGAGGATGTCAAAAGCTGCCGGTCCGTCAACACATCGACGAATAATCAGATCAGCACACTGTTTGAAT
This sequence comes from Glebionis coronaria, assembly GCA_025667525.1. NCBI lineage: Eukaryota > Viridiplantae > Streptophyta > Magnoliopsida > Asterales > Asteraceae > Glebionis > Glebionis coronaria. Next base: position 213,495,045 of record CM046875.1, read on the forward strand.
AGATAAGGGTCATCCCAAAAGTAAGTCTTAACATCATTCAAGAACTTCTTCTTTTGTTGGGATGTTAACCCTTGGATGAGAATACCACCCGCTAAGTAGTTTGCAATGTCCGCAAACCACGGGGTGCCATCCAGATTGAGATTTATAGACATTAGAGTCTCAAAGGGGAAAGAGTCATCGATCTCTTTGTTCGGATGGTCCCCTTGATATGGATCCTCAAGTCTGCTCAAATGATCCGCTGCCAGGTTTTCGGCTCCCTTCTTATCACGAATTTCAATGTTAAATTCTTGAAGGAGCAAAACCCAGCGAAGAAGTCGTGGCTTAGAATCGTTCTTTTTCATCAAGTACTTCAACGCGGAATGGTCCGTGTATACGATGGTGGTGGATAAAACAAGATAGGGGCGAAATTTCTCAAAAGCATAGACAACAGCTAAAAGCTCTTTTTCGGTTGTCGTATAATGCAATTGAGCCCCCGCCATTGTTTTGCTAGCGTAGTGGATTGGTTGGAAGTGTTTATTCACTCTTTGACCCAAAACCGCACCAATTGCAAAGTCGCTAGCATCGCACATCAATTCAAAAGGCAGCTCCCAGTTAGGGGTAACCAAGACCGGTGCCTTAGTTAGCTTATCCTTAAGAAGATTGAAGGCTTCGAGACACTCTTTAGAAAAGATAAAAGGAGTATCTTTTTCCAAGAGGTGGGTCATCGGGCGAGCGATTTTAGAGAAATCCTGAATGAATCTACGATAGAAGCCCGCATGACCCAGAAAGCTTCTCACACCCTTCACGGTGGAAGGTGGAGGTAATTTGGCTATGACATCTACTTTAGCACGGTCGACTTCAAGACCGGCTTTAGAAATTTTGTGTCCTAGCACAATGCCTTCTTTTACCATAAAATGGCATTTTTCCCAATTCAGAACAAGGCGAGTGTCTTCGCACCACTTAAGCATACGTTCCAAATTGGCAAGGCAGGAAGAGAAGGAATCCCCGAAGACCGAGAAATCATCCATGAAGACTTCCATGGTTTGTTCAACCATATCATGGAAGATAGCCAACATACACCTTTGGAAAGTCCCGGGGGCATTGCATAAGCCAAATGGCATTCTTTTATAAGCAAATGTGCCATAGGGACAAGTGAATGTTGTCTTCTCTTGATCTTGGGGATCGATGGGTATTTGAAAATAACCCGAGAAACCATCAAGAAAGCAGTAATATTCATTACCCGCTAGACCTTCAAGCATTTGGTCCATAAAAGGTAGAGGGAAATGATCCTTTCTCGTGGCATCATTGAGTTTGTGGTAGTCTATACAAACTCTCCACCCAGTAACAAGACGGGTGGGAATTAACTCGTTGTTAGCATTAGGCACAACGATGATTCCCCCTTTCTTAGGCACACAATGGACTGGACTAACCCATGGTGAATCCGAAATAGGGTAAATCATACCCGCATCAAGAAGTTTGATAACCTCTTTTTTGATGACTTCATGGATTTTAGGATTCACCCTTCGTTGGCTTTGAATGGTGGGCTTAAAGTCGTCCTCCATGAGAATTTTATGTGTGCATAAATGAGGATCAATTCCACGGATGTAGGAGATTTTCCAAGCGATAGCGCGTTTATGCTTCTTCAACACAGCGACAAGTCGGATTTTTTCGTCTTCTTTCAGATCCTTTGCGATGATGACCGGTAGCTTCTCGTCGTCTTCCAGAAAAACGTACTCAAGATGAGGCGGTAGGTCCTTAAGCTCAAGAGTAGGAGGATCCTCAATAGATGGTGAAACTAACGATGGATCATCATTAGTCACCTCTTTAGGAGCAGGGGGAGACAACGGGTCCTCAGTGAGAAGTCTCTCAATAGTACGAATATCTTCATCCTAATTGGTGGACAAATTATCATACTTAATATCGAGAGGACCCAAGCTAGCTTCGAAATCATCCAAGTCACTTTCTCCAAAAGGAGTCAATGCTGGAGCAATTGAGGCAACGGTCTCAACATTGGGTAGAGAGGAAAGAGTACTTTTGCAAGCATCATGAAAATGTTCTTCACAAGCCTCATCGAAAACATCAATAGCATTAACACTCTCATATGAATAAGGTTGTTTAGAAATCTTACCCATGTTGAAGACAATTTTATCGTCACCAACTCTCATGATTATTTCGCCTGCGGCTACATCAATAAGAGTGCGACCGGTCCTCAGAAATGGACGTCCAACGATTAATGGAACACGGGGATCCATTTCGTAATCAACGACGACAAAATCCGCCGGGAAGGTGAATTTATCGACGCCAACAAAGACATCTTCGGCTATCCCCACTGGATAAGCAACCGTACGGTTGGCTAATTCCAAAGTCATTTTGGTGGGGACTAGCTCGGGGAGAGATAATTACTTCCAAACACTTAAAGGCATTAAGTTTATACTGGCACCTAGATCGGCTAGGGCCATGCAATTCTCTACTCCCGGGAAGTTGCAAGGAATCAAGAAGCGACCCGGATCACCAAGTTTGGTGGGCAATTTCCTTAAAAGCACTGCGGAGCAGTTCTCATTAAGTTGGGTCTGAGCAATGTCAAGAAGCTTTTCTTTATCACTTAAAAGATCTTTAAACATCTTAGCGTATTTGGGCATGTGAGCGAGAGCCTCGACAAAGGAGATGTTAAAATTCAATTGTTTGAACATTTTAAGGAAGTTCGAAACCTGAATATCATCCTTGCTCTTTTGCTTCTCTTTCCTCAACCTTGAAGGATAAGGTATATTGGATGAAGAAGAAGGCTTTAAGGGAATAGGATCACTCACAACCACGGGTGGTGGGGAAATGGGGATAGAAGGTGAAGGAGGTGGGGAAAGTTGCTCTTTTTCCTTGTTCACAATCACGGGTGGAGGTGTAGGAAGCTCGGGTTCCATATAACCTTTTCCACTACGAGTGGTGATTGCTTTCATCTCCCCTCTTGGATTAGCAACGGTATTACTCGGAAGAGTACCCGAAGAAGAAGGTTGATTACTTTGGATGAGCGAACCAATCATATCACGAAGGTGAAGAGCTTGATTGTTAAAAGAGTTTTGCATGTTGGCATTAATATCATTGCTGTGTTTGGCCATATCATTCCTTAGCTCGGCTCGAATATCGCTCCCTTGTTTCACCATGTCATTCTTCAAGTTGACAAATTGACTCTGAAGATTCGTCACCATCTCACGATTAGTCTTCATGAACGTCTCGACGTCTTGGTTAACGGCCATCGGTTGATTGAGAGGTGGAGCTTGGTAAGCTTGAGAATTTCCTTGAGTTGGGTATGGGTTTCTTTGGGATTGATATTGATTGTTTGCACGAGGTTGGGATTGATTGTTCCGGTTAAAGCTTTGTTGTTGGTTTTGGTTTGCAGGAGGAAAACCGGGAGGAGCAAGATAATTGTTGGAACGATAACTTAGCAAGCCACGGTCTCCTTGAGGGCGAGCTTGATAGCCTCCCGTAGGATAAGTACCATAAGCTGCGTTAACGTCTTCAGAATAATTGACGTGAGTAGAAGGACACTCATTGTAGGAATGAGGACCACCACATGTGTCGCAAGAGATAACAACGGCTTTAGCTTGTTGAGTTTGGTTAGAAGTCAAAATTTGGATACTTTTGTTAATATCAAGAATAGCACGTTCCAAAACAGACGAGTTGTTGGTGGAAGAAGTAGATGAAACATTGACTCTCTGATTAGATCTTGAGGATGCAGATGAATCCCAATTCTTGTGGTGAGTAGTCATGTTTTCGATCAACTCTCGACACTCCTCCGGTCTCCTTTTCATAAAAGTACCACCGGCGGCGGCATTGATCGTGTCACGATCACGAAAAGTGAGACCATTGTAAAAGGTGTCAATGAGAGTGACGGGGAGCATATTGTGATTAGGACAGCGGTCGATCAAATCATTGTAACGTTCCCAATCATCGAAAAGCGATTCATCATTCTCTTGCATAAATCCACTGATTTGGTTACGAAGGCTAGTGACCATGGATGGGGGAAAGTAGCGCGATAAAAAGCGTTGAGTCATGTCATTCCATGTATGAATAGAATTCTTAGGAAGACGGTCAAACCATTTTTCGGCATGGTGGGAAAGCGAGTGTGGAAAAAGTTGAAGGCGAAGATCATCCATAGAAACACCGGGGCACTTCATGCTTTGGGTAATGGTAATGAATTTGTCGAGGTGTTTGTTGGCATCATCATCCGGAATTCCACGAAACGGGTTCGTTTGCACTTGCTGGATCATGTGATGCTTCAACGAAAACTCTTGAGCCGTGACGTGCATTGGCGCAATCGGGCCTCCGCGTCCGTTCATGGTGGGTTGGCACAATTCCTCCATGGTTCGTAAATCAGGTTGAAGGACATTGTTGTTGTTGTTATTGTTGTTATTCAAATTGTGTTGAGGTGGGTGATTATTGTTGTTATTAACACCAGCCATATCTAAATCTTCACGATTCTCGGGCTCAGAATAGTTCGTAGATCTAGTACGCATGCACCTGCAGAAGAAAAATATACACAAAGAATATCTATATAATCTTTTTGGTTTTTTATAGGTTTTTTTTTTTTTTTTTTTTTAATGTTTTTGTATTTTTGAAGAGTTTTATATTTTTTAGGATTTTTGAAAAATTTTATAGCAATGAAAATAACGTTCAAAGAACGGATCCCAAAATTCAATGCGTCTCTCACTAGAAACCGTTTATCTTAACGAAAAGAGCCGGCAGCGGCGCCATTTAATACTTGGTTTTTACACCAAATATAAAATTCGTTATAGTTCCAAATCTTTTCGAATTGAAAACCGGTCTTAAGTGCGACTCAATCGTCTTTTGGTGAATCAAGAGAATGGTTTGGTTTGTTTTAAACTATTTGTAAGTAATTAGAGTGTCGTTGAGTAAAAGGGAAGTTAAAAGATTAATTTGAATAATGAGTAAAAACAAATGTATATAAACGTAAAGGTGACAATGGAAGAATACTAACTCACTAAATAAAGCTAACACTTGGAAAATTTTCAGAAAATAAAAAGTACTATAAGAAAGTGATATCGAAAGAAACCAAAACAAGCCAAAAAGGCCCCCGATCGGAATGTTTTCCGATCGGTTGATCGGAATGTCGGTGGAATCAACCCAATCGGAATGCTGGGAAAGTCCCAATCTGAATACTCAAGTTATGAAGAACAATCGGAATGTCCTACCTGCTTACAATCGGAATGCGGGACAAGACCACTAATCGGAAAATGAAACTTGAGGCCCAATCGGAATATGTAGCTAGCTATCAATCGGAATACGTGCAAACAATGGACAAATCGGAAAGGATAAACCCTAATCCGATTGGGTCGATCGGAATATTGAAGTGCAGTGCCGTCGGAATATAGACCAATCGGAAAGGGTGTTGGTACCTTTTCCTAAAATGGTGGAAATCGGTTAGATGGTGTATCCGGTCGGAAAACTCAATCGGAAAGGGGATTTAAACTCCCTTTTCCGAAAATAAAGGGATTTGTTTAGGCTAGATAATAAGCTAAGTTCAATAAGCTAACATCCAAACCTTATCAATCCAAATCAAAGACAAATCCGAATCAAATAAGCACTTTGATCAACTTATTCAAATCGAAATTAATCAACTTATTAGATTAAGCCATAAAAACTTAAACTTTTTAATAAAACTTTTATAAGAAAAATAAGCTAATCATAAAGATAAGCCAATAAGCACAAAAGTCTTAAGGCTTAATCTAATGAAAACTTATAAAATGATCAAAAGATTAATTTTTAAGCACGGAATCAACTAGAACAACACGGATCTTATGATATACGCACCAAAATCATCTTAAATCAAAGAAAAGTAGAATGAGATTAAGAGATAAAAGCTTAAAATGGAACTTTGATTAATGAAATAAGCAATACAAAGATGTTTAATCTTGAAAGATTAAAAGAAAAAGATGAACTAGTGAGAGAAAGTTTAATACTTTCTCTCTCTAAAAACTAAAAAGTGAAAAATTAACTAAAAATCTAACCACCCTCCTAATGACTATTAGGAGGGTATTTATAGGGAAGGTGGAGGGAGTGCATTTGTTGCATCTTTTCTCTTGCTTTCTTCACGTTTTCTCGACTCGACTTTAATTCTTCGTTTTTGTCATCTCGGGATTTGAACTTGTCTTTTAATTTTCTTCTTCTATTAGACTTAAGTTCTTCGACTTCGTTAAACTTCCGTCTTTTGACTTTTTCTTCGATAAATCTTCAGAATAGGCCTTGGACTTCCGTTCTTTTTGCACTCTTGATCTTTTGACTTCGTCTTTTCCCGTTTTCTTCGATAAAAGCCCGTGAAAGCCCGTGTTTTCTTCCTTTTTCATATTTTGGTCCTAAAACACAATAAAAACACAAACCACGCATAATTCTGACTTTTACGACATAAATCACACGTTTTGGTCTTGTTATTATTGGAAATAAGTGGTGAAAGGATAAGTGTTTTCACACTTATTAAAGACCAAGATACAAGACCAAAGAAGGAAGATCACCTCCACAAGAATGTATTCACTCAATCATCTTATGTATTTAAAGATGACCGATACATTAGGGGATATTGTTAGCCCTATATTTTATATAGTCGAACAAGAATGTAATAGGTCATCTTAGTCGTTAAAGGTCTTGTATTGTAATAGGTTAGTCGGGTTAACCGGGCTTGGACTTTAAGCTAATATTGTCTAAGTTAGGGGCTATATGCCCAATTGTAAGCCAAGTACGGCCCAAGAAACAAGCCCATGAGCCCACCAAGCTCATGGATATATAAACCCTCTTCCATGTGTGGAAGAGGGTGTTGGTTCATTTACTTTCTCTCTCTAATAGTAATTAACCTTCCACCATTCTCTCTACTTTCTTTCTCTAACTTTCTTCTCTTTCTCTCTCTAAATTTACTCTAAATCTTGTGTTATGGTATGAAGTGGAATTAACAAGTGTCATTACGGATATTTGATCATGAGAACCTTTCATATTTATCTTTATAACTATGAACGTACATACATTCAGTTGATCACTTTGGCGACTTTTAAGCCACCTGGAACTCAAGGACATCTACATTACATTATCTTAGAATTATAATATCTAAAAACCATGATCACACATATTTAAATTTACCAAGTGCCTAAACTTACTATAATATATATATATATATAAATATATATTACACTATAATGGATATTACCACGTTGATAAAACGACCTTTTTACATATCAACTACACATTTACCATTTTTATACATTACAAACAAGTGTCACATTTTTAATAAACTTAAACTACACCTTTTATTTACACAAAATATACTTTCACTATAATACCTTAAACCTTAACCAAATCACCCTAAATCTAACTTAGTACTAACTAAATCTTACCTAAATCCGTAATATCTCCCTAAATTTTTCATATCTATCACAAATCTATCCTAAACATCTACACATAGCCGAATGCCATGAACCATACTACACATATGTTCTAGAAACCTTAGATATTTCAAACATATGCAAATTTTCAACCTTGTACAACATATGACCATTATACCTAGTACTTGAGACAACTTCTTGTCCCTTTGCCCCCATTTGTCGCGGCTACCAAAGGGAACAAAGGTCAAGTGTATAAACCTTCCATTTAAGTATGTGTACTAGGAATATATGGGAAATCTTCCTAAGATATACTAGGATACACCAAGATCTAACAAGATCTTTCCCTATCTTCCCTAACCATGTATAAGCACACAGCACAAACACAAATCTTACCATTTCCATATCTCTTTCTCTCGGCATACAATAAACACACACCTTAAATCATCAAAAACTTCATCTACTACACACAAAATCTTTGTCTCTTCATCATAACTACTAACATTTACTCCTAACTTTCAGAACTTGAACATCAAGCCACAAAAAGAAGCCCTAGGTCACGACAAAACGACAATCATTAGCATTCGTATAGATCTAAAGTAGTTACGGGATTACTAGCACTTGTCATTTCTAGTTCATCACCTTAATAGACAAGTAAGTATCACAAGCCTCCATATTCATTTTCATTTCTTTATAAACTTATGAACATGTAAGCATATCATGTATAAACTAGTTACACTTATGAAAACTCTAGTGAAATCACCATACATACGTAAACCATGATAAACAAACCCTAAACCTAATCTTGAAACCACGACATAAATTTTTCTATGTGTTATAGTACTTAGAATTAGAGCCATGTAAGGTTTAGATTAGTCACTCCTTAGATCTAGGTTATGCCTAGAAAACTAGAAAACCTAAGATTGCTTAATCCAAAAATAAGCTAGATCCCTTAGTGAACCCAAACCCCACGGCTTATTTAAGTTAGTCGAGCCCTAAACTAGTCCACTAAGCCCAATAGTTAATTTGCAAATCCCATTTAATATGTGAAGCCCACTAGTTAGATAAGCCATGAAAAATAAGCCGAATAGGCCCATAAGATGAATTCGACTTATTTTGAATAAGTTACCACTTTTGTAAATTTTTCTAGACTTAGTAAACTTATATAAGCCCAAAACAAAGCCCAAAAATCCCTAAAAACGAATCAGACCCTTAATGGGCCAAAACCGAGCCCATTAAGCCCCTAAACCACTTTTGGTTACTTTTTGTGCCATTTGTGAGTAATAGTGAAAGTACATGCCAAAAATGTAATTTTATAAAAGTTAGGAGGTCATTTCGCAAGTTATAAAACCTTGGGGTGCAAACCGTAACATTTCGAACCTATTTTGGAGAATTATATAAACTTCAAGGGTTGTTTGGTCTTTTTCCGAAAGTTAAAGGGGTGTTTGTGACCCAACCGAAACTTAAATAAACCCTAGGGACCAAAATGGCCATTATCCGAAACTTTAATAAGCCCTAGGGGCTAGTTTTGCAATTAATCGAAAGTTATATAACCCTAGGGGTATTTTTGCCATTTACCGAAAGTCTAATAAGCCCTAGGGGCTGTTTTGTAATTTTAACAACAACAAGGACTTAGGTGCAGTTAAACTAAAGTTTTATTAATATTAATAAATTTAATTAATAAACTATAAGGTTTAAAAGGTAACTTGTAAAACTTGAGGGAATATTCTTGTACAATTGAAACTTGGAGGATTTTTATATAAACATTATTTTCTTAAAAATCCTAAATATATAAAAATCATCTAATTTAAATTATTATACCCCTAATAGTTAAATAAAGGTAAATATACGCGAATAATTAAAATGTATACTATTACGTTTATAATTTCATATAGGATGGAAAATAAATTAACGAACGATATGATTAAAGTGTGATCGTGCATTTAATTAACCGTAAGCATTTAGCATCATTTTGTACATTTATCGAGACCCATTTAAATTACTTAGGTAATTGACTGTGTCGTGATCGTACTATCCGGATTATCAGTGACATCATCATATGTGACAATCCTCAAAATTCACATCTATGCTATAAGCTATAATTGTCTCAATATGAAAATTTGGCTAGAAATTTTTGTTTTCTGTACCTTACTTGGTAAGATGAACTGCTTCTCACAACCTGAACTGCAATTACAACATATTCCTATATGTTGTCAATACAATGTATATATCAAGTCTAAGATCTAAAAGTGATCTAATAAGTTCAATATTAATAAAAACATCTCAAATGTAACTATGATGCCCTAAATTCCCTTAGAAACCCTAGAATCCTTATAAATGAGTTGTAAACTCAAGAATGGTAAGCTATGAATGTAAAACCCGCATGCTTTTACCATGCATAGTACCCTTAGGATCGTACGTACTAGATTAAAACTTTCCTAATATAGCATGATTACGATTACGTGTTAGGAGTTTACGTATTACGTACGTGTTAGAACACGATAAGTATTTACTACGCACGATCATGTAATAATTATTTGACGATAATTAATCACGAACATGCGATCATGAAATCATGAACGTAATTAAAACACGAACTATTATTAATTACGTATATATATTTATTACGAGCGTAATTAAATATATTAGATCACGGTATTTACGTAACGAGAACATTTAAAACACGAACACAAATAATCACAAACGTTTAATTTAATAACGAGACACGAAAAAGGTATGGGTACCCCAAGTGGGGTCCCTACCCGCGGCCAACAAGGACAAATGGGCCAAGTAATGTTTAGACATTTTTCCTAAGAGTACGTGCATATGGACTGGAAGCTGTCTAGCCTTCTTTACTTTATGCATTTCCTTTCTTATGATACTTATGCTTTGGACATTGTTTAGTCCTTTCCTTTATTATACTATGTTTGTGTGTGATGAGCTTTACTTTTGGACTAACGATGTTTGATTCCGGTATTTTCCTTTTATGGTCAAGTAATGTTTAGACATTTTTCCTTGTATGCTTTGATGACACGCCATAATTGCTGTGATATTTCCATTTCCAAACAAGTTGTAAACTATACTTTGAAGACATAATAATACCTAAGAATGGCAAGAACAAACCATACAAAGCTAAGTACAAGTAATTGTACATGATAGTCTAGATCACCACCTAGAAACCCTTGGTAAATAATATATCAAGCAATGTAACTACATAAAATCTATGTACTATTATCAAAAATAACATACTAATTAAAATCTATCAAATAATGGAAAGTTAATTGATCACAAAATGCTAATGTTCATTAATCCAAGGCTAATCACAAGTTAAGACCTAGTAACCAAGATTAGCATATAAAATCCATTTCACATTAAATTAGAGTCTAATATTTTGCCATAAATTATAAAACTCAACTATATATCATTTTAAGAATATACATTTATTTCAAGTCAAGTTACAAGTTGGTAAAGCATAAAGTACAAGTTATCAAAGCATAGGATCTTAAGCTCCTATAATTGTCCCTCGAATATGATCAACCTATAAAAACCCTTAAACTAAAAATGTAGAATCCCTATAAGTCATAATGTAACACCCCATTTTGATAATGGAAATGTCACATGCAATTATGGCGTGTCATCAAAGCATACAAGGAAAAATGTCTAAACATTACTTGACCATAAAAGGAAAATACCGAAATCAAACATCGGTAGTCCAAAAGTAAAGCTCATCACACACAAACATAAGTATAGTAAAGGAAAGGACTAAAAAATGTCCAAAGCAAATGTATCATAAGAAAGGAAATGCATAAAGTAAATAAGGCTAGACAGCTTCCAATCCATATGCACGTACTCTTAGTGTCTACGAGCGTCCCTGAGTACCTGCCGTTTTGGGAACATAAAAAAGGAAAATGGCTGAGAAAATACGCTCAGTGCACGGATGTAGAATAAAGCATGAATAGGATAAGCATATAACATACAACAGCGGAAGAAAACTAAGTCCCGAGTAACCTGGTTAAGTCTTGATAAAACTGGTTTTATAGTTTGAAAAGTCTTATGTTTATCTTGTAAAAACTGTTTATCATATTTTACCATTAGCCAATATAGGTCATGAAAATCCACCGTGCATGAATACTTGGAGGGGTGACATCATCATGCAAATTAGAGGGGTGCCTCTAATTTAATATACTGGTTTTTGGGTAGGAGGGATCAGCTCCTTGTGAAGGATGCAAGGCACACACCACATTCACCATGAAATCCTGACTAAAAACGTGTAACTAGGATGCACCCATACGCCCCACATGATAAATATAATATAAATGGCCAAAAGCTGAAGGGACGCCACGAGCAATCACTCCGCCGTGGTGAAGTCATAACATCAGTGCCTCTAATGTTATGGTTATGGTACCTCCATAACTAGGTGAAACTGGTCATGCATGTATATGGCTATAGGTATTCTTAATTAAACATAAGCAATCAAACACGTAACTTATACTACGGGAAAACATTTGGCTGCATACAGGGAATCATAATAAGGAAACAATGTCCATACTGAAAGGACGGGAATCAGTACCTTATGTCCAGTGAACGAAGAAGATGAACTGAGAGGAATCCTACTTCCGTACTACTAGTGCTACATAAATACATACATGAATAAGTATCTGCTTACTAAGTACGTAGCTGGTTTTATGTCATGTCTTACCTTATTTTATTTGTTCTTACCATGTTTTACTGTTTTAAAAGCATTAAACCGTGTTTATCTTATATTTTGTTTAATCTGATTAAGTATTTCTAGTATTTCATGTATTATTATACTTACTGTGTAATAATAGGTAACTTTCCAAAAATAGCAGGTTTCCTAAAATAGAAAGTTTCCAAAAATAGAAACTTACCAAAAATAGAAAGTTTCCAAAAATAGAATGTTTCCAAAAATAGAAAGTTTCCAAAAATAGAATTACTGCTTAAAATAGATAAGTTTCTGAAAATAGAAATTTTCCATAAATAGATCAGCTGCCTTAATTAAATAAGTTTCCATAAATAGATTAGCTGCCTGAAATAAATAAGTTTCTAAAAATAAAAGGTTTCCATAAATAGATTAGCTGCCTTATTTAATTAAGTTTCTAAAAATAGAAAGTTTCCATAATTAGAAATAAGCTGGTTAAATAAGCTAAGTATATAAGCCTAAGTGTTTTCATGATTATTTTCTAGGTCATATGATATAATGTATTGTTTAATAATTATTTCATGTAATTAAATTAAACTATATGTTAAAATATTTAATTAAAGTATAACATGTTTTTAATTAAATAAGGTTAAATACTTAGGTTAAAACATGTATTATTATTTATTAATAATATAACCTAAGTCATGTTAATTAATTAATTATAATCATGTTTTTAAATAATTAATTAATTATAAGTCTCAAATATAAAAATACTTAGGTTAATTAATTTCATGATTATTAATAATTAAAATAACCTAAGTCATGTTATTAAATTAATCATGTCATTTTATTAATTTAATTTTTAACATAAGATCATAAAAAAAAAACTAAACATACACCATGAACCAGATCTAGACTAAAAACCATGAACAGGACATGAAATCGACACCGTACCCCGAACCAAATCGGGTACCCCTTGTCTTGATGCTGCCGTGGGACCCACACCAACCAACCGGGACCATATGGTCTCGGTGGTGGTCGGATGGCCAAACCGAAACCCCCCTTGGGTTCGGTGTAGGCTGCGGCCAAAACAAACACCCCTTAAAACAATACTTTTGATTTTATTAAACCCCAATTCATGTTAGATCCATGATTTTAATTAGGTTTTTGTAAAAAAACATAACATGTTCTTTATTTATAAAAGATCAAATCAAAAGAAAAAGGTTTAAAAAGGATTTACCGAATTCGTGGATCAAAAGGACGAAGCACAAACACGATCACCAACTAATATTCCAAGATCCAAGATCAACAAACACCTCCTTGTGGTGTTTTGAGGGTGGCGGCCAAAAAGAAGGGAAGGAGGAGGGTTTTAGGTTTTTGCTAAAATCTTATGTAATTGTAAAATGAGTAGTGTAAAAATCCCTTAACCCCTTTAGTAAAAATTACAAATGGGCTTGGCCCATTTGCTCCTTGTAGCCGCGGGTAGGGGGACCCACATGGGGTACCCGTACCTTTTTCCGTGTCTCGACGTTTAGTTATTCGTTCATGATTATTTGTGTTCGCGTTTTATGTGTTCTCGTTACGTAATTATCGTGATCTAATATATTTATTTACGCTCGTAATAAATATATATACGTAATTAATAATAGTTCGTGTTTTAATTACGTTCATGATTTCATGATCGCATGTTCGTGATTAATTATTGTCAAATAATTATTACGTGCTCGTGTGTAGTAAATACTTATCGTGTTCTAACACGTACGTAATACGTAAAATCCTAACACGTAATCGTAATCATGCTATATTAGGAAAGTTTAAATCTAGTACGTACGATCTTAAGGGTACTATTCATGGTAAAAGCATGCGGGTTTTACACATAAACATACTATATAAGCCCTAGAATAAGTGTTTATAAAGGTACAAACACTAATTACCCCAAATAGAAAGTCATTAGGAATAATGACCTAAAAACCCGTATATTAAGAAAAGAAGTCATTAGGATTAATGACCTAAAACCCCGTATATTAAGAAAACTACATGGAATCATCACCTAGTTCTCTTTGGAAAAGTCTTTAAATATTAATAGGACTTCATTAAGGTTATAAGATTATGTTAATATAATGTACAAGTACCCTAATGCACAAGGTACAAGATTTCAATGCATGGCTTGTAAATTAGGTCAAAATGAGTATTTTCACCCTTTTGACATGTTTACATAGAATAACTTAATAAAACCAATGTAGAGACTTCATGAACAAATTGAGAACAAAGTAGGATGTATAAATTGAGTTTACATCAGTAGCTAGTTGAAGGATAATCACGTTTATTAATATTAAACCCTAAATCATTAGAAACCCTAACCCGCCTAAGTTTTCTTCCCATTTTCACATCAAACCTTTGTTAAACTTCAAACCAATGACCCAAACTTCTTAATTACAATGTACATACCCATATTAAACCCTAATCCATCACTAATCACATTCCTAAACCCTTAATCACCAAAATTACAAAGTTACAAGTTACAAGCCATTGAATTGAACCTAATTTTACCTTTTCCCTCCAAAAACCCATTTCAAACCTATCCCTCCCAAATTTAAACCTAGGATCAGTACTAATAGATATTTTGAGATATTTCTAAGCAGGTGATGCACCTACTTGAAGTTTCCACATCCTTGTTCCTATCTAATTGTTGACGTGACTTCCTATAGACCACATGTAAAATCCATGATTTTACCATGATAAAAATGTAATAAATGTTTACCCAAAGATACTAGAACATTTCTCAACCTATTAATAATAATCAAGTTTCAAGGACGAAACCCAAGATGGCATGTGGATGGTGTAAAACCCGAGATTACTCGTTCATTAAATAATAATAAAGTATATTTCAAAACCCATTTTGAATAATACAAAAGTTATCAGATTTGAAAACAAGACAAAGGTCGTACAACCTGCGTACTGACAGTTTAATAATTTAATTACATAAATTATTGTCGAGAGATACTTGATAAAACGATTTGGTTAAATTGTTTAATATTTCATTTTAATGATGTACGGAGAGATTAAATGAGAAGTATCTTTATTAAAACGATACTTACTTTATTAAAATGTTAAATGATAAATAATTGTCATTTAAATAAACGAACACATTTTTTCATATTTATAAGTCATATAAATACTTCATTTAATCGGAGAAATCATTTTAAGATCAATGGCGCAATTATTGTAAGACGAATCTACTTTTATAAATCACGAGCCAATCCTGAACCGTGTATTAACAGAGGTAATAATAAAACTTACGTTTTAGTCCCTATAGTATGGGAAACCCTCCACTTTGTAATTAACTAATTCATATAAAAAGGAGAACTAGGGTTTCACTTCATTCACAAACCCTAAACCTAATATTACACACACTCCTCCCTCCTCCTTGGCAGCCGTCACTTTTCCGGCAAGTATTCCGGCCACCATAGAATATTTCCGCCGCCACCTTTATTTTATAGATCAAGTAGATCTATACATATGTTCACCATCCATGCTATAGCCGTCATCCATAATCACCATCTATATCCCTAGCCTTCGCCACTGTTCACCATTTCGTGGCTCCTAGCCACCAGCCGCCACCCATCTTACGTGGCTCCATCACCTCCACAGCTCCATCATCATAATCATATACTCCAACCGCCACTTTTGAAGACCCCACTGCCACCAACTGTGGTGTCTTGTGACCACCACGTTCAACCACCATCACCACCATCTATATACTCCAGCCACCACGCCACATCTTCCAAACAATGGCTCAGCCTCCACTGTTGAGACCATCACGCCACTATCAGCCCTCCACCCGCTGACCAAAGCTGTAGCACCACCTGTGCACCACCTTCGTGGCTAACAGCCACCATTCATGTGACACACAACCACGTGATCATCACCGCTGTTGAGTGTGTTTGTTTCTGCATTTACAAGCCCACCAGGGGCGTTTGGATTTTCAGTTAACAGCCACCATTGAAGTGGTGTTTGGTTTTGGGCAAAAAAGCACATAAGGAGGTGTTGGGTTAACATAGATCCATACGGATCTGTTTGGATCTACTATTGGAAGCTACATGCATGACGTTTGGGGCTGGGGATTTAAACAGTAGCATCGGGGGTGTTTGGATCTTCTGATAAAGGGGGCGTTTGGGACTGCAGGAAGCTTAAGGGGCTGTTTAGGATTAACAGCAGGCTTAGGGGATGTTTGGGACTGTTGATGACGACGAGTACACGCTAGGCTGTCGAGATGTATGTAGTGTTAGGGTTATGCTTATGCTTTGAGTATAATATTGCATGTAATATATTACCACCGTTAGTTGTATTATTGCCACCGTTTGTTATAAGTTACCACTGTTAGCTTTAGACTTACCACTGTTAACTTAAAGTTCCCACTGATAACTTTAAAGTTACCACTGTTTGTTTAAAGTTACCACTAGCAGCCTAATCTAGCCATTGTTTCTACTAGCCGGCTACCCGCGCAATGCGGCGGCGGGTAGCCGGTGACTACTTTTGTGGCAAAAACAGATAAACGAAATCCATATCTTATATCGTAAGATTTGGATAAACCTACGAAACCATCATTAAAGTTCATATCTTATGTCGAACAATGAATAAATAAAACATCAGTTGAGTTCATCTACATCAATGGTAAGCGCTTCTCATTTCTCATATTCTCACTGATTACAATTCTTTGTCGACGCAGTAGTGTATAATATTGGAAACATATGCACAAAATTATCGGCTATAATTTTGTTACATGAAACACCTAAACCATGCTTATGAAACACCTAAACATAAGCATAGGTGTTACATGAAACACCTAAACCATACTTTTGAAAATAAACAATAGTAACTGAAAATGAGCGATAGTAACTCAAAGTGTGAAAATCCTCAGTTATTCATCTATCAAAACCAAACTAAACTAAAGCATCACCTACAACCACATCTAAAACACATTCAATCAAACATCACACATCTTAGTTACACGGGCTATTTGTTTTTTCTTTTGTGGATGGTTTATATATCCTGTTGCTTCGGCTGTTGCTTCGGCTGTTTGAATCTACTAAAAAACAGTGTTTGAATGTTATACTTAGAATACATATATATCTGGTCAAAACACCACAAAACAAACTTGAAACAACCCCAAAACTACATAAACACCAACGAAACTACCCCGAATCAAATACAACCGTATTAAGCAAGATCTCGTGGTCTTGGTGGCGGCTTCATTTAATGGTGGTGGCGGTGCCTACGGCGGCGGCAACGGCAGCGGTCGAAGTTGGATTTCGGATGTGTGTTAGAAAAGGAGAAAGGAAGAACTTGAAAGTTTAGATGTGTTTTGTGAGTTTAGATGTGTGTTTTTGCCTTTGGTTGTGTGTTTATATGTAGTATTGTTGTAACCGAATATTAAAAACACAAATTAATTCTCTTCTTTACTTTTTAAATCGGCCGTTACGCATTGACTTTTAAAAGAAAACGTAAATAATATTAGAGGACGTTTTGTAATTGAGCCATAAAAATAAGCTTTAATACTATAGCAGTTACAATACAATACAAATGCTTTTTATGAAACTTTTCTTTGTTTCTTTTTATAGAAATGTTTATGGCTTAAAATTTTAAGACTTCCTTAAATAGAATGTCTTAAATCTTTTATAAAGTATTAAGATATTGTACCTACTGTTCTCTAAAATGTAGCCACTATTTTTACACGAATGACTATTTTAATAGTTTCAGATTAAGAATATTATATTTTTACCAACGAGAAACATGTTTTAAATCGGAATTAATTAATAATAATTTCTTATTAATTATTCTTAGAATCTAATAAATTATTTAATAAATTTAATAATTTATTTATAAAGACTACAATATCGTACAACTTTTATAGACATCGAGGGTACGTGAAAACAGTAAACGGACAACATGCACACTTAACCATCATCATAACAGTATATATATTAATTAAATATATTGTGATACATATTAATAACGAGAATAAACGTACGACCAATTAAACTGCATGCATTTATTATTTATGCATATACTGGGACCTACTTAATTACTTAGGTATTCGATGTACTGTGTGCTTTGTGATTTGTATACTTGATCATCCTCGAACTGTATTATACAGGTGAGTTCATAGCCTCGCATTTTAATTCTTTTTATGATTTTACTAACCCGCGAGGGGGAGACATGCTATTAAATAACTGTAACTTGTTTTGACAATATGAATGATAATTATTTTATATAACACAAATTGAACTGTTGTCTTTATTTACATTTACCTATTGTAGAAACTGTTAAATCATTGTAATTGCCTGAATGTTATAAATAGATCTATTTGGGACAGACCATCCCCATCTGGGTGAGTCATGCTCACTGTTCCTTGGCCGGGATAACAGATGTATACCATGTTAGAACTAGGGCCTGGCGCCTCTTTGTAAGGCCCCGATTCTCATCTGTTGAGAACCATGGAAGGTTAAGCTTCAGTTTTAGGCAATAGGAAGAAATGTAATTACTTTGTAGTATATGGATTGTTCAAAAAAATTGCGATGACACTAATTCTTTTAATGGAATGACTTTGTGACCAGTTTAAAAACGGGACAATGTTGTATAAAACATTTACCGAGACCAATAAAGACTTGACCATAATCAATCTTTATTCCCACCTTGTGTGACAACCTCGGTTTTTGAGGTTCGTCACTTATTCTTATTTTTGGGGTATTTTGTGTGACTATGTGTTTTATGTGATATATATGTTTATGTGTGTGATTTTGGGGATGAGAATGGACGAAATGAGGCACATGATTTGTAAATCCCGGTACGGGTTGGAAATGAAATGAAATAAAATGAGTTCAGAAATGAACTGCGGGAAAGTTTAGATATCGTTTTTACAAGGCTTCGTGTACGTGACGTATGTTATATGTATGTATTAAGTATAGATTATATGTTTAGGAAAAGTTTTAGAGATACTTTCCATAATTAGAAACTTTTTGAAATGACGGTTAGTTCGGAAATCGCATAGAAAGTCGAAAAAACCAACGTAAGGCTTTCGGGTTATGGTCCGGAAGTAACCCGAATGTGAGATTTAGTTTAAGAATAATATAAGTTATAAAAAAAAGGTTAAAAACCAGATCCTTAGGTGCTTTGGGCTTGGTTTGGGCAGCCAAAAGAAAAGGAAGGAAGAAAATAACCAAAAAGCCCAAAAACAGGCCCAATGGACTTGTAATGGGATTAAGGGGCCTTTAGGACTTAACAAAACCCACCTCATAACCAAAATAACCATATTTTTCACCCCCATAACATCTCATAGTCGAATTTTAACAATGGTGGCCAATTAGGGTTTCAAAGATAAAGATCTTCCATTATTTTTAAGGTAAAATCTTCAATCCCTTTTTAATTAAATTGTTTTTATGCATTTATAAATCAATACATGATGGATCTATGATTATATCTAAATTAAAATCTGAGTTTTAATGATATAATAATGAATAGATTATTTAGGGTTTATAATTAAACAAGTTATGGGTAATTAATTAGACTAATTATGTTAAATTCGTTTTTTAAAAACTGGGCATAATTTTAGGTCAATTGTTTTGATCATATCTAGAGTTCTACAAACTCTTTTTTTGCGATCCAAGTAACCCTGGAAAGGTAATTGAGTTGGCGTTAAAATGCAAGAAACGAGAACTAAATTGGAGGTCGAGAAGTGGGTTAAAAACAGGATAAAACAGTCAGAGGTCAAAATAGTTTTGAAATCAGCGGGTTTTCAATTAATGGTTTAAGATGGTTAGGGTACTTAGGAGTACAATTGGAATTTAAAATGAACATGAGAGTTATTTTATAGGATATATAGGATATCTGGAGGATGGCTAAGTAAATGGGTTAGGGTAAGACCCCCTAATCATAACAAACTTTTTGTATGTTTAAAATCAGTAATATGCGGATAGGCAGAAGTATATATATATATATATATATATATATATATATATATATATATATATATATATATATATATATATATATATATATATATATATATATATATATATATATATATATATATATATATATATATATATATATATATATATATATAAGGGCCTTAACAGTAGCTTTAAGGTTGGGGCAAAAGGGAGGAGTTAGCTGACATTTGTAAGGGCATAGGGTTTCCTTTTTCAGAGATCATGGGTATGGTTAGGTAGGCATTTGGCTTATAGTTTGGAGACATAAAAACCAGGACTGTTTTGGGTAAAATGTTAACGAGACGGGTTATGAAGTAAACTAAGTTAAGGGCTTTATAGAGGGGTGTAATGAGATGCTTAGAGCATATAAATGAGGTATATATATGGGAGAAGGTTAGATGTCCATCATGGGTTGATGAGCTATATTAGTGTTTGGTTCATGTTTTGATTGTGTGCTTTTGTTTGTTAGCTTTTTGCTAGTGCGCGGATTTTTTGAGAAGCTCAATCAGGTGAGTTTTATAGTCCCATATCTTTTAATGATTTTCACTTCCAGATGGGATGGAAGAGACACTGTGTGGTTTTGTAAATAATGTTATGAATGTTTTTATGGTTTGTGATGGACTTGTGTGTGCACTTATGTGATTCACTGCTATGTGATTCTTGATTGTGTTTATGATTTGGATCGGGGGACACGTACCGTCTCAGTTATTATGGTTTGAGTTGGTACCAAGGGGATGTTGACAAGGCGGGGCCTTGGGGAGGTACATAGATGTGTGAGCATCTATGGGACCAATGGATAATGACAAGGCGGGGTGAAATGTGTATAATGCAAGTTCGTTTTCTCAGTTCTTAACTAATAGAAAGTCCAATCAATATCAAATTTATAATTGTTTTTGGTTGTTCAAGCTTGCTTGGTAATCTATTGCTAATTCAAACAAAGCTATCTAAAAATGAAAAATATAAACCTACTTATACGTAAAACAAATTGCAAATTCCAAATTTTATTCAAGTAAAATATTAAAATGCAAAATATAAAACTATAAGGACTGAAAATGTAATTTCTATGAAATGAAAATGCTTGAAATGTAAATTCTAAAAGTTATAAGGACTAAAAATGTAAAACAGTTAACTAAAAGGACTAGACTTGTAAAAACTTTAACAAACTAACCAAATGTTAACAAACTAACAAACTTATAAACTGAAATTTAACAAACTAACAAATCCAGGGACCAAGTTTTGCAAATTCCACAAAATTAGAAAGATTAGCTAGGTTTAGAAACTGAACAGAACTCTAGGGACTAAAAGGCAATTAACCAAACTTTTTAAGTAAAAACGGGCTCAAAGAAAGATTAAGCTCGTTTGAGCTTATTACTCAACCAATTAAGCTGAAACAACTTGTAAGCAACTTCAAATCCAATTATAGAAACGTGTATTCAAGGATTTCAGCTAAAAATCCAAAATAAGCAAAAGAGTGCTTATTAATAAGCTCAAAATAAGCTATAGCCTAATCCAAACATCCACAACTTGATTTTATTGTCAAAACTGATTAAGCTCTTGATTTAAGGAAGGGGAAATCAAATTAGAACAAATTTCATCCAGTAATAAGCCAGATATCTGAAAATAAGCTCAAATGAGCTTATGTTGACCAAACGTTGACCAAATTTTGGAAAAAGCTCAAAATTTCAAAATCTCATATCCAACACTTACTAAACAGAAATGTGAAAGAAAATTACAAGTTTTATGAAGTGGATTATGAAATCTAGCAAAACAGTAAGCTATTCACATCAGAGAATGACATTTGCTCAGACCTTAACTAATAAGCTGTTTTCTAGCTTATTTCTGAATACTGTAGAATTTCCTCTTAGAGACTGAAAGATTATGTTATAAGCTAAGACTGGAAACTGGTTTGAGCAAATTTGATCAAGTAATGAAGGAGAAATAAGCAAATGAATCTGACAAGTTTTGAACTAAAAGCTGATAAAAGGAATGACCCAAACTTTTTGATTACCAATTGCCTGTTTGACTATTTTATGACTTACAAAAGGCTCAAAACTACTTGTTAACTCCTAATGAGTAGAAATGAACACTTAAACACCAATTAGCAACACTTGAAAACTGATTTACCACTAGTCCCAAACACACCTTATCTGATTTTGATCAAACTATTAACAAAGGATTTATGAGTAATGATTAAAACTGATACAAAAACTATAGCAAACTTGTTTTAATGGATAAAATGTAAGCTAATCAAACTGAAATCACACACTAATAACAACTAGAACTCAATTAAGCTATAGGACTAAAAAGTTACTGAAAATGAGCTTAAAACTAAAAGACTGAACACAATAGCACAAGATCAAGCTACAATACACTAAGATCACTCAATCAACAACTACTTAACAAGTAGAATCAGGCAGCCATCAACATTACACTAGGGAATTAAGCATGCAAGAACTGTTTAGAGGAACTTAAAACAGAAGCTTTGAAACCTAATGTAGAGGTCCTTTGGGAAGAAGAGGAGCGCTGAGCTCTCTTGCCCTAGTGATACCACCACCTATCACTAGCTATCAACTCAAATCAACAATCAATTCAGCTACAATTCATCAATCTGCCATGAAAACTTCAAGAACAATGGAAAGAACTTGAACTCTGATCAAACAGCAACAAAACTCCACCAATGTAAGCTATGATCAATGGTTGATCATAACTAACATCAAACAGCAACTAGTATATCCAAGATCAACAAGATTCAACAGGAATTTGAGAAACAGAATTTGGCGGGAAAGCTTGAATTTGAAATTTTATTGATGAAATCAGTTACAAAAGTAGTTACAAGGTTCTAACTAACTAACTAACTCAAGAGTTTGTCAGACTCTTGAGTAGTTAGGTGAAAAGGAGGGAAAAGGAAAAGGAAATTTAGAGAACTATGTGTTTACAGAATTAAGCTACAAAGAAAAATGAGGTACAAGCTAAGTATTTATAGGCAAGAAAGGGAGATTCTGTTGGAGTTGTGACGTGTTTGGGCCAATCATTGCTTGACACGTGGAGGAATTCTGCAAATCCTCTTTGAAGGTGATGAACACATTTTGGGGGTTTTTGATCCAATGGATTATTTATTAATTGGTTAACACCATTGGATTCGTCTCTTCAAAACGAGCAACTTTGATGTTTTGATCTTCACTTGAAATGCCCTCTATCAAAATCCCGTTCCTGGAAAATATTTTGTTGAAAGAGAAGGACACGTGGCAGCTTCTTATTGGTTGAAAAAGTGTGTTGCGGATTGCACTGTTATGATTGGGTTATTAATTGTGACGGCTGTAGTGGGAATTTATTGCTTGATCCGTGTGAACTCCTTTCTTGCTTCTGATTGGTCTATAGCCTTTCACTTGGATTAAACATTACAAAACTTTCCAAAGTTGGCAGATTAGGTCCCTTGACTTGGCAGATTGCTAGTTAAGGCTAATATCTTCATTCCTTTGACATTTTTGACCCTTCAACTTTAATTCTTCAACAAAATGGCCCTTTGACTTGTGTTGACTTTGTAGTTGACCAAATTTGACTTTAATCTTGACTTTCCATAATTTGCACTTTAAGTCCTTCAACTTTCACAAATTGTCAAGATAGGTCCTTGAACTTCAAAGTCTTGTCACTTTTGATCCTCTTTTGTCTTTTTCATCCATTTAAGCTTGGTTTTTCCTTGTTTGCTTGAAATTGTATCCTTTTACCTACATAAGATCACACAAACACAAACATACCACATAACACTGCTTTTTACAATATAAATGGGTATTTTGCTTCATGTTTTAGGGTTATTTGTTGATAAAAGGATATGAGTTTAAGCTCATATCAAATTCCCCTACACTTGAGCATTGCCATGTGCTCATGCAATATTATATATCAAGGCTTAAAAATTTACATTTCCCTCATAATTAATCCACCTTGGCCATATGAGATGCATCTACACTACTCTAAACTAAATGATGCATGATTTTGACTTTTAATAATGCAATGAATCAAAATACAATTTTATCTATATATTTTTTTTATTTTTCTTAAAATGGTTTTGATGGAAATAACTCATAAAGAATTCAATGACTTGGATTAGGACTTGGGTACCATGGACACTTATCACCCTCAAGTTTCACTTTCCCCATACCAAGCTAGTAAATGGAATCATTGCATTCACAAGTAAAAAGTGCATCAACTTATTCATGACAATTAAATGTGGAACCGGTTATTAATTGAGCAAATTGCTTGTGGGCAAATTTGTCATTATTCAAGCGTGAAATATAAGAAGTGTAAAATCCAAAAATAAGGAAGCACGGTTTTAATCCTAAGTAATCTTCTCATCCATTACTTGAAAAACCGCTCACAATTAATATAAGTCCGTATTAAGAGTAATAAGTCATTCGCCTTATGTGTAAAATCCTCATGTCATGCTTTCATAAGTAACTACACACTCGCTAAGGAAAGAAAAATAAAACTCACGCAATAATTTACATCCGCATCTTTTTGAGATTTTGGATCTTCAACCCCGCAACCCGTCAAGGTAATATTGGATTGGAGCAATCTATTGAATCCCCGCAACCCGTCAAGGTAATATTGGAACTCAATAGTCACTATAATTAACACCACACTGCCCCTCTTGGGAGTCTTGCATTATTTTTTTTCTTTTTCTCTTTTTTTTTTTTCTAGCCACTCATTTTTTTTCATAAGCCGCTCTTATTTTTCTTTATTCCTCACCAAAAAATTTGCAAAGAAGAAAAGGAAAAACACCCGCTAAATATGGAGCATGACATAAGTCTAGTACACATAAAACGTGCTAACTTAGAATCTTAAGACGTACTCATGTCAACCATAAATGATTAGCCAAAAATGCATAAGAGATTACAAACCAATTAAAACCGTACTTGATTATTTATTAACAATTATATACATGCGAAGAAAATAGAGGTCAAGAAGAGAAGGGTTTAGCCACAAGTAATTGCCATGAAGTCTATCTAGCCCTTTTACACTTGCTTCAACTCTATCATTTCCCATTCTCCACAAATTTAAAATTTCAAAGAATGAAATTGGTGGAAGCTTAGCCTAATAGACCAATGAAGGACTACATGGTTAAGGATACTAGCTAGAGAATGCTAAAATAAGCAAACTCGGGTTGAGTCAAAATATCCATGGCGGGCCTAATATGTCAAAGAAATCTAAACTTGTTAAAACCATGTTTTATTATATTTTCCTTTTTATATATTTTTGATGAAAACTAAAAGAAGAAATATATACAATGCAAATGTGTTATGCAAATGAAAAATGATTGATGCAAAAATCATGAATGCATATTTTTGTTGGCCAAAGTAGATCAAAAATTTGAAAAATGATTGAAAAATTAATTTTCCATGTAATCATGAAAGACAATGACAAGTTCTAGGTAAGGTCACTTCGATAGAAGACCCCCCTACACTTAAGCTAAACATTGTCCTCAATGTTTAAGAGCATGGAAGTGAACTCCCCTACACTTATGACATTGATAACCTTGCTTAACCCAAGTTAAGGAAAGGACTACTATTAGTGAAATCAAGTTTAAGCACAAGGTGTCAATGAAAAATCACTAAAGTAACGAAGTGAACCGGATACAAGGGCCTCCTCCATAAGCTCCAAAGCATGAGATGAGTGAGCAACCCTACAAACAAGCATGAAGACAAAAGAAGGTCTCCCCTACACTTATCTCCAAGTCTATGCCTTTATTTCTAACCTACAACACTCTAACCTAGTTATACGATGCTTGAGTTAATAAGTCTCTAGCTCGACTCGTCCCTCAATGAATTAATTCATGGGGAAAATGGGGACCTCTTGGACCATTTCAACGGAAATGTCCTCCCCAAAGTAGTGCTTAACACGGTGACCATTCACTTTAAAATTTGGACCATCGGGTTGGGACAACTCAAGAGTTCCATATGGAAACACTTGAGCAATAGTGAATGGACCGGACCATCTCGACTTAAGCTTGCCCGCAAAAAGCTTCAATCTTGAGTTAAAGAGGAGAACCGGCTCTCCAACTTTGAACTCACGATTCTTAATCTTAGCATCATGCAATTTCTTAGTCTTTTCCTTATATAGCAAAGAATTCTCATAGGCATTGGCTCTCAACTCATCCATCTCATTTATTTGATCTTTCCTATGTGAACCGGCTTGGTTTAAATCAAAGTTAGCCCACTTGAGAGCCCAAGATGCCTTATGTTCTAACTCAAATGGGAGGTGGCACGCTTTTCCATAGACAAGCCTATAAGGAGTACAACCAATTGGTGTCTTAAAAGCCGTCCTAAACGCCCACAAAGCATCATCAAGCTTATCCGACCAAGAAGCTCTATGCTCTCCCACCGTTCTCTCTAAAATTCTCTTTAAACCACGATTTGTGACCTCGGTTTGACCATTTGTTTGAGGGTGATACGCGGTAGAAAGTCTATGATTCACTCCATATTTCTTCATAACTCTTGTGAATTGATCATTACAAAAGTGCGTACCACGATCACTTATGATGGCCCGAGGTACACCAAATCTAGCAAACAATTGTTTCAAAAACTTTACAACCACTCTAGCATCATTAGTAGGTAAGGCTTTAGCCTCCACCCACTTGGACACATAATCCACCGCCACAAGTATATACTTGTTTCCCTTAGAGGATGGAAAAGGTCCCATGAAATCTATTCCCCATACATCAAATATCTCACACTCTTGGATAAAATTTTGTGGCATCTCATCACGTTGTGTAATTTTTCCTTGTCTTTGACAAACATCACAAAATTTTACCATCTCTTGGGCATCCTTGTAAATGGAAGGCCAATAGTAACCCGAATCAAAGACTTTCTTGGCGGTGTAGTTAGGCCCAAAATGTCCACCCGTAGGTCCTTTATGACATGCCTCTAAAATTTTAAATGCCTCGGGCCCATCTACACACCGTCTAATGATTTGGTCCGCACATTGTCTAAAAAGATATGGATCATCCCAAAAGTAATACTTAACCTCCTTAAGAAACTTTTTCTTTTGTTGGAAAGTAAGACCCTCAATAAGCACATTGCCCACAAGATAGTTTGCAATATCCGTAAACCAAGGTGTGGCATCCTCTTGGGAAGAGATAGACATGAGCTCCTCTAATGGAAAGGATTCATTGATTTCGTGATGTGGGAAATCTCCTTGAAAAGGATGCTCAAGTCTACTCAAATGATCCGCCGCTAAATTCTCGGCCCCTTTTTTATCTCGAATCTCTATTTTAAACTCTTGAAGCAACAAAACCCATCTCAAAAGCCTAGGCTTAGCATCTTGTTTTGTCATAAGATACTTGAGAGCGGAATGATCCGTATACACTATGGTCTTGGAAAGCACAAGGTATGGTCTAAACTTCTCAAAAGCATATACTATAGCAAGCAACTCTTTTTCCGTGGTAGTGTAATGAAGTTGTGCACCGGTCATGGTTTTACTCGCATAGTGTATAGGTTGGAAATGCTTATTAACTCTTTGTCCTAAGACGGCCCCCACCGCATAATCACTAGCGTCACACATAAGCTCAAAAGGTAAT
This sequence comes from Glebionis coronaria, assembly GCA_025667525.1. NCBI lineage: Eukaryota > Viridiplantae > Streptophyta > Magnoliopsida > Asterales > Asteraceae > Glebionis > Glebionis coronaria. The sequence continues at coordinate 213,522,621 of CM046875.1, forward strand.
TCCCAATTTGGAGAAACCAAAACGGGAGCCTTTGTCAATTTTTCCTTAAGTGTCTCAAAAGATTCTAAACAAGCTTGGTCAAAAATGAAAGGAGCCTCTTTCTCCAAGAGATGAGTCATCGGTCTAGCTATCTTAGAAAAATCTTGTATAAAGCGCCTATAAAAACCCGCATGACCTAAGAAACTCCTCACACCTTTAACCGAGGTGGGTGGGGGAAGCTTAGCAATCACATCAATTTTGGCTCGATCAACTTCTAATCCCTTATTGGATATCTTGTGTCCTAAAACAATCCCCTCTTTTACCATAAAGTGACATTTCTCCCAATTAAGCACCAAACGTGTTTCCTCACAACGCTTAAGCATTCTCTCAAGATTGGTGAGACAAGAGCTAAAGGAGTTCCCAAATACGGAAAAGTCATCCATAAAAACCTCCATGGTTTGCTCTATCATGTCATGGAAAATTGCCATCATGCACCGTTGAAACGTCCCCGGTGCATTACATAGGCCAAAAGGCATCCTCTTGTAAGCAAATGTACCGTATGGACAAGTGAATGTGGTCTTTTCTTGATCCTTAGGGTCAATGGGTATTTGGAAATAACCCGAAAAGCCATCAAGAAAACAATAGTACTCATTTCCCGCTAAGCGTTCAAGCATTTGATCCATAAAGGGAAGCGGGAAATGGTCTTTCCTAGTTGCCTCATTAAGTTTTCTATAATCAATGCAAACTCTCCAACCGGTTACAAGTCTCGTGGGAATAAGCTCATTGTTCTCATTAGGCACCACGGTGATTCCACCCTTCTTTGGAACACAATGAACCGGGCTAACCCATGGAGAGTCGGAAATGGGGTAAATCATACCCGCATCTAAGAGTTTAATCACTTCTTTCTTAATAACCTCATGAATTTTTGGGTTAACTCTCCGTTGGTTTTGAATGGCGGGTTTATAATCATCCTCCATAAGGATTTTGTGAGTACAAAAATGTGGATCAATTCCCCTTATGTCGGATATTTTCCATGCTAAAGCTTTCTTATGTTTCTTAAGGACTTCAATAAGCTGCTCCTTCTCATCCTCTTTCAATTCCTTAGCAATAATCACCGGTAATTGGTCTTTTTCTTCTAAGAAAGCATATTCTAAGTGGGATGGAAGTTCCTTAAGTTCAATGGGAGGTGGACTTTCTATGGAAGGTTTTACTATGGAAGGTTCCTCAATGGTAATCTCTTGTGGAATAGGGGAAGGAATAGGGTCCTCATTGAGCAACTTTTGGATTGTAAGAATATCTTCTTCCCAATTAATGGGAGAATCATCATCACCAAGAAAGTTGGACTCAAATTCCTCCAAGAGGAAATCACTCTCTCCAAAAGGTGTTAAAGAGGGAGCAATTGAGGCCACGGTTTCAACATGTGGAATCTCATCACTAGCATTCTTACAAGCATCATGAAAGTGTTCATTACACACTTCATCTAGCACATCCACAATGTTAATCGTCTCACAAGGTCTAGACTCCTTAACCTCTTTTCTATCACAAACTTTCCCTAACTTAAACACCACTTTCTCATCCTCTACTCTCATAATTAATTCTCCTTCCGCCACATCTATCAAGGTACGACCCGTTCTCAAAAACGGTCTACCAACAATCAAAGGCACTCTAGGATCCATGTCATAATCGACCACTACAAAGTCGGCCGGAAAGGTAAACTTATCCACACCTACAAACACATCTTCCGCTATACCTACGGGGTGAGCTATGGTTCGGTTGGCTAGTTCAAGAGTCATCCTAGTGGGGGTGAGCTCGGGAAGAGAGAGTTGTTTCCAAACCGATAAAGGCATGAGATTTATGCTTGCCCCTAAATCCGCCAAAGCCATGCAATTTTCAACACCGGGAAAATTACAAGGTATCAAGAAGCGCCCCGGATCTCCAAGTTTGGTTGGTAAGGTTTTAAGTAACACCGCGGAACAATTTTCATTAAGTGATGTGTTGGGCAAGTCAACCAATTTTTCTTTGTTTGAGAGCAAATCCTTGAACATCTTAGCAAACTTTGGCATATAAGCAAGAGCTTCCGCAAAGGATATGTTGATATTGAGTTGCTTGAACATCCTTAAGAAATTGGACACTTGTATGTCATCTTTGTTCTTTAACTTGTCCTTTTTCAACCTTGAAGGGTATGGAAGAGTGGGTTTGGGTGTAGGTGGAATAGGTGTTGTAGTGGAAGATTTGTCTTTGTGAGCCTCTTCATTGGGAAGTGTGGAAGGTGAAGGAGAAGTATGAGGTGGTTGAGAAGGTGTGTTTGAGTGAATAGGAGCACTTTGAGGAGGTGGAGTAGAAGTAGAAGGCTTATCACAAGTAGGAGCACAAGTGGGTTGAACAATAGTAGGTTTAGGAGGTGAAGGATCCTTTGTTGTTGTACCACTTCTTGTTGTAATGGCATTGACATTGGCCCTAGGATTTGTTTGTGTGTTGGAAGGTAAAGCTCCTTGTGGTCTTTGATTTAATGCCATGAAAAGCTTATTGAATTGGTCATTCATTTTCTTGTCCATAGCTTGTAATTTCTTTTCAGTCTCTTGATTCATCTTTTGCAAAAGATCCATTGTGTTTAACTCTTGTGGTACATAACCTTGAAAACCTTGAGGTTGGAAAGGTAAAGGTTGGGAGTTAAATCCTTGATTTGGTGGATAGAAGGTACTTGCTTGAGGTTGAAATTGATTTGGTGCCTTATAGTTATTTCCTTGGTATGGTTGTCTTTGCCCTTGATTCCTTGCTAAAATTTGAGGAGGATTTTGTTGAATTTGGGTGGGTGGTTGGGGTGGAAAGCCGGGTGGAGTAAGGTAATTTTGGGATTTGTAAGAAAGGTTATTTGGATTGATGTTAGGCTTGAAGTGTTCACGGTGTTCCTCTTGATAAGCATAACATTCCCCTTGATAACCTTGCACCTTGTCACATTGTTCATAAGAGTGTGGGCCTCCACAAGTAACACAAGAAATGGTGATGGCATTCACATTGTTTGAGGAATTGTTCAATGTCAAGCTCTTCAAGGCTTGAACTAACTCTTGAGTCATTTCTTGTTGTCCTTGTTTGACTTGTTGAAGGATCTCTTGGTGGTATTTAAGGAATTGGTTATCACAAGGTGTTTGAGAAGTGTTTTGGATAACATGAACTCTTTCTTCAAATGGATCGTTTGTTTGAACCATTGCCTTAGTCTCAATAATGGTCAAAGCCTCTTGGTATGTCTTGAAATGAATACTCCCTCCCGCGGAAGCATTTAGTGAATCTTGGTGGTGAGGTTTAAGGCCATTATAGAAAGTATTGATTTGGCTTAGATCATCCATTCCATGATTAGGGCATCGCCTCAACAACTCACTATACTCTTCCCAAGCATCACCAAAGGATTGACTAGGTTTTTGTGTAAAGCCCATAATCAAATTCCTCAAAGCCATAGTCTTTTATGGAGGAAAGAATTTGTTCAAAAACTTAGTGGTAAACTCTTCCCATGTGGTGATACTATCGGGTGGTTGGGTGTCTAACCAATGCTTAGCACTCCCATCTAGTGAAAATGACACTAACAACAATCTAATGACATCCGGTGGAACCCCATTATGCTTAATGGTATTGCAAAGTGAAAGGAATCTCTTAAGATGAGCATGGGGATCCTCATTTTGTTTTCCATAGAAAGGTGATGCAGCAACCATATTGATCATAGATGTATGTAGCTCAAATGTGTTAGCGGGATAGTCGGGAATCTTAATGGCACTAACAAATCCATGAATGTTGGTTTGCATACGTTCAAACAAAGTACGGTTATCAACAGCCATGGCTCCTCGTGGTGGTGACAAAGCACGATTCTCGTGATCGGCTTGGTGGACGGTGGTGGTCTTACTCTTTCTCTTTTTCTTCCTTTTCGGAGGAAGAGGTTGTACACCAATCGGTATTTGTGCACGCCCGCGAGTGAGCATGCAACTCAATACGAGGAATGAGAGAGAAGCTCTCGTGTGACTTTGAAAAGAATAAGATTATCCTCTTCGAGTTTCGATATTAAATATCCACAAGAAAGTAACAATATATGTAATACTACTTTGGGTGCAAGACCCTCAATGAAGCTTTCCTTCTTAGAATACTCCCAAGTGAACGGGGGGTTAGGTGGCGCGAAGCACTTAAGTACCTATTGACCCTTAGATGGCATTTTATAGCACATCGCCTTTCTATTCACTTAAATGTTCGTATTCTTCGAATTATTGCTTATTGAGAGTATTTATCTATTCTTGCTTTATTTTGTTTGATCGATACGCGTGTCAAGGACCGGAGCGCCCCTCAACACGGTGTATTGCCTCGGCAATACTTATGGAATATATGTAAATTGATTGTTCTTATACGTATACGTATGTACTTATAATAATATATGGAAAATATTTTTGTATTTATGAGTTTTTAAAGGAAAATACTATATGTACATAAAAACCAAGAGAATCCAATAATATATATTTTTGGGTGCAATCTCTTAGGAAAAAGATTGCTTTTTGGATTTTTTAATATTTTTGGTCAATTCTTTAGGAAAAGAATTGTTTTGTTAATTTTTTAGTTTTTATATATTTTTATATTTTTGATTTTTTATTTGTTTTTGATTTATAATACGTAAAAATAACGTTCACAAAGTGAACGGATCCCAAAAGCCAATAAAAACCGTCAATCGATAGTCTCTCGTGTAGTCAAAGAACCGGCAGCGGCGCCATTTGAAATGTGTATAATGCAAGTTCGTTTTCTCAGTTCTTAACTAATAGAAAGTCCAATCAATATCAAATTTATAATTGTTTTTGGTTGTTCAAGCTTGCTTGGTAATCTATTGCTAATTCAAACAAAGCTATCTAAAAATGAAAAATATAAACCTACTTATACGTAAAACAAATTGCAAATTCCAAATTTTATTCAAGTAAAATATTAAAATGCAAAATATAAAACTATAAGGACTGAAAATGTAATTTCTATGAAATGAAAATGCTTGAAATGTAAATTCTAAAAGTTATAAGGACTAAAAATGTAAAACAGTTAACTAAAAGGACTAGACTTGTAAAAACTTTAACAAACTAACCAAATGTTAACAAACTAACAAACTTATAAACTGAAATTTAACAAACTAACAAATCCAGGGACCAAGTTTTGCAAATTCCACAAAATTAGAAAGATTAGCTAGGTTTAGAAACTGAACAGAACTCTAGGGACTAAAAGGCAATTAACCAAACTTTTTAAGTAAAAACGGGCTCAAAGAAAGATTAAGCTCGTTTGAGCTTATTACTCAACCAATTAAGCTGAAACAACTTGTAAACAACTTCAAATCCAATTATAGAAACGTGTATTCAAGGATTTCAGCTAAAAATCCAAAATAAGCAAAAGAGTGCTTATTAATAAGCTCAAAATAAGCTATAGCCTAATCCAAACATCCACAACTTGATTTTATTGTCAAAACTGATTAAGCTCTTGATTTAAGGAAGGGGAAATCAAATTAGAACAAATTTCATCCAGTAATAAGCCAGATATCTGAAAATAAGCTCAAATGAGCTTATGTTGACCAAACGTTGACCAAATTTTGGAAAAAGCTCAAAATTTCAAAATCTCATATCCAACACTTACTAAACAGAAATGTGAAAGAAAATTACAAGTTTTATGAAGTGGATTATGAAATCTAGCAAAACAGTAAGCTATTCACATCAGAGAATGACATTTGCTTAGACCTTAACTAATAAGCTGTTTTCTAGCTTATTTCTGAATACTGTAGAATTTCCTCTTAGAGACTGAAAGATTATGTTATAAGCTAAGACTGGAATCTGGTTTGAGCAAATTTGATCAAGTAATGAAGGAGAAATAAGCAAATGAATCTGACAAGTTTTGAACTAAAAGCTGATAAAAGGAATGACCCAAACTTTTTGATTACCAATTGCCTGTTTGACTATTTTATGACTTACAAAAGGCTCAAAACTACTTGTTAACTCCTAATGAGTAGAAATGAACACTTAAACACCAATTAGCAACACTTGAAAACTGATTTACCACTAGTCCCAAACACACCTTATCTGATTTTGATCAAACTATTAACAAAGGATTTATGAGTAATGATTAAAACTGATACAAAAACTATAGCAAACTTGTTTTAATGGATAAAATGTAAGCTAATCAAACTGAAATCACACACTAATAACAACTAGAACTCAATTAAGCTATAGGACTAAAAAGTTACTGAAAATGAGCTTAAAACTAAAAGACTGAACACAATAGCACAAGATCAAGCTACAATACACTAAGATCACTCAATCAACAACTACTTAACAAGTAGAATCAGGCAGCCATCAACATTACACTAGGGAATTAAGCATGCAAGAACTGTTTAGAGGAACTTAAAACAGAAGCTTTGAAACCTAATGTAGAGGTCCTTTGGGAAGAAGAGGAGCGCTGAGCTCTCTTGCCCTAGTGATACCACCACCTATCACTAGCTATCAACTCAAATCAACAATCAATTCAGCTACAATTCATCAATCTGCCATGAAAACTTCAAGAACAATGGAAAGAACTTGAACTCTGATCAAACAGCAACAAAACTCCACCAATGTAAGCTATGATCAATGGTTGATCATAACTAACATCAAACAGCAACTAGTATATCCAAGATCAACAAGATTCAACAGGAATTTGAGAAACAGAATTTGGCGGGAAAGCTTGAATTTGAAATTTTATTGATGAAATCAGTTACAAAAGTAGTTACAAGGTTCTAACTAACTAACTAACTCAAGAGTTTGTCAGACTCTTGAGTAGTTAGGTGAAAAGGAGGGAAAAGGAAAAGGAAATTTAGAGAACTATGTGTTTACAGAATTAAGCTACAAAGAAAAATGAGGTACAAGCTAAGTATTTATAGGCAAGAAAGGGAGATTCTGTTGGAGTTGTGACGTGTTTGGGCCAATCATTGCTTGACACGTGGAGGAATTCTGCAAATCCTCTTTGAAGGTGATGAACACATTTTGGGGGTTTTTGATCCAATGGATTATTTATTAATTGGTTAACACCATTGGATTCGTCTCTTCAAAACGAGCAACTTTGATGTTTTGATCTTCACTTGAAATGCCCTCTATCAAAATCCCGTTCCTGGAAAATATTTTGTTGAAAGAGAAGGACACGTGGCAGCTTCTTATTGGTTGAAAAAGTGTGTTGCGGATTGCACTGTTATGATTGGGTTATTAATTGTGACGGCTGTAGTGGGAATTTATTGCTTGATCCGTGTGAACTCCTTTCTTGCTTCTGATTGGTCTATAGCCTTTCACTTGGATTAAACATTACAAAACTTTCCAAATTTGGCAGATTAGGTCCCTTGACTTGGCAGATTGCTAGTTAAGGCTAATATCTTCATTCCTTTGACATTTTTGACCCTTCAACTTTAATTCTTCAACAAAATGGCCCTTTGACTTGTGTTGACTTTGTAGTTGACCAAATTTGACTTTAATCTTGACTTTCCATAATTTGCACTTTAAGTCCTTCAACTTTCACAAATTGTCAAGATAGGTCCTTGAACTTCAAAGTCTTGTCACTTTTGATCCTCTTTTGTCTTTTTCATCCATTTAAGCTTGGTTTTTCCTTGTTTGCTTGAAATTGTATCCTTTTACCTACATAAGATCACACAAACACAAACATACCACATAACACTGCTTTTTACAATATAAATGGGTATTTTGCTTCATGTTTTAGGGTTATTTGTTGATAAAAGGATATGAGTTTAAGCTCATATCACGGGGCCTTGGGATTGGTACATAGGTGTATGGGCGCCTATGGTACCATGGTGTTTGGTAAGGCTGGGAGCCTTGGATTTGGTTTGGAATGATTGATCTTGAATGTTAGTTATTAATGCATACTTGTAGCACATTTTCCATATGTTTAGTGGTTTATGGTTGTTCACAGCCTATTTATAACTATTTTCGGTTGGAGTCTAAACTTATGACTCTCACCAACATTATGTTGACGTGTTTTAGTGTCTCTTTCTGGTGATAAAGTGGTTAAGCGTAAGAACATATGTGGCTAGGATTGAAGTCGCGTAGGAATGCATTTAGAAGGAGATCCTCGTTCCTTCTTAGTTTATTTTTCTGTTTGTTTCAATAAGTGATACTATGAACCTATATGTTGATTTGTTTGTGTTATATGTTTGTCTTGGGTAAGAGGTAGGAATGTTACCTACTTACCTAGACTCCTGCATTGATGAGATATTGTCATGACATTTGTGTCACCTTTTATGACATTTCTAATTCATATAGTTCTCTCTATGGACACGCTATTGTTGTGATGATATCCATGCGTCGCGTCCCATATTCCGCCATGGTGGGGTGTGACAGAATGGTATCAGAGCCAAAGGTTATAGAGAATTAGGTTTCCTAGTCTAGTAACCTAGTCTATAGCTTAAAGGTCCCTGCATATAGGCATCATAGGAGTATGTGTGCATTTTATATTAATTAAAGTTTTCTGGATGTTATTGGTTTTTACTTGCGATGTTTGTTAAGTTTTGACTATTATGGGTTGAACCATAGTAGTTCATACTTAGCCACATGTTATTTTCTTTTCGGGGTGTGACTAGTGTTGGTTAAACCATAATCATCCACGCTAGTCATTGTCGTATTTTATTTAAATTGTACATTATAGTACATAATTTGGTACATGGTAGTTTCTATCTTTTGTTGGGTTATTTTATGTACCTAAGGTATAGTATTTTTCTTTTGATGTTTAAGTCATGTTCCCTAAGAATCATGTGGTGGTTCGAGTTATTAGGAGTAGGTGGATATGAAGGATTTTAAGCTGTTTCCACTCTTATGGGCGACATGACTTATAACTGATTATGTTTTCGTTTTGGATTTAGTCTATGCTGTTTTAGCTAGACTATGGATTTATGTATTTCAAGAGTTTGACTATGTTATTTTAATGGATGAAGTTTTGGACTTTTTTTGGTTATGTGGTTATGAGCTTATGTGAGTAGATGGATATATGTGTTATGTGTTGTATTAATTCTTATAAGTGTCATCATAGGAAGGAGTGCATTGGGGAAGGGTAATTGTATAAGTATGGTGGCCAACATAGTTATACAAGTACCACAACTTCAATGGATTCCTAAGTATGATTGCATGAAAGAGGGTTAGTACATGCTTGTATAGTAGATGTTAGACGGATTTAAGTATATGTATCCCGATATGCCTATATATGTATGATCCCCTACAATTATCGATTGTATCCTTAGGCGGGTGGCTAGCTCGCTTTTTTTATATTAAACCTCCGTTGTAGTGTATTCTTTGAGTTTCGTATTTCACGTGTACGTTTTAAAATGGTGTTCTTGGTTTTAAGTCTATTGAAATAACTTGGGATTTCTTTTGAGATAATGAAATCTTTTGTGTTGGGTCTTAAATTTCTTTTGGTCGGTATATATTGAAAAAAAGGGACATGGAAATCTACTATAGAGTTAGATAGTTGGTTGTATTCGGTAAAATAAGGGTAAGGTGTTGTAGTCGTGTTTGAAACAAGATGTAACATAAGATTTCTTTTTAATCAACACTTATTTATTTCAAATTCTAAAAGACTTTCTTTAAAATAAAGCGAAATAAAATTTCTTTCTACTTAAATAGTTTATATAAATGAGCTTAATCAATATACGTCATTTATAATTATTTATTCAAGACTAAACAAAGTTCATGAAAATTTCACATACATTTATTTCTTTTCATTTAAAAAGGATTACGTTAATTACTAAGAGGATTCTTTAGTTTTTTTAAAAAACAACTAGTATAAAACTGTTTTGGTCATAACTTGTTCGTTTTTAAAGCTTTTTTGGGTGATTCAAAAGCCTAAAATTATGTACTCGGAATGTACTTTTCAAATATTTGGTATGTATAGTCATGGGGTGTCAGTAACTTGATCGAAAATTTTGGTACAAGTGACGGGTTCAAGGTTGAGTTTTGAATAGTAGTTTTTTTATGATTTGGGATGCACGGGATACCTAGTCTTTGAGTTAAGTTTTGAGATCGTCTAGAAGGTTGTTTGTAGATTGTTTGAGACACATAGATGTGGTGAGGAAAGAAAAAAAATATTCTTTTGGAAAAGTCGATCTTGTGAACTGTTTAAATAATATGTCGCGGGGCATAAGATGATTTGGTTGCCATTAAGTGTTTCTTGGTTTATTTTTCGTTGTCATGAGTCATTTGAATTGGTACAGGTTTGAGTTTTCCTTTTGAGTTTTTGTGGTTTTGGTCTGTTTTAACTCATGCACGTGAAATGTCGTTAGTTATCCGTGGGTTTGATTCGTTGATCGTATCTAGTGGATTAGGATGTAGTTTTTGGTTCGTATTATTGGGAGCGTTGAGGTAGACATATGAAAGACTTGGTCGCGCCTACACGATTAAGTTAGTGGCCCTGAGAGAATGGTCGGAATGCCCTTAGTGAGGATGAAAGATTTAAAAGTTCATAGACGAACTAATGTGGTCATGAGGTCTCTTAGGAGTGCCAAGGTAGATGAATAGAGATTTGTATAATGTATGGATATTGGCACAAGTAACGCGCCATAGAGAGTGTTGGAAGGGGATAAAATACCTCAAAGGTATTTATGATTGTTCGTACGGCATGTAAGTTTTCTGAAAATTTCCTGAGATGTAGTAGGTTTGCCTATTACTGTGAGGTAGAACCATAAATAGAGCAAGTAGGAGAAGTGAGAGGAGTTGTAGTTAGTGCCTTTCCAAGGAAATTGTTGATGGAATGATTTTAAGAGCAAGAGTTGTTAGAAATTCCTATGAATGCAAGGTAAAATTTGAGTTGCTTAGTAGTAGATTGGCTGTGAAAAGCGGTTGAGTGGTCTGATAAGAGGAAGTATTGGTCTTTTAGAATACCTGTAGATTTTCACGAGTAGAACGAGGTAGAAATTTATTCGTATTGATTCTAAGAGAGGGTGCAAGGAGGACGTAGTTGAAACTGCTAAGGATGTTGTATGAACACTTTGGGTTTACGGTTATGATTTTGGCTTCGCCGAGGCTCTAGCAGTTTTCATGGAGTCAATGAACCGGGGGTGCATGACAATATATAAACGAGTTGTCATCGGGAGCATCGACGACATCTTGATCTACTCAAATCTAAGAAGGAGAGTGAGGCGAATTATGAGTTAGTTTTGGAGTTGTTAGGAAAGGGAATTATACGTGAGATTTTCAAGTGTGAGTTTTAGGATTAAGTTGGCCAGGACGAGTAGTCAGAGATGATGGCATATCGTGGAACCAGCAAGGGGCAAAGTGAAGAAGGTTGAGGAAGCATTTTGGAGGCTAAAGAGGTGGATTGGATAATGAGCAAATCTTGGAATTATCGGAAGGACTGGATGAATTCGCGAAGCATGACGATACGTGGAGCAAGGATTTAGATGTATACAAGAACGACAAATAAGGAGGTTGTTTATACATTGTGGGAACTAAAGATTTGGAAGAACTAGATAGACTTAGTTAGTGGAGCTGGATTGTTATATCTGCCGAGAATGCTAGAGGCATTTGTGGTACGAGACGTAGAGAATGATCTATACAGATCATGAACGTCTCCAACACATATTTAATCATCTTGATTGAACATTTGGAAAAGGTGATGGGTGGAGTTAAGTGATGAAAGAAAATTGCAAGGCCAAGTACCATCTGGGAAAGGAAAGCATGGTTGATGAAACATGGAATAAGAAGAAGGAAGTGAAGCTGAGACGAACTTGAACTATATGGATGACGTATTAGGGTGGTTTGGATGAAGGATGTAGGTTAAACGAGTTGAGTTGTCTAAAGCAGAGAACGCGTCAACATTTATGTTGCGTGGCTTGGATAATCATATGGAGAAAAGGGACGTAGACTATACTTCCTACATAGATAGGAGTAGCTTAAAAAGGGCAATGTAAGGACAAAGTTGGTGGAAGGGATACATAATGGGGTGGAGGAATAAGTACGATGAGGAGTTGGGTGATAGTCGATAGACTGACTAATTCATTCCATATTTCAAGTGGAATGAGAAGTCATGTAGTTGAGAAGTTGGAAGTATTGCGTACAGATACGATGGAATAGGAGGTTCTATGTAAAAGTTAACCTAATAAGTATGGAATGCCTTATGAAGGATTATGGCAAGGAAAGAAACGATGGGAAGCAAGCGTAGTATACCGTTGATAGACTAATCGTTGGTATGAGCATACCATAAGGATAATGGAGGAAGACGCCTAGAGCGTTGGCTTGCGGTTTGGAGATAGTTGGAGATTGCATTTTGTTTAGGAAGAATTCTTCTACAAAGAGAGTCGTTAGTGAGAAAGGTGTATTCTTCACTGATGAGAATGTAGGGAATAAAAGAGGGTCACCTAAATTATTGGCTGAAGATGAGATAGAAGATGAGGTGGATCACCGTTACGGTGGGGTGACGTTAGAAGCAGTCAACTTATTGGACCGGAGTTGGAACGGAAAACTACAAGAGGTGGTGGCAGTGCTTAGTAGAGGTTAAAAATGGCAAAGGACCGACAAGAGAGCTGTGTGGAGAAGAGGCGTAAGCCGTTGGGATTTGAGATTGGGGATAAGGTTGTGCTATAGGTTTCACCATGGAAAGAAGTGACGTGGTTTGGGATGAAAGGGAAGTTAACACCTAGAATCGTGGGTCCATTCAAAATCTTCGAAAGGGTTGGACCAGTGGCTTATAAGTTGGAATTACTAGGAGACTTGAGTGGTATGCGTGATGTATTTCATGTATTAAACATGACGAAATGCTTAGCAAGAACCTACTTGCAAGTACCATTAGATGATATTAGTATGGATACGAGTCTTCATTTCATCGAATAGCCGGTAGAGATTTTGGATCGTGAAGCTAAGACGTTGGAAAATGTAATATACCGTAGTTAGGGGTATATGGAATTTGAAACGTGGACTAGAGTTCACATGGGAACGGGAGGAGTTTATGAGGAACAAGTATCCTTATATATTTGCTAATGATGATCCTAAGGAGTAAATCTCGGGACGAGATTTCTATTAGGAGGGAGTGATGTGACAACCCCAGTTTTTTGAGGTTCGCCACTTAGTCTTATTTTTGGGGTATTTTGTGTGACTATGTGTTTTATGTGATATATGTGTTTATATGTGTGATTTTGGGGATGAGAATGGACGAAATGAGGTACATGATTTGTAAATCCCGGTACGGGTTGGAAATGAAATGAAATGAAATGAGTTTAGAAATGAACTGCGGGAAAGTTTGGATATCGTTTTTACAAGGCTTCGTGTACGTATCGTATGTTATATGTATGTATTAAGTATAGATTATATGTTTAGGAAAAGTTTTAGAGATACTTTCCATAATTAGAAACTTTTTGAATTGTCGGTTAGTTCGGAAATCGCATAGAAAGTCGAAAAAACCAACGTAAGGCTTTCGGGTTATGGTCCGGAAGTAACCCGAATGTGAGATTTTGTTTAAGAATAATATAAGTTATAAAATAAGGTTAAAAACCAGATCCTTAGGTGCTTTGGGCTTGGTTTGGGCAGCCAAAAGAAAAGGAAGGAAGAAAATAACCAAAAAGCCCAAAAACAGGCCCAATGGACTTGTAATGGGATTAAGGGGCCTTTAGGACTTAACCAAACCCACCCCATAACCAAAATAACTAGATTTTTCACCCCCATAACATCTCATAGTCGAATTTTAACAATGGTAGCCAATTAGGGTTTCAAAGATAAAGATCTTCCATTATTTTTAATGTAAAATCTTCAATCCCTTTTTAATTAAATTGTTTTTATGCATTTATAAATCAATACACGATGGATCTATGATTATATATAAATTAAAATCTGAGTTTTAATGATATAATAATGATTAGATTATTTAGGTTTTATAATTAAACAAGTTATGGGTAATTAATTAGACTAATTATGTTAAATTCGTTTTTTAAAAACTGGGAATAATTTTAGGTCAATTGTTTTGATCATATCTAGAGTTATACAAACTCTTTTTTTGCGATCCAAGTATCCCTGGAAAGTTAATTGAGTTGGCGTTCAAATGCAAGAAATGAGAAGTAAATTGGAGGTCGGGAAGTAGGTTAAAAACAGGTTACTTACAATAGTTGGAGGTCAAAACAGTTTTGAAATCAGCGGGTTTTCAATTAATGGTTTAAGATGGTTAGAGTACTTAGGAGTACAATTGGACTTTAAAATGAACATGAGAGTTATTTTATATGTTATATAGGATATCTGGAGGAGGGCTAAGTAAATGGGTTAGAGTAAGACCCCCTAATCATAACAAACTTTTTTTATGTTTAAAATCGGTAATATGCGGATAGGCAGCAGTATATATTTATATATATATATATATATATATATATATATATATATATATATATATATATATATATATATATATATATATATATATATATATATATATATATATATATATATATATATATATATATATATATATATATATATATATATATATATATATATATATATATATATATATCGGGGCCTTAACAATAGCTTTAAGGTTGGGGCAAAAGGGAGGAGTTAGCTGACATATGTAAGGGCATAAGGTTTCCTTTTTCAGAGATCATGGGTATGGTTAGGTGGGCATTTGGCTTATAGTTTGGAGACCTCAAAACCGGGACTGTTTTGGGTAAAATGTTAACGAGACGGGTTATGAAGTAAACTAAGTTAAGGGCTTTATAGAGGGGTCTAATGAGATGCTTAGAGCATATAAATGAGGTATATATATGGGAGAAGGTTAGATGTCCATCATGGGTTGATGAGCCATCTTAGTGTCTCGTTCATGTTTTGATTGTGTGCTTTTGTTTGTTAGCTTTTTGCTAGTGCGCGGATTTTTGGAGAAGCTCAATCAGGTGAGTTTCATAGTCCCATATCTTTTAATGATTTCACTTCTAGATGGGATGGAAGAGACACTGTGTGGTTTTGTAACTAATGTTGTGAATGTTTTTATGGTTTGTGATGGACTTGTGTGTGCACTTATGTGATTAACTGCTATGTGATTCTCGATTGTGTTTATGATTTGGATCGGGGGACACGTACCGTCTCAGTTATTGTGGTTTGACTTCGTACCAAGGGGATGTTGACAAGGCGGGGCCTTGGGGAGGTACATAGTTGTGTGAGCATCTATGGGACCAATGGATAATGACAAGGCGGGGCCTTGGGATTGGTACATAGGTGTATGGGCGCCTATGGTACCATGGTGTTTGGTAAGGCTGGGAGCCTTGGATTTGGTTTGGAATGATTGATCTTGAATGTTAGTTATTAATGCATACTTGTAGCACATTGTCCATATGTTTAGTGGTTTATGGTTGTTCACAGCCTATTTATAACTATTTTCGGTTGGAGTCTAAACCTATGACTCTCACCAACATTATGTTGACGTGTTTTAGTGTCTCTTTCAGGTGATAAAGTGGTTAAGCGTGAGAACATATGTGGCTAGGGTTGGAGTCGCGTAGGAATGCATTTAGAAGGAGACCCCCGTTCCTTCTTAGTTTATTTTTCTGTTTGTTTCAATAAGTGATACTATGAACCTATATTTTGATTTGTTTGTGTTATATGTTTGTCTTGGGTAAGAGTTAGGACTGTTACCTACTTACCTAGACTCCTGCATTAATGAGATATTGTCATGACATTTGTGTCACCTTTTATGACATTTCTAATTCATATAGTTCTCTCTATGGACATGCTATTGTTGTGATGATATCCATGCGTCGCGTCCCATATTCCGCCATGGTGGGGTGTGACACCTTGTCACTCCATATCAAATCCACAAAAATCATCTATCCTAATCCCTTTGTCGCCTAATCCCCTCTACAAATCATCTAGACTCGAACAAAAACAGACATTAAAACTTGATTTCAGTATTTTATTTACATGCATCGTAAGATCAATCGAGATCTATATGCTCGAAAATATATTCCATCACTGGTCTGTTTTGATTGTATGAGACCATGAAACCAATCTCTTTTAATATTCAAAATTAAATAAATATATAAACAACAGTGTTTACATACTTTCTTTGTTTTGATTGGCTCTAAAAAGTTAAACATGCAACACCTACCTGAGATCTTTATTAAAAGATCTTGAAGACTTGATCATTTTTTATTTGCCTCGGAAACAATTAACATCAAGGGAATTGTCTGTTGTTAGCAGTTAATAATCAAAAGGGTTCATTTGATTAGGTTGATATCAAAGATGTGTTACTCTTTATGGAGAGTGATTTTATTGGTTGGTTCGAGAGGTGTTTATCTGACTAGATGGAGGTTGGAGGTTTTTGAGATGGATTTAAGAAGATGGGATTAGGGTTGTAGAAGCTTGATGGCTTAGATAAAGTTGGAGGCAGAGGAAAATAGGTAAAGTGAAGGCCTACTAATTCTAAGGATTTGGTAATGGATGGATTAGATCTATGGATTTGGTGGAAGAGATGGGGAAGGTGGAGATTAGGTGTAGAGAGAGAAAGGAGAGGGAAGGAAAGTAGAGAGAGAAAGTAAGATTAGATTAATGAAAGTGTGTGAAATGAATTAACCAACCCCCTCCTAACATGCTAGGAGGGGTATATATATAGCCCACCCTACATGTGGGCTATATGGACTATACATTATAAAGTGGACCACGAGCCCATTACATAATTATCGTTGGAGCGACCGATCCTTCATAAATACGTAAAACGTATTTCCAACAATCTCCCCCTAAGGGAGGTCGCTCCAAGTTACAAAGTTCTAAATATTCTATGGCTCGTGATCTATGCTAATAATGATGTGACCGAGACTTTCTTTGGGAAAACACATTTCCAACAATCTCCCCCTAAGGGAGGTCACACCATTTTACAAAATCTTAAACCTAGCATCTATGCTTGAGTCTTCGATCTTGTTCTTGTGAATATGCTTGATATGATCTTTGACTTTAGTCTTGAGCATGTTTCCTTGCCTTGACCTTGTGCATTCATCACTTGTGAAATTTGCCTCTTCGTGACTTCATGTTCCACAAACTTATACCTTTAAATTCTTGAAAGCTTCAGAGTTTGATACAGCGGAAGGTTTGACCTTCAGACTTTCTTGAATTTGTTGAAGTACTAAGTGTATGTAGTACAAGCATGTGGTGACGACTTCTTTTGGATTGTACACCGCATTGCCACCTTCTTGTTACGCTGCATAAGACAGTTAGCAACAAACCATATACACGGATGAAATGGCCTTGAACATTTCATTCTAATTCGGTAGCATTTTACCTCCGGTCGGTGAAGACCGTTGGACGATATTAAATATCGTACTTGTGACAGGTAGTTTCAATAAAGAACCTCCTTGACAAGATTTCGCGGGTAAACCCGTTCTCTTTACTCGACTGTCCAAAGCTGACTGCGAACGTAAAGAGTGAATCATTTGGATAATATTATCCGCATGATTTGAAGCCGTCAATTCATGTTCCTGGAACAAGTGAAGTTCAATTAAGAACCGCACCATCGTTTCTTTCCAGTTGTCACTAGCTTGATTCATATAGAATCTTGCAAGTTACCTACCAAGTGCTGTTTGATGTTAACACTAGAAGGATTTCCACTCGTCACTGTGATCAATAAAGAATCACTCTGAGTGTTCTGGCAAGATCATATGATAATGCGTAGAGGCCTGGAACGTGTTTAAATTCATTTAAGAATTAAACCACTGTTGCTTTCCAGTTATCACAAGTTTGATTCATAAAGAATCCCACAAGTCACCTACCATGAGCTTTTTGATATTCGCTCAAGAAGGATTTCCATCTTCATTGTAAATACTTTCGTATTACTCGGATGTTCAGGCAAGATCATGAAGATTTTGCGTAGGACTCTTAAGAACTTTCTTACTTTTCACAGTGTGTGAAGAAGCAAGTAGATATGAAAGTGTGTCCTAATGAGATATTTGATGATCTCAAATGGCTCTAGACTCGATCGTGCATTTTGGATTTTTAGTGATCGGAGGCTGGAGAGGAGTGCCACCTTTTCAATACCAATTTATTCGGAGTGAATAAACCAGTAGATAATGTGTTGATCTCCGTGTGATTAAAACAAATACCTTTTGAGAGATATTTGAGTTAGCTGGGAAGGGTTGTGCATTGCATCACTGGGTCCATGATGTCTTTCTTCAATACCGAGAATCATTAGCAAAAATGATCTCAATAGCATATGAATTGACCCGGTTTCTGCCTAAGGTTGTAAGGAGGGCTTCTTTCTTTACACCCTTTATCTTTACAATTCTTTTTCATTCTTCAACCCCTTCAATGCTTACCAATACGTCATCACTAGCACCTTGTTGTGATTGTTCCAGTGCTAACTTAAGTACTTGGTCGGCATTCAGCTACGTTCACAATCTTTCTCCATCTTTCCTAAGGACTACTATTTCTAGCTATGGAATGTCCTTGGGAAGATTCCTCCGGTTCTAGAGAAATCATTGGACTTTAACCTATCCTACCATCCTTATGTCAACACAACCTTCATCGTCGTGAATAGAGATGTTTTGGGTAAGTGTATGTCACCATGAAATCCATTTTGAAGTGCAAATCCATTTTGCTCCCCCTTAACATATGCTACGATATTCGAAAACATTTCGCACATGTCGGGATGAGCTCACACATTAAGTCAAACCATTTATGATTGATCATATCCCATATTAAATCACATTTTCTCCCCCATATTAAAAATATTAACCCAATCGATGTTTTTAATATCAATTGATTTAATAGCATTTTAAGAAAATTTGGGAAGAAAAATGCAAATCCAATTATCTTCATGATTTTAACAAGCTCCCCCTCAAATTAATGAGGGTGTACTTGAAACGTAAATTAAATACCTTTTAAACACAAGTGTAAGGTATTTATTACGTGCAAAGATCAGATATAATAATGAATTCACAAGATTAGCAATGTACGAGGTTGGACCTGAATAATGGAGAACAGCATATGAAAGAAGCACATGGTTCTTGTTCACGAATGTTGGTCACCTCGTCACGTCCCCGAGAAAATTAATTCTCGTTGTAGAGTCAAAGCTTTCCGGTGAAATGCTTGACTTGATTATGAAAAGCGGGTTGCTATCTGAAATAATAGCAAACCATTTTGAGCATGTTTTAAAAGTTTGAACTTCTGCTCGAACTTTATTTACAACCCCGTGTCATTATTGAATGACATTTCTAGGTTCGTAAATATTATCGATTCCAGAAGACATGCTCGTTTTATCAAAACATTTTTGAACACACAATTTTGAAAGATTTAGAAAAACCTTTTGAGAAATTCTCGAAAAATTGTGTTCAAAGTTTTGAAAAACAATTACTTGAGCTTAAGATTTGGAATATCTTAGGAAGCTCAAGTCCGAGAAGTTGTAAACTTCTCGTTGTTAAGGATAAGTTTATCATCGGCGATAAAATTTCCTTTTATCTGAAGAACGAGTCCTAAGCTGACATTTACTTAGAAGTCGTGTTCATGAGCTTGAAAACTTTGATTGTTTTAACTGAAAGCTCATGACCGAGAAAGGTTAATTTCTCGTTATGAGGAAAAGTTCTCTTATTTAAAAGATACACTTTCCTTTCTGAGCTTAAAACTTTGAATGTTTTAAGACAAGCTCATGACCGAGAAAATTGAATTTCTCGTTATGAGGATAAGTTCATCATTAATGATAAACTTTCCTTTATTTGAAGTACGGGTCATCGTCTGACATTTAACGATGAGCCATAATGCATGAGCTTAAAAACTTGGAATGTTTTTGATATAAGCTCATGCCCGAGAAAAATGAATTTCTCGTTTTTAGGATAAGTTTATCATCGGCGATAAACTTTCCTTTCTTTGATGAGCGAGTTACAGTCTGTTATGTGACTGTAAGTCCTTGTGCAGCTTAACCATGAATCCCCTGAGATATTTGTTTCTCTGATATCTGCTTCTTCAGCAACCAAACTCTAAGAGTGTCCTTAGTTGAACGGTACACAACGATTGGACCGCTTCGTTCTTTTGGAACATCAACTTTGGTACCTGCATTCTCATTAGGAGTTTGTATACTTTTGCATGGGTTAGAGATATCTATTTTTGAAGCACGTGAGGGTTCACAGTTGGCTTTACTTGTGTCAGAGGTGGCCTGAGGGGATGATTCACTTGTCTTAGTTGGCAAACGTTTCCTTTTATAGAAAATCTTAAGTTCAGGCTTAAGTGATGTATCATCCTTTGCAATTTCCTCCCTAGTAGTCTTCGTAGAATCAGAGACTATCCTAGTTAAAGGGCACTCGTTTCCTACAAGAGTGAAAGTTCTACCAGTGGGGCGCCAAACTTTACCAAAGGGTTTGATTTTAGCTATCCACTGGGACTTAATTCTAGCACGGGAGTTCACCTCATCAAGTAATTTCTTGACACAAGCATCATGATTTGCCGTAAAGACACATTTTCTACATGTTTTACAAGTAGCATATTTAATGTCCGAGTAAGATCTAGAATCCCTAGATGATTGATTGATGCTCCTAGGATTGGACATGCTACGGTTAGCAGTGTTGGGTAAACTAGAAGGCATCTGACTAGGTTTGAAATTCCTATCTCTTACATGTGTCTTTTGCTTAGCTTCCCTAAGATCAGATTCATGGCAAACGTCATTTGAACTAGTTCTAGACGTGGTCTTGGTATTTTTAGGGAAACTAGAGGCAATCATATGATTTGGTCTTGCTAAAGCTGGAGTGATCACATTAGGCCTAGTTGCTGGAGTGACTGGTCTAATAAGATGAACCAAATCAACTTGGGAGGCAAACCGCGGTCTCGAGGATTGTGGTCGCTCGGATCTAAATGCAGTAGGTTGTCTGACAATCGGTTGTCTGACGAACTGATTTGTAGGCGGTTTCCCCAAGATTGATGGTTTTTCAAGCTTAGTGTCCACACTAGGTCCTCTAGTTTTCCTTAACTCGTTTTTCATCGCGGCTATAGCAAAGACCTTTTCCTGTACTTGAGCCTTTAATGTTTCATTTTCTTTGAGCACGATATCTTGGAATGCCAACTTAGATTCAAGCAGTTGAATTTGTTTCAAAAGATTATCCTTTTCAGCTTTAGAATCTAGAACAGTTTGATCCAATTTTCTTTCAAGAACAACGTTTGACTTTTCAAGTTTTTCAAAGTATGTTTCAAATTTGTCCGTTTTCTTAGAAAATTCAATTTTGGCATCCTCAAGATCTTTTGATTGTTGAGCTACAATCGTTTCAAGCTCTTTAATCTTGGAATCAGAATCAGTTAACGAGGCAGTTGTAAAGCATTTCTCATGATGTTTAGCATTTTGAACACTTTCTCCCCCATTATAACTTACATCGGATGAATCAGAAGTGGTATTGCTATCACTCTTTTCCATCCCATGTTTGTCATGATTAGGTTCAGAATGCTCAATATGCGGCATATCATCAGCATAGACATCATAAACAACATTACATTGTACCAGGTTTGCAGGCTCTTCGTCATAAACGGGTAAGGAGTCATCAAGAGAAATCTCGTGAACATTCCCTGACGTGCCACTGGCATCATGTTGTCCTCCTGATTCGGTGCTCTTGCCATCGTTAGGCTCCAAGTTGTCAACCGTATGACCATTCTCTTCTTGCATCTGTGTCTTTGATTCTTGCACTCTATTATCATATGCTTGCTGAAGTTGTGATCTTTGATAAATCGAAGACGAGACCGATGACATGAGTTTCAAAATCGTATCACGGAAAACTCGAAGCTCGGTATGTGTATCTCGAAGAAATGATTGGCAAATCACTAAACTTTCAGGCATGATGATATTGAATTGGAGGAAAGGCGTGAGTTGTGTCACAAGAGTCTTGTATGCAAGTGCCGATGCAGAGTGATTAAAGTTGTCACGGTTGAGTTGCTCGGCGAGTTCGGTCAAAGTGGTGAAAATTGAGTCGATGAATATATGACGATCTTGTCCAAAGATTGTCACAAATTCACTCCCTCCTTGAATCCGTGAAATAGTGACTAGATGATATTGAAGCATTTGAAATGAATTTATACCACTTTCCCTAGTGTTGGCTTGCACTTGATGCGATTCTCCCTCTTGAAACGTTGAATTCAAAGACTCCATTTAAAAAATGATCGTGATTGTAGTTGTTTTCGGAATATACCAAGTCGTGAAGGAATTTCGAAGAATCCGTAAATAACTTTTAAAAAATCAACGATGGATGATATAAATCTTTTCTCGGTTCAAAAAGAATTGCTTTCTGCTCAAACGTTGATAAGGTAAACCCGATCAAAAATTCGTAGCCACTAAAAATAATTCCCGTCAATTTGACTTGTCAATTTCGTCTTCAAATCTGGCCACAAAAATGTTTAACCCGACAAGTATTTTTCACGTTAAACTTTGAAAATACCCGCTTCGACACGATTTGCCAAAAAAATTAATAAACAAAATGCTAAAAATATAAAAGTGACAAAATAAAAAAATAGAAAAGTGACAAAAGTACAAAAAGATAAAATGTGATAATTTTGAAAATGTGATATTTGAAAATAAAAAGGATTAATTTGACTAGAAAAAATTAAAAAAAAAAAAAATAAAATAAAAAGTAAATGTGATTTAGAAAAATAGTTTTGGAAAGAAACAGTCAAACAGAATAAATAATAAAAAAATGCGTCCCCTTGTTTTCTCCGTCAAAACAAGATACGTGGCCCAATCACATGGCTTCCACCGCCCCCACTCTTTTCTTTGTTTACTCCGTCACAAATAATATCTAAACCTAAATTAATTCTCTCTCTCTGCGAAACACACACACACAAACCGGCTCCTCCAACTCTCTTCCAACTCTCTCTCTTCTCAATATCAAAACACACAAACCTAATCTATCTATCTCTTCTCACAAAAAATCTGATCTTTATCAAACAATTATCATCTATGGCTACAAGATTCTTTTTATTAAGAGTCTCGGGTAGGTACTCTAATTTAAGTTTTTTTTTTTAATTTTATGTTGAGTAATTGAGTCTCTCTTCTTCTGTAGAGTCCTTCTTGTCAATTGATCGAGTTTTTGTTTTGATTTAGAGTCTAAAACGTTTTGGTGTCAGTCGAGAGGTGAGGGAGTGATGATGTGAGATGGTGTTTGGTTGTGTTTGTGGAGTCCGAGAGTTGGATCGAGTCTGACGAGAGATGTGGGTTAGGGTGTGAGGGAGTTAGGGTGTGGTGAGGGAGGATGTTGTGTGTGATTTGTAACGAGGGGGGTTTTTTGTTGGTGTCGGTTTGTTAGAGTAGAGAGATTGTCTGTTGGGGTCAGCGAGGGATGTGTCGAGGGTGTATGCGTGGGTGGAGTGAGGTCGTTTTGGTGAGGTTGGGATAATCTGAGAGTGATGTGCGAGGGTCAAGGATGGGTCGAGGATGGGTCGAGGGTCGAGAGTCTCGTTTGTTTATGGTTTGGGTTTTGATGGGTGACGAGGGTGAGGGTGTAACAAGAGTTTTGGTGAGGGTTGGTTTGAGAGGGTGGGGAGGTGTCGAGGGTGGGTCTGATGGTGAGAGGTGTGTTTGTGTTTGTGTAGGGTGATTTGGTGTCAGTTCTGTTTTTGTGGGCGAGGTTTTGGTTTCGAGTCGAGAGAGGAGAGATGAGGTGAGGTGAGGGTTGGTTTCGAGAGAGGGAGTCGAGGGATAAATGAGTATTGATGGGTCGAGAGTGAGGGATTAGAATGGTGTTTTAGTATGAGACGAGGGTTTTTGGTCGAGTGTGAGTTGAGTTGAAACGAGTCTAACGTGAAGAGTGAGTCGAGTGGACTGAGTCGAGTCGATAAGACGAAAGAGTGAGGCTAGTCAAGATTGGTTTGGTCGTGGGTCTGTTTGGTTGGGTAAACAGAGTCTTATGAAAGGTGAGTCCAAAATCGGTGTGAGTTTGGTTTAGATTGAGTCACTGTTTGGGTCGAGTTGTTAGAAAAACCTATTCGGAAAGTCCTATTCGGAAGTTTTTCCTATTCGGAAGTATTTCCTATTCGGAAGATTTTCCTATTCGGAAGTTTTTCTTATACGGAAGTTTTTCCTATTCGGAAGATTTTCCTATTCGGAACTTTTGGTCTATTCGGAACTTTTGGTCTATTCGGAACAGTTGGTCTATTCGGAAAATTTGGTAAATTTGGTCTATTCGGTAAATTTGGTTTATTCGGAAAATTTTGACTACTCGAAAAATATGACCATTCGGAAAGTTTTGTCCTATTCGGAAAATATGACCATTCGCTCGATCTCAAAAATAGATGGAAAAATACAGATCTTTTGATAATTTTTGGACTGTTTGGACTGTAGACAGATATGACAGATTGACAAATGGACTGAGTTAACAGATTGGACTTTTTGACTGTTTTGGACTGTTAAAAAAAATGAAAAAGAAAACTGAGAAAAAAAATACTGATTAAGAAATTATAAAAAAAAAATGACTGATTAAAAAAAATTAAACAAAATATGATTATAAAAAACTGATTATTGAAAAAGAAAAAGACTGATTATTTTAAACAAAATTGATAAAATGAGACTAAAAAACTGATAATCAAAAACTGATGGTAAAAAACATACGAAAAAAAAAAAAAATAAAAAAAAAATAGAACTGATAAAAAATAAAAATAGATAAAATTTATAAAAATTGATAAAAAGTTGATAGAATGATGAAAAAATTGATAAAAAATTAGAAAAGAAGGGATTTTTACCACCAAATCAAAAGATAAAAAATAAACAAATCCTAAGATTCAACCATGGCTCTGATACCAATTGAAGGCCTACTAATTCTAAGGATTTGGTAATGGATGGATTAGATCTATGGATTTGGTGGAAGAGATGGGGAAGGAGGAGATTAGGTGTAGAGAGAGAAAGGAGAGGGAAGGAAAGTAGAGAGAGAAAGTAAGATTAGATTAATGAAAGTGTGTGAAATGAATTAACCAACCCCCTCCTAACATGCTAGGAGGGGTATATATATAGCCCACCCTACATGTGGGCTATATGGACTATACATTATAAAGTGGACCACGAGCCCATTACATAATTATCGTTGGAGCGACCGATCCTTCATAAATACGTAAAACGTATTTCCAACATAAAGTGATTAGGATAAGTTTTATGAGCGTGTGGTTAGGGTTGTAACTTATATATCCCACACGTTGCCTATTTGTTGTTGGGTCTGGTTATTCGGTTGGTGGGTTTTTCTCTAAACCAGGTATTAGTTTTTTTTTCCTTTTGATGGGCCAAGTATTAAACAAACTGACGTGAGGCTTTGCTTGATTTTGGTTTGGGCTGCGTATCTTTCTATTGGTAGTGGACTATTGGACTTTCACGAATGCCAAATGACAATATTGCCATATTATGATATTGTTAATGGTTCTTGAATCATTTTCATATTTCATTTGTATATGATTTTTGGCATTGACGGTTTATACCAGATATCCTGAGTCGGGTATTCGAAAATACCGTGTTTTAAGACAAAATAACGAGAAAAAGTGACAAAAATTATTTAACGAGACCGAAGAAAAATTGGGGATTTTTTAGTGGCTACGGATTTGTTTGATCGGGTATTAATAATTTGGAATTGAAGACGGATTTTTTCGAAGGCGTGAACTTATATTATCTTTGAAGATAACTTGCTCGTGCTTAATCTTAGAATGAATACTTGTTTATCTGGTTTACGGGTTCGGGGTGGTTGGTTGATGACCAGGATAACTATCACTTAAAGGGGTTACATTGTTGTACTCAGTATCACATGCTTAGTCGAAGTGGATAATTTCAAGAGGTGTTGTGCTTATAGACTTATTCAGTGATGCATTGGGTACTTAGAGATTTCTCTTCCGTTCCTCATTCAACATTTGTGCAAGCTTAAGTCACAAGATCGAAGTATTCTTATTATGTTTCATGTTTGGTATATCCGGTTCATTCTATCAGTGGTCACTTCAAATTGCTTACAAGGGGGTTGGTAAAGATGTCCATGGAGAGTTTATGAGTAGAGAATTTTGATCAGCAGCTGATTCTCACAAAATATGTAATTCATCTTATTTATTATTCTCACGAGATTTCAGGTACATGTGCGTACGATTTATTGCTGGTTCTGAGTTTCGAAACCATCAAGGGGGAAGAAGAAGACACATTAAATGCACAACGAGTACACGTGATGAACTTCATACCTTCTTTTTGATTTGAAGACATTCCGGGAAGACATTTGTCATAACCGCAGAGAAAATCAGTGTTTTAACTCGTGGCGTTATCAATCTCTAAACGATACACTACTGATTCGATGTTTAATTGTTTTGTTGTTGCAATTATTCATCATCATTATCCTATATGGAGAGATATGCACTTTCGGGACTTAATTGACTCTGGTGCATCTCCGAAAGAAGATATGTGCATTTCCGGGACTTAATTGACTCTGGTGTTACGATGTCAACTTCATGAATGGGATAAAGTGTCTACTTCAGTATTTGATCTTCATACTTGGGATTGGTTTATTTTCTTCAACTATGTGGGGGAAGAAATGTCTTGTTTCTTTCTAGTATGCATAACTTGAACTCTCAGAGGGAGAAAAATTCAGACGAAATATTCAAGCGTGAGAAGAGAAGTTGTTGATCTACTTGGTGTGCCCCAAACTTTCAATCCCTCATAGCAACATTATCATGTTATATGATGGGGTTTTCTTTTTAAATTCCGTTGTGCGCTTAATCATTCTAAGATTTATTGAAAGCTTTGAAGTTGCTTACGAGGATTGTCGGTTTAGGGGGAAGATATTTAAAAGCTTCTACATCAAGTTTATGTGGCATGAATTAGGGGGAAGTTAATTCAGAAGCTTCTCCTTAACCAGAAGTATATGGATTACTTAGCTCGTGTCGTTACAGTATTTCTACTACAAGTTACTTTAAAGATGAGTCGTTTTAAAGTGAAGACTTGAAGTCAAAGGCCTCATAAGACATCATCAGCATTGGACGCTTCATGAAATCTTTTGTTCTTAATCATTATGTACTTGTTAGGAAAGATATTGTAAGGAATTCTACACGTCGTCCCATGGGGGAAGATTGTTGGAAATTCACTTTATGTGACGACAAATAAGAATTCCCATTAGTTATCATAGTCACACACACGCATAAACTAGACTAGGAAACGCTGTATAGTTTAAGTGTGGTGTGTGACTATATATACCCCTCCAAGGCTTCCAAGGAGGGGTGTTGCTTGTGTTTCTTTTCATTTTAATACACTTCTCTTATTTTCACACACAACCTTTCTCTCTCAACTTCATCCATGGCTTCCACCATATTCCACCACCCACCTAGACCACCGGATTACTAAAAAGCAAATCCACAATTGGCATCAGAGCCTCGGTTCAATCCTTGGATCGTGTTTTTGTTTTTGATTTGGTGGTCTAAAAATTTTTTTGGACCGATTTGTTAATTTTCTTGTCACGATGGTCACAGTTTTTTGTCATAATCTGTTTTTCTTTGTCACTCAGTCCATATACTCAGTCCACATATCTGATCTGGTCAAAAGTCCATGGTTTTATCTCTTGGTCTCAAATCCATTGTTTATAGTGATCTATTGTTTCTTATCATCAATTTTGTATCGTGGTTCATGTAACAAATCTGTCTTGATCCTCATGTTTTGTATCCTCTTATACCATAAAGAGTGTTCTTTACATGTTTTTGTGGGTTTAATGGTACTACCTTTTTTTTCTTTTTTTATGAAGAAGAAGATGAATACCAGATTAGAAAAAGCATGTTCCTGAATATCAGGAAAAAGTACATTTGGATAAGGTTTTCAGATATTGAGATGGTCACATTCAAATCGGAATATTGCGATCGCATAAACCATGGGTTTCTACTTGCGATCGAATATTCCGATGGATCATATTCTGATAGATGTATTCCGACGGGTATATTCCGACGGATATATTTCGACGGATATATTCCGACGGTTATGTTCTGGCAGTTATATTCGGACGGATATATTCCGACGGATATATTCATTCTGATGGAAATTAAATATTGCTATAGAACTTAGATATTGCGATAGAACAGGATTAAGATAGGATAGCGATGGTTTCACATTGCGACGAGGTGAAAGATTGCAATGGGATTAAACATTGCGATGGTTATTTTAGGATTCCGATGGTTTGTAAGATTGTGATGGATTTAGTACTCTTAGTATTCCGATGCTTTGTAAGTTTGCTATGGACTTTTAGAATTATGCACATGCCTTAGACTATCTAATGAATTCGGCCTAGACTGCATTCCTACTTTATTAGGCTTTTAGTAAATTAGGTTCACTAACACGAAACCAAGTTATATTGAAATTAATTAATTTTATCTCATAAGAATACTTGAAAGGTTTCTTATTACATAAGTTCATCTTATTTAATAAGTTGACAATTTTATAAACAAAAGAGATGCAAATTACTTATTCAATGTCTTGTGTTTTGTATCCATGCCATGGAAGACAAAGTTTTATCGTTGTCTAACCCTGTGTTCAAGCCTACTGAAATTTGGGTTGAGGGTAATCCTACAATTACTGAAGTAGTGGTTGAAACTAAACCAAAGCCCACTGAAGTTGTGGTTGAAATTAAACCAAGACCTACTGAGGTTGTAGTAGAAATTAAACCTAGACCTACTGAGGTTCTGGTTATGACAACTAAGAAATCCAAATATTCAAAGAACTAATGCTAGGTCGTTATCTCTTTAGAATAAATTGTCTTTGGCATATCTTTCGTAATTCTAAATGTGCTTTTGAATGTAAGGACCTAGTCCATCTGAACTATGTCTGTATGTTGTTTCTCAATTATATGTGGTAATATTTGTTGTGATTTATTCTCTATGCTTCAACTTGGCATAGACTTAAGATATATATATTTTGTGTCTATCATTTGTGCTTATGTCATCAAAGCAGGAAGATGTCGATCACAGAAGAACAACAGCGACAACGTGATCTCGAACTTGTTACGCTCAACGACAGGCTACCATATGTTGAGAACAACTCTCGATTACAAGAAGATTTTGATCCGTCTTTACCAGCTTTCAAAATCGCCACGGATATCCTAGACATCTCACCCATCAAAGATGCCTTCAGATGTACTGCCTCTGTTCCCGAAGTCTACATGCACGAGTTCTGGAACACTGCATCACTTTCTAAAAAGACTATCTCATTCCAACTGAACAAAACGCCAATGGTACTTAACTTGAGCATCTTTCGGCAACTGTTTAAATTTCCTAGGTTGGCACAAGGAGAACAATTTGTGGCTAACCCAAAGACTGATGAATTGTTTCGAGTCATTCGTGCTATGAACTATGAAGGTGAATGTCACACCCCACCATGGCGGAACATGGGGCGCGACGTATGGATATCATCACAACATGACGTGTCTATAGAGATAACTATATGAAATAAGAAATGTCGTAAAAATGGTGACACGAAGGTCATGACAATATCTCAACAAATGCAAGGGGTCTAGGTAAGTAAGTAACAGTCCTACTTCATACCCAAGACAACAAATAACATACCAAAACAATCATAAGTGTGCCACAGTATCACTTATTAAAATGAACAATCAAATAAAACTAAGAAGGAAACGGGGATTCTCCTTCTATATGCATTCCTAAGCTTCTCCAATCCTAGCCACTTATGTTCTCATGCTTAACCATAGCACCTGAAAGAGACACTAAAACACGTCAACATAAAGTTGGTGAGAGTCATAGGTTTAGACTCCAACACAAGACAAGTCATAAGCTGTGAATACCATAAACCAATAAACATATGGACAATGCGCTACAATCATGTACTAACAACTAGCATTCAAGTTCAATCAATCATTACAATTCCAAGGCATCACGCCTTACCAACAATCACAATTTCCAAGGCATCACGCCTTACCAACAATCACAATTTCCAAGGCATCACGCCTTACCAACAATCACAATTTCCAAGGCATCATGCCTTACCAATAATCACAATTTCCAAGGCATCACGCCTTATCATTAACCATAGGTCCCATAGGCGCCCATACACCTATGTACCTTTCCAATCCAGATCACACACAAACAAGAATCACATAGCAGTTAATCACATAAATGTACTCACAAGTCCATCTCAAACCTTAAAACATTCACAGCATTAATTTAGAAAATAATTCAACACAGTGTCTCTTCCATCCCATCTGGAAGTCAAAAACAATAGTAAACATGGGACTATGAAACTCACCTGATAGCTTCTTCACAAGTCCTTGCACTAGCAACAAACTAACAAACCAAAAACACGCAATTAATACACGAACCACTCACTAAGATGGCTCATTAACCTATGATGGACATCTAGCCTATTCCCACATATTTACGTCATTGACAAGCTCTAATCACCCCATTACCCTTCCTTAACAAGTCCTTAACTTGGTTAAGTTTAATAACTATCCCGTTCATATTTTACCCAAAAAAGTCCCAGTTTTTAGGTCTTAAAACTTTAAGTCAAACATCCACTTAACCATACTCATGGTTTCTATAAAAGGAATATTCATACCCTTACATATGTTTTCGAACACCTCCCACTTGCCCTAACTTTAAAGCTACTGTTAAGGCCCCGATATACATATATCTACTTTTGTCATTCCAATTTCCTGATTTTAAACGTACTAAAGTTTTTTACCATTAAGGGGTCTTACCCTAAACCACAACCTTAGTCCAAGTGCAGATACTTACTACAATATATAAACCATCTCTCACGTTCGTGAGAAGATCCCAATGCAACCCTAAGTACCCCAAACAACCCAAAACTTAAAAAGAAAACAGGCTGAATTCAAAACTGTTTTGACCTCCGACTGTTGTAACCTATTTTTGACCCACTTCCTGACCTCCAATTTAGTTCTCGTTTCTTGCATTGGAAAGCCACTTCAAATATCTTTCCAGAGATATATGGATCTCAAAACAAGAGTTTGTAGAACTACCAATATGACCAAAACAATTGACTCAAAATTCTGCCCAGTTTTTAAAAACGGGTTTAACAAAATCAACCTCATTAATTAACCCTAATCCCTCTAATTACAAGCCCTAATTTATGTAATCATCATATTATGATTAATACAACATTAATTTACTGTTTTTATATAAACTCTAACCCTTAATCCATCATAAGAATGATTAATGAAAACATAAAAACAATTTAATTAAAAAGGGATTTGAAGATTTACCTTGGATTTATGAAAACCCCCAAATTTTATGAAGAACCCTAATTTTTTTTATAAGACTCACGAATTTCCTTCATCTCCAGGAGAAAAATAATGAATTTGGTTTAGTATATACATTATATAGGGTATGGGTGAATCCTAGTCCAACCCAAAGCCCACTTTCATTTTTTTTTCTTTTTTTCCTTTTTCTCTTTCTTTTCTTGCGTCTACCAAACCGACCCTACCCCTTAATTTTCGTTTTTTCTTTATTTTTTTTTCTTTTTATTGTTAATTAATATCTTATTAATATTACCTTAATTTACCTTAATTTATTTCAGCTCCTAAAACTCCCAAAACTCCCAAAACCTCAAAACCGTAAAACTAGTCAAATTTACGCGTTTTACCTTAAAAGACGTAAAATATACACTTTTATAAAAAATCTCAAATTTTGAAATAGACTTCATAATTAAGTCCTAAATGACCTAAAACCATCCCGAAAAATATTCATATGACTAATTACCTCATTCGAGACCTCTAAATGCTAAACCGTAAATCCTAAGAAAATACACTATTACTATAATACTTATACGTATACGTAAACACCACAATATCACCATTTTCAATTTCATAGTCACCACTTGTGAGCTCATGAACATGAAATAACCGTTCCTCGATTTACTTATGAGTACTCTATACTCATAAACGATAACCACACCAACCTCGTTCACACAAAATAAACACGTAAACACACAATTCAAGTAAGCACACATAAAATAACCTAAAAGTAAGACCAAGTGACAAACCCAAAACCACGGTTGTCACATCACTCCCTCCTAATAGAAATCTCGTCCCGAGATTCACTCCCAAACTCAAACTTATTCTCAGCAAACAAACGAGGATACATATCCCTGATAAAACCTTCACGTTCAAACGTGAACTCAGTTTACATGAAAATAATCTCAACCAACAACACATGAGACTTAACCGTCCGCGAGGAAACTTATAAAAACCATAAAGTTATGTAACCAACCTAACTAAATCTCGCAACTCATCAAACAAGAACTGTCTTGAAACCAAGTTAGGAGCCGTCACATAACTCAACGGGTTTAAAACTGTCACCCCGATTTCAGTCTTACTCATAAATACCATAAATCAAAACTCATCAAAATATAACCACGTATAATAAGGTTTAAAGAACTCTCAAATTCCTTCCCAACTCATCTCTATGTTAACCCTCCAAGTGTTCATTACCGCAAAATACCCAAAACACAAGTTTAAACCATGTTGTCCGAAAATTAACCTTGAACTCAAAACTTGTACAATTAATTCGACCAAGCTACTGACTTCCAATTACGAAACTTTCTGAATATTTGAAAAGTATGTTCCGAGTACATAATTTTAGGCTTTTGAATCACCCAAAAACCTTTAAAAACGAATAAGTTATGACCAAAACGATTTTTCTCAAAATCTGCCTAGGCATTAGCGACAGTTTCTGACAGTTAGCGACATATTTTGACATTTTAGCGACAGTTTCTGCCTACTCCGATTTATACAAAAAAAACGATTTTTAAACCCTAAAACCCCCCATTAATTACCAAAACTAGAACCTAATTTATTTTAATTCCAAAAAATTAAAACTCTATTAATTACATGATTTTAACATATTTCACTAAATAAGAACAAAATTTTTAACTTAAGAACAATAACTTTAGGTGATCAAAACAAAAATATTTTAAAATACCCGAGTCATGCTTATATGTTAAATAATTTATATTCCACCTTATTTGAAACATGATCCCGACACTTCCTTATTTCATCGACTACCAACAACTATTTTTTTTTCAATTTGCAAGTTCTATTTTTTTACCATGTATAACTCGAAACAAAAGACATCGTTACCCCAAAAAGAAATCTCCACCATCTCAAAATCCTTCACGCTAAAAGTACCGTACAAACAAACACGTCAAATGAGGACCCGAGAAATGCGCTACTACAGAAGTTGAACATCTCAAAGAGAAACGAGCTAGCAACCATCCCAAGACTACAACCGGTAAGTAGAAAATAATTTTACATACATAGGCATAAGCGTACATACACTCAAATCCATCCAACATATACTATACAAGCATGTATTAACTCTCTTTCATGCAATCATACTTGAAAGTCCAGTGGTGTTGTGGCACATATATAATTATGTAGGCCTCCATAATTATACCTGTTCCCTTTCACCAATGTACTCCCTCCTATGATGACACTTATAAGAAATTAATACTACACATAACACATAATCCATCAACTCTCAAGCACATAACTACACAAAATAAGGTCCAAAAACTCCATCTATTAAAATAACATAGCCAATGCACGAAACACATAAACTCGTAGTCCAGCTGAACCAGCGTAGACAAAATTCAAAATGTATAAAGAACATGAAAACATAATTAAGCGAAATCCAACAATGACTAGCGTATACGACCATGGTTCCACCCGCACTAATCAAAACTCGTAAAGAAAATAACATGTAGTTAAGTATGAAGCATAGTAGTTCATAACCTAACAAATACTGCGAAAATAATATTCAAACACATCAATTACAATAAAATGCACACATACTCCTATGACGCCTATATGCAGGGACCCTTAAGCTATAGACTAGGCTACACGACTAGGCAACCTAATTCTCTATAACCTGTCTCTGATACCATTCTGTCACACCCCACCATGGCGTAACATGGGGCGCGACGTATGGATATCATCACAACATGGCGTGTCTATAGAGATAACTATATGAAATAAGAAATGTCGTAAAAATGGTGACACGAAGGTCATGACAATATCTCAACAAATGCAAGGGGTCTAGGTAAGTAAGTAACAGTCCTACTTCATATCCAAGACAACAAATAACATACCAAAACAATCATAAGTGTGCCACAGTATCACTTATTAAAATGAACAATCAAATTAAACGAAGAAGGAAACGGGGATTCTCCTTCTATATGCATTCCTAAGCTTCTCCAATCCTAGCCACTTATGTTCTCATGCTTAACCATAGTTTCACCTGAAAGAGACACTAAAACACGTCAACATAAAGTTGGTAAGAGTCATAGGTTTAGACTCCAACACAAGACAAGTCATAAGCTGTGAATACCATAAACCAATAAACATATGGACAATGCGCTACAATTATGTACTAACAACTAGCATTCAAGTTCAATCAATCATTACAATTCCAAGGCATCACGCCTTACCAACAATCACAATTTCTAAGGCATCACGCCTTACCAACAATCACAATTTCCAAGGCATCACGCCTTACCAACAATCACAATTTCCAAGGCATCACGCCTTACCAACAATCACAATTTCCAAGGCATCACGCCTTATCATTAACCATAGGTCCCATAGGCGCCCATACACCTATGTACCTTTCCAATCCAGATCACACACAAACAAGAATCACATAACAGTTAATCACATAAATGTACTCACAAGTCCATCTCAAACCTTAAAACATTCACAACATTAATTTAGAAAATAATTCAACACAGTGTCTCTTCCATCCCATCTGGAAGTCAAAAACAATAGTAAACATGGGACTATGAAACTCACCTGATAGCTTCTTCACAAGTCCTTGCACTAGCAACAAACTAACAAACCAAAAACACGCAATTAATACACGAACCAATCACTAAGATGGCTCATTAACCTATGATGGACATCTAGCCTATTCCCACATATTTACCTCATTTACAAGCTCTAATCACCCCATTACCCTTCCTTAACAAGTCCTTAACTTGGTTAAGTTTAATAACTATCCCGTTCATATTTTACTCAAAACAGTCCCAGTTTTTAGGTCTTAAAACTTTAAGTCAAACATCAATTTAAACATATCCATGGTTTCTGTTAAAGGAATATTCATACCTTTACATATGTTGGCTAACACCTTCCACTTGCCCTAACCTTAAAGCTACTGTTAAGGCCCCAATATACATATATCTACTTTTGTCATTCCAGATTTCCTGATTTTAAACGTACTAAAAGTTTGTTACCATTAAGGGGTCTTACCCTAAACCACAACCTTAGCCCAAGTTCAAATACTTACTACAATATATAAACCATCTCTCACGTTCGTGAGAAGATCCCAATGCAAACCTAATTACCCCAAACAACCCAAAACTTAAAAAGAAAACAGGCTGAATTCAAAACTGTTTTGACCTCCGACTGTTGTAACCTGTTTTTGATCCACTTCCCGACCTCCAATTTAGTTCTCGTTTCTTGCATTGGAAAGCCACTTCAAATATCTTTCCAGGGATATGTGGATCGCAAAATAAGAGTTTGTAGAACTCCCAATATGACCAAAACAATTGACTCCAAATTCTGCCCAGTTTTTAAAAACGGGTTTAACAAAATCAACCTCATTAATTAACCCTAATCCCTCTAATTACAAGCCTAATTTATGTAATCATCATATTATGATTAATACAAAATTAATTTACTGTTTTTATATAAACCCTAACCCTTAATCCATCATAAGAATGATTAATGAAAACATAAAAACAATTTAATTAAAAAGGGATTTGAAGATTTACCTTGGATTTATGAAAACCCCCAAATTTTATGAAGAACCCTAATTTTTTTTATAAGACTCACGAATTTCCTTCATCTCCAGGAGAAAAATAATGAATTTGGTTTAGTATATACATTATATAGGGTATGGGTGAATCCTAGTCCAACCCAAAGCCCACTTTCATTTTTTTTTTCTTTTTTTCCTTTTTCTCTTTCTTTTCTTGCGTCTACCAAACCGACCCTACCCCTTAATTTTCGTTTTTTCATTATTTTTTTTATAGTTAATTAATATCTTATTAATATTACCTTAATTTACCTTAATTTATTTCAGCTCCTAAAACTCCCAAAACCTCAAAACCGTAAAACTAGTCAAATTTACGCGTTTTATCGTAAAATACGTAAAATATACACTTTTATAAAAAATCTCAAATTTTGAAATAAACTTCAGAATTAAGTCCTAAATGACCTAAAACCATCCCGAAAAATATTCATATGACTAATTACCTCATTCGAGACCTCTAAATGCTAAACCGTAAATCCTAAAAAAATACACTATTACTATAATACTTATACGTATACGTAAACACCACAATATCACCATTTTCATTTCATAGTCACCACTTGTGAGCTCATGAACATGAAATAACCGTTCCTCGATTTACTTATGAAACGATAACCACACCAACCTCGTTCACACAAAATAAACACGTAAACACACAATTCAAGTAAGCACACATAAAATAACCTAAAAGTAAGACCAAGTGACAAACCCAAAACCACGGTTGTCACAGTGAAATCCACAACCTATCCCAGTTCAATACATCACACATAGGGCAACCCTGGAAAGCACTTATCACCATCATTGTCAACTGTCTTACTGAAAAGACTCGGGGCTCCGACCAATGAGACCACCTCAGGCTCACATATTTTGGGGACTTTACACGACATCTAAAGTAGACTATGCACTCCTTCTCTCGCAATAATTTTGTTATCAGTTTACTGGAACCAAGAAGAAATCAGTGCATCTTCCATTCCCAAGATTCACCAAGCTCATCATCAACCACTTTATGAAGAATGACCCAACCATTGACACTCGCGGGAATTTCTTCTACTACACAAAAGATGATGACTATGTGATTCTACAAATGAATGCGGATACTAATTCCACGAAGTATGCATTACGTCCTGCCCTAGTACCTGACACAATGATAAATGATGGAATAAAGGAAAGTGATAAATATCAAGGGATGCTTAATGATATTGACGCACAATTTCGACGAGCAAATTCACTTCCCTTAGAGAAGCAAAAAGGTAAACGCAAGAAAAGAGTTTCAAAGCGCCAATCAACTGCTTCCTCTAAAGATAAAGGCACAGGGAAAATGCAAATAGTTGATGAAGATGATGATGCAGATGAGACGATCCATACTGAGGAAGAACAGGAAGAAGTACCACTCAGATGGCCAAAGAAAGCAAAGCAAAATAAAGGCAAAGAAGCAAGTGTTGCTTCAGATGAACCAGCTCAACAAACCATTTCTGAAGCCAAACGACTGCGTATCATTCTTCAACAAAGCAGAGAGGAGGCTTTTGCAACCTCCACAGGATCAGGCTCAAGACTGTTTGAGGACTTAGAGGAATTTGATAATCCTGATGCTAACATGTCATTTTATGAAGATCCTACCGATGAAGATGCTTATGAAGATGTTTATAACTTCCATTTTGAAAGTCGTGAGTAGAGTGAAGAGGGTGGTATCAGTGCAAACACAGATACAAGTTTGATGTATCGAGACGCCAATATCACCACATCCTTACCGGAACCAACTCACACGATGGTACACGACGATGCTCATGCAACTTTCATACCAGAAACTCAACTTCAAAGTAAGTCTACTTCCGGATCTGACGATGTTATAAAATATCTTAATTTGT
Organism: Glebionis coronaria; assembly: GCA_025667525.1. Classification (NCBI taxonomy): domain Eukaryota; kingdom Viridiplantae; phylum Streptophyta; class Magnoliopsida; order Asterales; family Asteraceae; genus Glebionis; species Glebionis coronaria. Next base: position 213,560,239 of record CM046875.1, read on the forward strand.
AAGGGGAGAATGTCGAGGTTACAAATACTGATCCATCGACAAATGAAGACATGGTGGATGTTCCCATAACTTCTGTTACATCAACCACCCCTCCACCACTATCCACCCCGGTCATTAGTGAAGTCATAACACCAACTATTACACCAGCACTTGTTGAACAACCGGTATCATCTACAACCCCAACCACTGAATCTACACCGTCATCAACAGCTGAACAACCTGTATCAACTACCGTCCCAATCACTGCATCTACACCATCACCTATCCTTGAATAACCTGTATCATCCACCACCACTTTAACAGTCATGGTTACACCTCCATCATTAGTACAACAAGTATCATCCACCTCCAATCCATTCCTCACAGCCAGTGATCCACTGATCCACTGATCCAGTCTCTTCAACAACAGCTAGAGGCTCAAGCTAAACAAATAACTACACTGACTAAAAGATTCACCACTCCTCTCAAAGAACCGCAACCTGATGATCCTACACTAAAAAAATATCCGACAGAGTGTATAAACTTAAAGAACAACACAAATCATTTCTTGTAGAGAAGAAAACTCGTGACAAAGAGAATGCTGCCTTTCTTCAGTCAACTGATGAGAAGATGACCAAGATCATTCGACGAGAAGTCAAGTCATATGTTGATCAGTAGCTACCAACTTTTGTCGGTAATGGTTTATCTACCCTTCAACTAATGACATTGTTACAGACACGTCTGCTAAATATGGGGGCTCATAAATCGAAAAATAAACGAAAAGTTCTGCAATATCTCAACAAAGCAATTATTGAAGATACGCCTGCAGATACTACCGACTCTGAGTCTAACAATGAAGACGAGCTATAGGAGGAAGATAATGAGGGTAACGGTGATGAGGATGATGGTGACAATGATCAAAATGAGGAAGATGATAAGGAAGGAGATGAGGAGGAAGAAGAGGATGAGGAAGAAAAGGATAAGGATGAAGATGAAGATGAGGACGAGGATACAGATGAGGATGAGGATGACGATGATGATAATGACGACGATAATGGAACCAACAAGGGTGATGACAATGACAAAATGGGTACAAATGCCGAAGAGTCTAATAAGGATGAAAGTGATAAGGCTACTGAGAAAGGTATTGAGGAAGCTGTAGAAAGCATTGCTGAAACCGCAGAAAAGATGCTGGAGTCAACTGTACTAGAAACTCAGCATATTGACATAGGTATATCTATTGAACAAGTTTTTACTACTGATTCTCACAATGAATCTGTAGAATATATGCAAGAAGACGAAATTCATGTGTCTGCACAACAAGAAGAACCCACAAGGTCAATGCTAGAAGAAGAACCTCACGATGATATACCGGTGACGCAAGAACAACCTTCAACACCATCTGAAGATCAGCACATCACTGATATGGAAGTTGAAGATTTAAATGTGCCAGAACCAACATTTGCTGAATCTCTTATCATCGATGACACGGTACAGGAGCAACTCTGGCTTACAAATGCAGCACCACAGCAGCCTTTCGACACAGCAACTGAAATGGAGCTGACTCAATTCCTAAACAATCCTATCGATTTCTCGGCCTTTCTAAGGTATTCTCATGGGAAACCGACAATGACTCCGGATCTTATCAAAATGGCAGCCGCAAATGTGGACTTCTTTGATACTTTGAAGATCAGCCATAATGAAGCAAAATATGTGACAATCTAACATTTTCAGGTAGTAAATTATTTTCTCGTATAATATTTTGAAACTTATTTTTGTGTTGGTTGATGAACTCACAATTTACGGATTTAAATTTGGGCTTACGTGCATAATTTAGCGTCCTTTACGATTAAACCGGAAACCTTAGGATTACGTATTTACGTTTTTGAACTCCGTTTTTGATGAGACAATTTTTATTGGATTCGTTTTGTGTCGTTGATTCATAATTTATAAAAACGTTTTTCGTGAAATGATAGTTGTAAAATTACCCCTTTAGGAAAAGAGGGCAATAATGTAGGGCAAGCGTGCACGATTTAGGAAAACCGTGTGTAAATGACCCTTAAGAAAAGTGAGTTCGTTCTCGAGGAGGCTAGTGCGTTGTGTAATGAATGATTGATTAATGTTTTTGATTATTAACAAGAAGAGAAAATGACGAAGACGAAAAAATAAAAATTTAACAAAAACTACTACTAGAAAGTTAAGACGTAGAAACGTAAAAAAACACAAAAATTAAAATTTTAACCTAAAAATTCCTAAAAATTACTAAAAATCCACAATAAAATTCTAAGAGTTTACAAAAAATCCCAACTTGCTAAAACCTTTTAATTAATTTAATAATGACTTTTTAATGCTAATTAAAGCCCTAAAAATCACTTTTAAATATTAAAAAGCCCTAAACAAGATTTAATAGTTTGTAAACCTCAAAAATGACCTAATTAAGCTAAAAACTATTTTTAAAAATTTTAAAACCAAATTAAACTATTTTAAACTCCTAAAAACTATTAAAATCTATTAAATCTTAAATTAATTCTAGAAAATAAATGAAAAGCCTAAAAAATATTTGGAAAGTGAAAAAGTTCCTATTTTAATGTCTATAACCTAGGAAAAATGAAAAAAGTGGAAAAAAAAAACTTTTAATTTTTACTAATAAAATAATATTAAAATATTCCAAAAAATAAAAAGTTTAAAAATAAATTCTAAAAAAATTATCAAAAATCCTAAATATTCTAACTAAGATAAAAATGCAATTTAAAGTTCCTAAAACCTTTTTATTAATTTTATATTAATTTTTAAAGTTGTCTAAAAACCCTAAAATCAAATAAAATTAAAAATTAAGGTTTTTGAAAAGTTAACTAAATGTAAAACTCAAAATACTTAAATAAAACTTAAAAATTATTTTTCCTAAAATTAAAACTACTTTTAACTATTTTTAATCTATTTATTAAAAACCGGCTAAAGAAAAACTAATAAAAAATAATAAAATGATGAGAAAAATCAAAACTTAGTGGAGAAAAATCCTAAGTGATAAGACAAACCTAGGAAAATAAAATGGTGCAAAATGGGTAAGCCAATAAGCTAGGATTGGCCAAATAAGCTACGGCTTATTTAAGATAAGCCAAAACCAAAACACCTTAAATAAGATTTGAAATGAAACATAAACGTAAAAAGGTCATCTAGGTCACTGGTTAACACGTACACTCCCCCAACGAGGGGTCCCGTGTTCGAGTCTAGGCAGGGTGCACCTTTTTGCAAAATTATTCTTTTTTTTTTACTTTTAAAAACCCCAACAGTAACACTTTTAAGCTTACAAACACAAATCAAAAACCAATTTAATCAAAGATTAAGCAATAATAGAACCAAAACGTGGCCAGGTTACTTGTTCTTTCTGATGAACACAAGTGACTGTTTTATTCACTTGTGAATTTATGAACCAAGAGGACTTGGATCTGCTTGTTGGTGTTTTTGTTGGATACAATGGCACCCCTACAGTCAATTGGAGTGTAGGGAGTCAATCATAAACTAAACAAGCAAGATTCAACACGAAATCAAAGCTCAACTAGCACAAAGTGGGCAAATAATGTTGCTGATGTAAAAAAACTAGGTCTGGTGGTTTTTGTTGCTAATTGAATGCACAAAGATGAATCTCAAGCTTAGATTACTTGCACACAGGTGTAACAATTATCACATAAGCAATCACAAACCCTAAAACAACCTAGGATTTAACAGGTTACAAGATCCAAGCACAAAATCTTATGAAAAACAAGTAGAAAAATGCCTAAGCAGATTTAAGCTATCCTTTTCCCTTTTTATCTCACAAGCTGCTTCAATATCCTACCCATTTGAAAACCAAACACACTAAACACTTAACTCTACCCTAATGAACGTATTTGAACAGATTTTAAGAAATTTTGATGATGTTTAACCCTGCTTAATCCCTTATCCAAACACTCCTTTAAAAACTAAAAACCATGATTTTTCAAACCCAAGCTGTTTAAATGCAAACCAATTTGACCCTAATCACTTACAACATGCATATAATATCAAAATAACTCAAATCAAACTAACTTAACATGCAATATAACAACTTTTCACACTTTTGCAAAATCACATCAAACTCATATTTTTTTAACTAGAAAAATGAAGAGAAAGTTTCACCTTGTTGGTCTTACATCCAAGACCAACAGTGGCTAGGTAGCCACCTCCCATATACCCGGGTATATGCAGAACCTTGGGCAAATCCTTCAACAAAACCTGCTAAGAAGAAAAGCAAAGGAGCACAAGCAATAATATCCAATCTGTTTTCTTTTTACTTTCTTAAAAACTTTTTACCACACAACTTGAAACCATTAAAACACGTTTTAATAACACTTCAATTTCACAAAATCAAAACCAAGGTCCACTTTCACTTTCCTTGATTCCACATTTCTGAAATTAAATACCTTTTTAAAAACCTTTTGAAAACTGAATACACACAAAACAATTTTGGAACTCAGTATAAGCTTTCTTGATAAACACACACTTTTAATAATCATAAAAAGGGATTACAATTGTTCAAAGACAAACACCAAACTTTTATATTAAGAAAACGTAATTACAATATTTGAAAGCTTAAAACTGGAACAAACTAAATGAGACACATGCGTCTCATTTTATACATGCTGATAGAAGGTCCTAGAATACATAATAAAATAATCAAAAGAAAAACCCTAATACAATGGAAATCCGAAAATGCCCTTGTTGAGGTCTTCAATGGTCTTGGTCTTGTGCCCATGTGATGGAGAGTGACATTCCAGCTGTAAAGAAGTGATCATGGTCGTCTATTTAGCCTTGGGGTCAAAGGAATTTCATCCAACCGTTAAATTTGTCGGGTTATAGGGTTTTGGGTGAAAAGGATGTAGCAGGGGAGGGTCGGGGTAGGTCCCACAGCCCATGTGATGGTGTCTAGTGAGGTGGGAAAAGGTGAGAGTGAAGTGAATTAGGGAACTGGACAAGATTAGGGCAAAACCCTTTGTTTTATAGGAGATTTAATCTGGGGGAGGATTAGGGTTTATGGGTGATTAGGCATTAGGTTTAATCCATTTTTAGGTAAAAACGATTTAAAAATATGTTATGGTGGGAAAGTGGGTTGACCAAGGGTTTTACTGGGATTAAAATAAAATCGGGTTGTGGGTTTGGGTTGGTTGGATAATGGGTAGGGTATGGGTATTTGGGTGGGTTTAATGACGTGGCAAGTGCTGGTTGGGTGTATGGGTTTGTTGGTTTGGCAGACTTGGCCCCCAGGCTTTTCTCTCTTCTTCATTTTGTAAACAATGTCTATTAATGCCAAAATTGCACTAGACAACTTTTGGCAAGTTGTCATTTTTGGCATAAATTCTTCCAAAAACTTTTCCAAGGGCCTTTAATGTATATCTTGGATTCTTCAAGGATGATCTTGTAAAATCTTCAAACAATAAGGACCATACTTGTACATTTGTCATTTGGAGGGTCAAATGTAACAAGTTCTTCAAAGATGAGGGACCAAGATTGCCAATTCTTCAAACTTGAGGGGTCTTTTTGCAAAATTCCAAACTTGGGTTTGGTTCATTGTGCGTCTTTGTTTCCCGTGTTCGTTTTTGATTGATTCTTGTGATCTTTTGCCAATTCCTCAATATCCGTACCTAAAAATACACAAGTAACAAACACGAGCATATATTTGGTATATTTTATGATATTTAATGCATTTTAAGGCCGTTTTGGACGATGAGACCATGTATAAAAGCAGTCTCATCACTCCCCCATGCTAAACCATTGCCGTGCCCTCACGCAATGCTAGAATAAAGTATCATAGCATCTCCAAAATTCATTTTATTCACTTTTATTGAAATGATAAACTAACTACACTACTACTATTACTACGTGTGTTTTAGACATAATGTATGATTTTCATCGCAAAATGGGACGTTTAGGTTCATAGAATAAGAACACGTGAATGCTTCGTTAGAAATAATTTCGTCGTCCTCGATTTTCACCTTAATTCCATGCCAAGCGTGCAACGAGATCATTGTCATTATAAGTTAGTAATGCTAACACTACTCATATGCCCTAATCACGTACTTATTCTCCCATTATTCCTAAGTTGTATCTCTTATATTTTATTATGTCTTAATGATCACGAGGATACATCATTGACTTATGCGATAATAGAGATTTAGGTCTAAAAATATAGTCCTAACGGTGTAACTAAGACCATCAAATCAATAACCCCTCCTAATAGACAATGATGTTAAAAAATTAAGTTGACAAGAAGAATCGATAAACACGGTTTTATAACGGTTTTGAACATGAGACTTATTACCAAGACTTTTATACGCCCCCTAACGGAAGGGCCTTATTATCTTTGGTTTACCTCCATCTTTTATTCAACTTCGCCATGAAGCTTTTATTATGACTTCGGTCTTGCCTTGCCTTTTATTATCCGCCTCATCGGTGGTTTTATTAGCCAAAGACGTATATCCTCACGCTAAAGCGAATTTTGGATCTTTAAAGCTTCGAAGATTAAGGCTTGATTCACTTTCAATTTTGCATAGATTTTAGGCCTTGTGGGGCTTCAAATTGTTTGCTTGATTTAGGTGAGCACTTGAAATCTTATTATTAGGTGAAGCTTTCGATTATTCGGGTTGCCAATACTTCAAAACCGTGACGCTGGCGATACCTTAATGTCTTCCCAATTTAATTACACGGAAGCTACTAGAAAAGACTAGAAACCCAACAATCAAAACTAAACCGCTAAATCAATATTTATTAAGCAAAAAATATTTACAAGCGAAGGGAGAATAAGCAAATAACGAGAACACATGAGTTTTTGAAAGAATACGAGTACTCTACGTTTAGCATAGTAACTTCTAATTAACTCTATCATTTCCCGTCCTCATTTAAGAGACTTAGCCTAATGTAAAGTTAAGGAATCAAAGCTAAGTGCTCAACACGCACCGTCGAGTCAAAAATTACTCTTATTCTCGCCATCGGAAAATCTACATTCGTGTCTTCAAACACTTATAAAACATGAGAAAAATTTTAAAATTTGGCCATTTTTAGCCTTATTTTGCAACAAAAACGATAAACAAAACGATAAATTTTGGAAAGCGTGAAGGTTTGGCAAGGCAAGTATCTATTCAACCCCCATACTAAAGTTAAACATTGTCCTCAATGTTTCGAGTTTAGGGGTGAAAACACCCCCATACTAGAGACGTAGTCGAATGCCTAATCTAGCATGGAAAGGGTGTAACCAATAAGTTAATAGCCGTTTATGAAGTGTGCTAAAAACCTAAGGTTAGAACATAAAAGGATATATCATATGGATATTGGGAAAGGCCATCAAAGCAAACGATCGAGTGCTCCCAAAAAACGAAACACGAGAGGCTCCAATCGTGAAGATCATGATCTAAAAACCACAATGCACAAACAACCACGAAACAAAGGTTGGAAGGGCACAAATCCCCTCACATTAAACTAATTAGAAAGCAATAATATGTACATGGATAAGCATGGGTCTCCCCCACGAGGCACCTTGTTTTTGATAACCGAGTCAAAAGCTCGACTCGAATCCCCATAAATGTGATCATTTAGGGATAATCATGGTATGGTCAATTTTTGGTGGGGATTACATGATAAACAAGGCCCAAAAGCACGTGGAGTACTTTAAAAACCCGATAAACGTATACCGGGGTCAAAGATAGCGTCCTCGTTTTCGGATGAAAGACGAAACAACGCCACTTCAACACAAACCCCAATGGGGTAGAAGAAAATAGGAGAGAAGAAATAGAAGGGTGGGACAATGGGTAAGTCTCTAAAAACATGAGCTACTCGAGGTAGACTCACACCAATCAAATGAAAAGATTTTCCATTTATTGCATCGGTGGAAGACCGAGATTTCCCTATATAAGCAATTCCAGGATCAAATATGTCGTCCTCGGTGGAGAAAGGGGAGGGAACATAAGGGGCTTCCCCCACACTAAGTCCACACAAAGCATCGTCAAAAGGAGAAGACGAGCTTGTAGTACTCAATAAACGCGGTGATGACGGAGTTAGAGTTGTAGAAAAATCTTTTAAATTCAATTCAAAATCTTTTCCTTTTTCATCTTTTACACTCTCCTTGTGAAAACTCGATTTAATTATGTCAAAAATATTTGGTGTATCTAAAGCAATGTTAGTCACTCTAAAAATTCTCACATTTTGAAATCCTTTTGGTTTAGGTGGTGGCAAGTTTTCAAACGTTTGTCAACAAAGAAAACCTCCCCATCGGGATCAACGTATTCATCATCCGAAGAATCACTCGAGATTGGAATCGTAGGCTTAACACTCTTAACCTCCACCGGCGGAGGGGATGGAACTTCATTTTTATCAACAACTCCTAAAACTCTATTGGAAATCTTTTTGCAAATGTTTTTGATGGGATTGACATTGTACAAAGATGTGATAGAATACACATGAGAAAGAGTGGAGTTTTGGGTTGCATTAATGACGAGTTCTTCCTCGTTGAAACGAAGAGTGATTTTTCTTGCATGCACATCGATAAGTGCTCTCGAGGTATCCAAAAAAGATCGACCTAAAATTAACGGAACTTTAGGATCGATGGGAATATCAACAACAATGAAGTCCATGGGATAATAGAATTTCCCAACTTTCACAAAGACGTCCTCGGCAACTCCACAAGCTAGAATCGTAGAATGATCGGCCATTTCGATTGACATTCTTGAAGGAGTGAGATTGGAAGATTGAGCGATTTAAAAATCTCAAGAGGCATCAAATTAATACTAGCACCAAGATCGGCCAAGGCGTAGCATTCTTCCATGTCTTGGATAGCACATGGGATTAAAAACTTTCCAGGATCAGCGACTTTCTGAGGTATGCGGCTTAGAAAAACCGAAGAACAACTAGACGATTTTTGCAATTTCTCTTTGTTATTCAACATACTTTTGAAGTTTGCGGCAAATCGAGGCATCATGACTAAGGCGTCGGCAAAACTTATATTAAAATGCAAGTCACGAAACATTTTCATAAAAAGTTCAAATTGATAATTATTTCGTTCTTGTGCCTTTTCCTTGTCTCGTCTTGATGGGTAGGGTAAAGGTGGTGTGGGTTGGGGCAAAGTAGGCATAGGCATCGGCCTTGGAATCTCGGGTTCCATGATTGGTATTGGTTCAACCGTAGGTGTGGTTTGAGCGGTACTTCGTGGGCTTGTAATTTGCTCCTTTTCAACCACAACCTCGGGTTCTTTCTCTTTTTCCTTCTCCATAGAAGTACTTGGACGAGAAATGGGTTCTTTGAAAGTTTTACCACTACGAGTAGTAATAACCTTCAATTCTCCTTTCGGGTTCACGATGGTATCACTAGGAAGACCACCCGAAGAAGAGGGCTTACACATGATAGCTTCAATCATTTTAGCCATACGGTCTTCAAACTTAGATTGCCTAGCATCCGCTTTTAACAACTATTGCTTAATCTCATGTTGTCCTTGCTCCATTTTTTGTTGATTTTGTTGGAGTCGTGTGACATTTCCTTCCATTTTATTAGCATGAGTTTTAAGTTCATTAGCAAGTTCGTTTTTAAGCTCGTTTTTCAACTAGGATCTTAAGCTAACCATCTCACGTTGCATATTGTCAAACTTAGCATCATTAGCCTTAGCATAATTCAAAAATTCTCCTTGAAGATTTTTGGTGTGATCGTTTTGAAAACCTTGGGCATTGTTTTGAAAATCACGGTTTTGGTTTTGGTTTGAAATTTGCCCATTTCCACTTTGGTAATTACCCTTGTTATAGTTCCTTTGATTTCCTTGGTAATTTCCACCTTGGTTGTTGTTGCGATAGTTATTAGCATTTTGATTTGGTGGAGCTTGATTTGAACGAGAACCTTGACCGATTTGGTTGTAAGTTCCCGTGGCTACAAAAGCATTCGAAGTGTTACCATCCGCGGTAATGCACTCGGAAAGATCATGAGCTCCCCCACACGACAAACAACTCTTAGAAACCGCTTTAACCGAAGCAGAATTGGAAGCTTCTTGAGCCTTCCAATGGGACATAAGGGTCGAAAACCTATCGAAAAACCGATTTTCCTCATTAGCCTCATCATGTAAAGCATTGATAGAACGAGACGATGACGAGCCCATTTTGGCAACACTCGGTGTGTGACGAGGGCTATAAACCTTAGACCTATTCTCAATTATGACCAAAGCTTCTTCAACCGTTTTACACAAAAAATTACCACCCGCGGCGGCATTCAAATAATCTCTTTCATGATCGTTGAGTCCATTGTAAAATGTGTCAATTTGGTGTAAGTCGGAAAAACCGTGATGAGGACATTCATGTAACATCTCCTTAAACCTATTCCAAGCTGTAGAAAAACTTTCATTTGATTCTTGTGAAAATTTAGAAATTTCATTTTTCAAATGCGTAGTCTTAGAGGGCGGAAAAAATTGGTTCACAAATTTTGAAACGAGATCCTTCCACGTCAATATAGAATTGGGTGGCTCTTTCTCTAACCAAATTTTAGCGGGCCCCGCTAAGGAATACGGAAAAAGCATCATCTTAATCGAGTCATTCGAGACATCCTTGAATTTGCACGTGGCGGTAAGACGATTAAATTGGCGGTTATGGTTGTGGGGATTGTCCTTCTCATCACCACGGAATTTGTTGTTTTGGATCATCGACAACAAACCCGTTTTCACCTCAAAATTCTCCGCAAGGATAGCGGGAATCACAATAGCTTCTCCATAACCCTCGGTGGGTGCTTGAAGTAACTCCATAATAGTTCGATTCGCCATGGTTGGTGCTTCTCGTACAATGGGTTCGTCAATAGGAGACTCCTCACTAGAATGAGTTGGAGTGGGAGTTTTGTTCTTTCGTCTACGTGCACGTTTTGCTTGATTACGAGTGAGCATAAACGTCACGTACAACGTGGAGACGAGCAAAGAAGATTCTTTTTGGTATTTTGTGTTTTTCAATTTTTTTGTGGTTTTTGATGGTATTAACCTTTTTGGAAATTGGTGAATGTATTAAGTAGACAATGAGTCCACAAATCTCCTCCTTAATCAAATCTCTTGATTAAAAAGGCCTCAAGGAATGAAAACGATCACGTGGAGTGAACGCCTTCGATGACTTTAGAACGATGGTGGAACACCAAATCGTTCAAGAGGGTTTAATCAAATAGAAACCAAGAAAATATATATGATATGTAATAATACTTTGGGCGGCAAAACCCTCAATTCACTCTCAAAATCAAATACGCACAAGCAAGCGGAGGAAACGAGGAGGCGCGAAGCACTTAAGAGCCTTTTTCCTTTAGGTCGTGAAATACAACCGCCTTATACCCACCTTATAGTTTGTATTATCAAGATTAAGCTTCACGAAAGTATTTATCTATTTTTGCCTTTTTTTTCTTTGGTTTGAGATTCGAATACAATGATTGGGTAATGACCTCCCAAGTCAAGGTTGTGATTGCTCACGTATTTGGAGTACTTGTGAATTTATTGTTCTACGTATACAATATAGTAATAATATTCACACAAAAACCGAAAAACGATAATACGTATTAGTAGAGTGCTACTAATACAATTACTATTATGGCTAATATAAAAAACAACAATGGTTCAACCAAAACAAAACACGCCTCCCCGGCAGCGGCGCCAAAATGATAGTTGTAAAATTACCCCTTTAGGAAAAGAGGGCAATAATATAGGGGAAGCGTGCACGATTTAGGAAAACCGTGTGTATATGACCCTTAAGAAAAGTGAGTTCGTTCTCGAGGAGGCTAATGCGTTGTGTAATGAATGATTGATTAATGTTTTTGATTATTAACAAGAAGAGAAAATGACGAAGACGAAAAAATAAAAATTTAACAAAAACTACTACTAGAAAGTTAAGACGTAGAAACGTAAAAAAACACAAAAATTAAAATTTTAACCTAAAAATTCCTAAAAATTACTAAAAATCCACAATAAAATTCTAAGAGTTTACAAAAAATCCCAACTTGCTAAAACCTTTTAATTAATTTAATAATGACTTTTTAATGCTAATTAAAGCCCTAAAAATCACTTTTAAATATTAAAAAGCCCTAAACAAGATTTAATAGTTTGTAAACCTCAAAAATGACCTAATTAAGCTAAAAAATATTTTTAAAAATTTTAAAACCAAATTAAACTATTTTTAAACTCCTAAAAACTATTAAAATCTATTAAATCTTAACTAATTCTAGAAAATAAATGAAAAGCCTAAAAAATATTTGGAAAGTGATAAAGTTCCATTTTAATGTCTATAACCTAGGAAAAATGAAAAAAGTGGAAAAACAAACTTTTAATTTTTACTAATAAAATAATATTAAAATATTCCAAAAAAATAAAAAGTTTAAAAATAAATTCTAAAAAAATTATCAAAAATCCTAAATATTCTAACTATGATAAAAATGCAATTTAAAGTTCCTAAAACCTTTTTATTAATTTTATATTAATTTTTAAAGTTGTCTAAAAACCCTAAAATCAAATAAAATTAAAAATTAAAGTTTTTGAAAAGTTAACTAAATGTAAAACTCAAAATACTTAAATAAAACTTAAAAATTATTTTTCCTAAAATTAAAACTACTTTTAACTATTTTTAATCTATTTATTAAAAACCGGCTAAAGAAAAACTAATAAAAAATAATAAAATGATGAGAAAAATCAAAACTTAGTGGAGAAAAATCCTAAGTGATAAGACAAACCTAGGAAAATAAAATGGTGCAAAATGGGTAAGCCAATAAGCCAGGATTGGCCAAATAAGCTACGGCTTATTTAAGATAAGCCAAAACCAAAACACCTTAAATAAGATTTGAAATGAAACATAAACGTAAAAAGGTCATCTAGGTCACTGGTTAACACGTACACTCCCCCAACGAGGGGTCCCGTGTTCGAGTCCAGGCAGGGTGCACCTTTTTACAAAATTATTCTTTTTTTTTTTACTTTTAAAAACCCCAACAGTAACACTTTTAAGCTTACAAACACAAATCAAAAACCAATTTAATCAAAGATTAAGCAATAATAGAACCAAAACATGGCCAGGTTACTTGTTCTTTCTGATGAACACAAGTGACTGTTTTATTCACTTGTGAATTTATGAACCAAGAGGACTTGGATCTGCTTGTTGGTGTTTTTGTTGGATACAATGGCACCCCTACACTCAATTGGAGTGTAGGGAGTCAATCATAAACTAAACAAGCAAGATTCAACACGAAATCAAAGCTCAACTAGCACAAAGTGGGCAAATAATGTTGCTGATGTAAAAAAACTAGGTCTGGTGGTTTTTGTTGCTAATTGAATGCACAAAGATGAATCTCAAGCTTAGATTACTTGCACACAGGTGTAACAATTATCACATAAGCAATCACAAACCCTAAAACAACCTAGGATTTAACAGGTTACAAGATCCAAGCACAAAATCTTATGAAAAACAAGTAGAAAAATGCCTAAGCAGATTTAAGCTATCCTTTTCCCTTTTTTATCTCACAAGCTGCTTCAATATCCTACCCATTTGAAAACCAAACACACTAAACACTTAACTCTACCCTAATGAACGTATTTGAACAGATTTTAAGCAATTTTGATGATGTTTAACCATGCTTAATCCCTTATCCAAACACTCCTTTAAAAACTAAAAACCAAGATTTTTCAAACCCAAGCTGTTTAAATGCAAACCAATTTGACCCTAATCACTTACAACATGCATATAATAGCAAAATAACTCAAATCAAACTAACTTAACATGCAATATAACAACTTTTCACACTTTTGCAAAATCACATCAAACTCATAATTTTTTAACTAGAAAAATGAAGAGAAGGTTTCACCTTGTTGGTCTTACATCCAAGACCAACAGTGGCTAGGTAGCCACCTCCCATATACCCGGGTATATGCAGAACCTTGGGCAAATCCTTCAACAAAACCTGCTAAGAAGAAAAGCAAAGGAGCACAAGCAATAATATCCAATCTGTTTTCTTTTTACTTTCTTAAAAACTTTTTACCACACAACTTGAAACCATTAAAACACGTTTTAATAACACTTCAATTTCACAAAATCAAAACCAAGGTCCACTTTCACTTTCCTTGATTCCACTTTTCTGAAATTAAATACCTTTTTAAAAACCTTTTGAAAACTGAATACACACAAAACAATTTTGGAACTCAATATAAGCTTTCTTGATAAACACACACTTTTAATAATCATAAAAAGGGATTACAATTGTTCAAAGACAAACACCAAACTTTTATATTAAGAAAACGGAATTACAATATTTGAAAGCTTAAAACTGGAACAAACTAAATGAGACACATGCGTCTCATTTTATACATGCTGATAGAAGGTCCTAGAATACATAATAAAATAATCAAAAGAGAAACCCTAATACAATGGAAATCCGAAAATGCCCTTATTGAGGTCTTCAATGGTCTTGGTCTTGTGCCCATGTGATGGAGAGTGACATTCCAGCTGTAAAGAAGTGATCATGGTCGTCTATTTAGCCTTGGGGTCAAAGGAATTTCATCCAACCGTTAAATTTGTCGGGTTATAGGGTTTTGGGTGAAAAGGATGTAGCAGGGGAGGGTCGGGGTAGGTCCCACAGCCCATGTGATGGTGTCTAGTGAGGTGGGAAAAGGTGAGAGTGAAGTGAATTAGGTAACTGGACAAGATTAGGGCAAAACCCTTTGTTTTATGGGAGATTTAATCTGGGGGAGGATTAGGATTTATGGGTGATTAGGCATTAGGTTTAATCCATTTTTTGGTAAAAACGATTTAAAAATATGTTATGGTGGGAAAGTGGGTTGACCAAGGGTTTGACTGGGATTAAAATAAAACCGGGTTGTGGGTTTGGGTTGGTTGGATAATGGGTAGGGTATGGGTATTTGGGTGGGTTTAATGACGTGGCAAGTGCTGGTTGGGTGTATGGGTTTGTTGGTTTGGCAGACTTGGCCCCCAGGCTTTTCTCTCTTCTTCATTTTGTAAACAATGTCTATTAATGCCAAAATTGCACTAGACAACTTTTGGCAAGTTGTCATTTTTGGCATAAATTCTTCCAAAAACTTTTCCAAGGGCCTTTAATGTATATCTTGGATTCTTCAAGGCTGATCTTGTAAAATCTTCAAACAATAAGGACCATACTTGTACATTTGTCATTTGGAGGGTCAAATGTAACAAGTTCTTCAAAGATGAGGGACCAAGATTGCCAATTCTTCAAACTTGAGGGGTCTTTTTGCAAAATTCCAAACTTGGGTTTGGTTCATTGTGCGTCTTCGTTTCCCGTGTTTGTTTTTGATTGATTCTTGTGATCTTTTGCCAATTCCTCAATATCCGTACCTAAAAATACACAAGTAACAAACACGAGCATATATTTGGTATATTTTATGATATTTAATGCATTTTAAGGCTGTTTTGGACGATGAGACCATGTATAAAAGCAGTCTCATCATGAAACGAACCGAGGGCACGCAAATCGAGAAAACTAGAATCGAGGAGTACCCGTAAATTAGCGGGATGGGACAAAATACATTATCCCACCCCACTATAGCATGGGACGGCCTAACTTGACACCACTTACAAGTGTAAGTTAAGCTTACACTTTAAGCTACTTTCTAGCTAAAACAACTACCTAAACACATACCACCATTTTCACTCATGCAAACAATCTCAATTCTCTCTCAAAACACCACCATTGCCGTCCCACTTCAAGAGCACACACCCCTTCTTGATCTTTTCTAGCCATAAAATACTTGTTATCTAGCTATATCTTAGAGTTACCTTGAAGCCTTGATCACTTGGTGGCCATTTTGACAACAAAGGAGGTGATTTTCTTGTGTCCTAGGGCTGATTTCTCAACTTATTTTCTTGGTGTTTGATGATCTTGGAGTTACATTTGGTGTTCATCAAGTTCTTGTCTTCCAAAAACAAGATATACTCTTGGTTGGTAAAGAAGATCATCCTCTCCATTTTCTCTTGTTATTTTTGTAAAGATCAAATGTATTTTCTTTCTTGTTGTATGTGTATATGATGAATATATGATGATAAAAATGTTGTGTGAGGATCAAGTGTTGATAAATATGCTTAAAAAGGTTAATAACCATAAGAAACAAGGCTAAAATCATGATTAATTTGTTGGCTGTATAAAAACAGTATGTAACTAAAACTTGAACTGATAAACTTGCATGGTAGAATCCATTTACAGTAAGTACAAGATGTCATACACATGTGAGACTTGGCCATGCAATGGAATCATTAAAATGAGTGAGATATGATCAAAACAAGATGAGTGTGCTAATCTGAATAAGCTGTTTTGTAGGGACCGTTAAGGCTAGATAAACTTAAAATGAGTAGTAGCTATAACTAAGTTAATTGTAGCACATAATATGAAGTTCATACCATCCAAAAATGAGCTTCTAATTCATTGTAGAACTCTAAATATGATAAAAATGGTGAAGATGAAAATAAAAATCAGATTTTGAAGAATTAATGTTTATTACTATTATATAAGCACTCAAAATTATATTGTATAAAATGTAAAATTTAAAACCCACTAACTATGAATTTTATTTATATAAATATGTATAAGGTTAAATAAATGGAAAATTTATAAAAATGGTAGTGGAATAATATTTATAAGTTATAAAAACTATAAACTTGATTTTTACGACTTTTTCGGCTATTACCGTAAAATTAACGTTTTTCGCCAATTAAAACTTAGACGATCAAACCCGTCTAATGTAAAGTTTTTAAAAGTCATATACTGATATATAAGTATCTAATACAAGTAAAATCCGATAAAACCCGAACTATAGGACATAGGGACATTAACGAGCTAAGTAAGCATATTGGACTAATAATTGGACTAAATAAGTTAAACACGTATAAAAGGAACTTATTGGGCTTAACCCATTTGGTCCCAACATGTAAAGTGTGAATACTGATAATATAAGTATAAAATGGATTAAAACAAGTTAAAGAACTTATACTAAGCTTATTGTACTTAAAATAGGTAAATAGGTAAAACTAGTAAACTAGTAAAAAGTTACCAATACATAAACACTAAAATGAGTAAAGAAGGATATATAAACCCACTTGATCATCATCATATGTGCAAAAATCATCATATGTATATTGTTATTTTGATAAAATTCATTGGACAAAAGTCTAAGACCGATTATTATTTATATACGTTTCCGTGACCGAAGCACGCTCGTAGCCGATAATCCGCCTTTCATTATCAGCGTGAGTTCATAGCCTCGCACTCTTTTAAATGTTCTATAAAATGATTTGTAAACCCGCGAGGGAGATAACATGCTAGATTTTTATAAAAATAGAACACAAGTAGTCCCGATGGTATGCTTAATGATATGGACCTGAATGATGCTATGACCCTATAAACGAGACAAAAAGGATTATTAGTAGTTAGGTTATGTCACTTAAAGTCCCATTAGCTTGAATTGTAAACTACCGGGATTTGGTAGACGCTTATGCATTTGATAGTACTATTTGGGGACGATCACCCCAGTTCGCGCCTTGACGGTTGATCCCCGTCGTACCACATTGATTGGTAAGCGAATTTATGTATGAGAAGATTTCATAGCGTGATTTTTGTGACGACACGCTAACTTAGATGGGCAAATTGTTTGTCGGGTTCGCGGCCCGTTGTTTTCAGAGTAAGGTAACAATGTCATGCGGCTAATAATAATCCTAAAACCTATATACAAAACGATAACGACGCTAATAACGATGATAATATTACCTATAATGGTAATATTGAGGCTACGGTCTCATGGACGGTTTAAGATGTATGCTTGATTTATATATTGCCTGACTAGCAATGCGTGGACTTACTTCCGATATTATACTTGTGTTCTGATTTTAACGATTGTTTTATATAACGGTTTTTATTAAACACTATGAATTCACTCGGCATTCGCTGATATGATTTTTGCATGTTTTTATCTCAGGTGCTTG
Organism: Glebionis coronaria; assembly: GCA_025667525.1. Classification (NCBI taxonomy): domain Eukaryota; kingdom Viridiplantae; phylum Streptophyta; class Magnoliopsida; order Asterales; family Asteraceae; genus Glebionis; species Glebionis coronaria. The sequence continues at coordinate 213,578,208 of CM046875.1, forward strand.
AAGGTAATCCGGATAGAGATCGACTCTGATGGCCCACATAATATTTAAAATGTTCATTCGATCTATGTTTTGTAAACTTAATGACCTGTATAATTTGGGACCTGTTGTACACTTTAAAACTTTTTATCGAATGAATGTATGTTGAACCTTGTACAACCATCTTTATGTGTTGTCTATGATTGGAGTTATTGTGCTATCCCGTAACACTCTAAAAGACCCTTCAGTTGTACTGGTGTAGTGATTTGTATACCTTTTTAGGAAAAGAGGCAACAAAATAGGGCAAGCGTGCACGACGGTTTAGGAAAACCGTGTGTGTATGACCCTAGAAGGTGAGTTCGTTCTCGAGGAGGCTAGTGTGTTGTGAATTGAATGATGATTGATTGATGATTTTATTAAGAAGAAAAGAAAAGAGAATAGAAATGAGAAAGGAAAAAAAAAGACGGTTACGAAAACGGATTAAACTAAGACGAAAAAGCGTTCACGTAAAATCGTAAAACTACAAAAATTAAATTTTTAACCTAAAAATTCCTAAAAATTACTAAAAATCCACAATAAAATTCTAAGAGTTTACAAAAAATCAAAACTTGCTAAAACCTTTTAATTAATTAAATAGTGACTTTTTAATGCTAATTAAAGCCCTAAAAATCACAATTAATTATTAAAAAGCCCTAAACAAGATTTTATAGTTTGTAAACCTCAAAAAATAACCTAATTAAGCTAAAAAGTATTTTTCCTAATTTTTTAAAAACTAATAAATCTATTTTTAAACACTTAAAAACTATAAAAATCTATTAAAACTTAAATTAAATCTAGAAAATAAATGAAAAGCCTAAAAAATATTTGGAAAGTGACAAAACTCCTAATTATGTGTCCTTAACCTAGGAAAAATGAAAAAAGTAGAAAAAACCAACTTTCTATTTTTAGTAATAAAATAATATTAAAATAATCAAAAAAAAAATAAAAAGTTTATAAAATAAATTCTAAAAAATTACCAAAAATTCTAAATAATGTAACTAAAACAAAAATGCAAGTAAAAGTTTCTAAAACCTTTTTATTAATTTTATATTAAATTTTAAAGTTGCAAGAAAACCCTAAAATCCTATAAAATTAAAAATTAGACTTTTTGAAAACTTTTTGTGATGTAAACCTCAAAAATATAAATCAAATCCTAAAAACTATTTTTTCAGATTTTTAAAATAACTTTTACTATTTTTAAATGACTTTCTAAAAATTAAACTAAAAATAATCCTAATAAATAAATTAAAAACGGGAAAAATAAACTTTTAAAACAGAAAAGTCCTAAAACTAAACAGAAACACAAGAAAAATACTAAATGGCAAAAATCTTAAAGGAATAAGCTTAAAACAGCTTATAAAGAAGCTGTTTGCTAAATAAGCCAAAAAACAAACACACCTTATATATTAAACTTTGCAAACTCTTACCAGTCAAAGTCCCTAGGGCAACGGTAAGGAGTGTGTGTTGTGAGAGGAGTGGCGCAGGTTCGAGTCCTGGCCACGTCCTTTTTGTTCTTCTTTTTTTTTTCTTTTCTTTTCAAACTTTTAACTCAAATCTTGTTACCCTTTTTAGTCACAATTTCACAAACACAAACCAAATTGTACAAAGATTAAGCCAAATGGATCAAAAAACGTGCCCAGGTAGCACTTGTTGACTGATGAACACAAGTGATATATTCACTTGTGAGAAGATTAAACAAGAGGGCTTGTTTTGCTGATTTGTGGTGTTTTGATTGGACAAGAAGGCACCCCTACACTCAGTTGGAGTGTAGGGAGTCAAGCAATTACAAAACAAGCAAGCTACAACACAAAATCAAGCACCAAATATCACCCAAAGTTACTGATTAGCTTATGTTTCTGATGAACTCAAATGACCCTTACTCACTTGCACACAAAAGGATTTTAAAGTCTCATAACATGCATACAAGCTTACCAAATCAGATAGAGACCCTACACAATCCTCCCCGGCAGCGGCGCCAAAAATGGTGTAGTGATTTGTATAGCTTTTAAGGAAAAGAGGCAACAAAATAGGGCAAGCGTGCACGACGGTTTAGGAAAACCGTGTGTGTATGACCTTAGAAGGTGAGTTCGTTCTCGAGGAGGCTAGTGTGTTGTGAATTGAATGATGATTGATTGATGATTTTATTTAGAAGAAAAGAAAAGAGAATAGAAATGAGAAAGGACAAAAAAGACGGCTACGAAAACGGATTAAACTAAGACGAAAAAGCGTTCACGTAAAATAGTAAAACTACAAAAATTAAAATTTTAAAACCTAAAAATTAATTAAAAGCTAAAACAAGTCCAAAATAATATAAATAAGAAATAAAATCCAATAAAAATATTTTAAAACCTTTTATTAATTAAATATTCAATTTTAAATGCTAATTAAAGCCCTAAAATTCAATATAATTAATTAAAATGTCCAAAATATGATTTTATTGAACAAATAACTTACTTGTATTATCTAAAAACTAAAAAGTATTTTTCCTAATTTTTTAAAAACTATTTTTCTATTTTTAAATTACTAAACACTATTTTAAAACTAAAATAATTATAAAAAATAATAAAATAATGCTAAAAATAATATACCAATTTTAAAAATCCTAAATTACTCTAATGAACAGTAGAAAAATGAAAAAGATTAAAAAAATATTAAATTTTTCACTAAATGACAAAACTAGTTTAATTAAAACCCTAATTAACTTAAATTAATTCTAATAAAATAATAAAAAGATGAACAGTAAAATCTTTTTTAACCAAAAATCTTAAAATAACATTCTAAGCCCAGGAAAATTGATTAAACTGAAAAATATTACTTTTTGGCACTAAAAGACAAAAACAGAAATATTAAAGTTAATTAAAAATGCTAATTAATCTAAAAAATATAAAATGAACAGTAACTAAAAATCTAATTAATCAGAAAAATCAAAAATAAAATAAGAAAAATAACAAAATTGGTTTGAAGGTCTAATTCAACTTTTTGAGCACTAAAGACAAAAAAGAAAGAATTCTGATAGTGACATGTTGACTGGATTTGTCTGCTAGTGTAGCAGGGGTAACAAATGTGCTACCAGTGGGAAAGGAGTTCCCACTGCTAGTGTTAATTTCTTGGTCAGTAAGCAATAAGCTTAGGAAAGCTTATTGCTAGCTTGTTCTTTGGACAAAAGGCACCCCCACACCAATTGGGTTGTGGGGAGTCCGAGTAAACACAAAAAACACCAAGTTACTTCACACAATCAACTTCAAAATAAGCACAAAGTTTCTGATTAAGGCAATAAGCAGGTCTGTGAACAGCAAACACAAATTTCATGCACAAATCCGAATTTTAAACCCCAAGATCTTGCACAATAATCAACAAAGTGACAAATAAGCTATGGCACACCCTTAAACAACCTATTATCTAGCAGCTTATCAAGAATCAAGCACAAATTTCACCCAAATCAGTCACAAAGGCACTTATCTGATTTTTGACCCTTATACCAATTTTTAAGCATGCACATGTGTTTAATACTTGACCAAACAGCAAACTATGAGCATGTATCATATAATAACCATCAAAGAAATGTTTTTAACAAGGTTTTAACACTAAATCTTGTCACTTGATTTGGTTAATCCCTTATCCCAAACACCCCTTTACAAACTGAAACTCAACTTTTTAAAACCAAATCTATTCAAACTACAACCAAATGCTTACAATCACTCCTAGCAAGCATATAACCAGTAATAAAACAATATCCAACACTTAAACAAGCATTCAAACAACTTTCATGCAATCACATAAAATGCATAAAATTTCAGAAACTAAAAACTGAAATGAGAAACAAGAGATTACCTTAAGGGACCTACATCCAGGTCCCTTAGTGGTTGAGGAACCACCTCCCTATAGGCCCGAGCCTATGCTAGACCTTGGACAACACTCCTTCAACAAATCTGCTAAGAGAAAAGTAGAATACAAGCACAAATAATACACCAAAATCTGATTTTAGACTTTTTAGAAACCTTTTGAAAAACCTTTTCAATATCTCTCAAAAACTTTCCTTTCCAATAACCTTAACCAATCAAGTTATATCCCATAAATCCAACTCTCAATACAAAATTTCACCAAGAAAAACCAAATTCAGAAACTTTTTCTGAAAAATTTCAAAACATGAAATGTTTTGAACAAATATGAATGGAACTCAGATTTTACTCAACAAACATATACCAACTTTTAAAAACAATAAAAGGAATTACATTTATATAAAAACACCAACTTTAATTTCTTAAAAAGGAATTACAATTTTTGGAGTAAAATCTGGAACAACTGAAATAGAGACACATGCGTCTCTATTTATACAACTAAAGAACTATCTAGAACTACTAAACCCTAGTAGCTGGAATTCCTAAAAAGCCCTTGGTCTTTGTCTTCAAAATCAGTCAAATGCGCCCATGTGATCTTGTTGTTGTAGCCAGCTATTTCAAAGTGATCTTGGCCGTATATTTGTTCTTGGGGACAAAGGAATATGTGTGAAACGTTGGATGTGTCGGGTCTAGGGTTTGGGGGAAAACGATGGGTGCAGGGGAGGGTCCCACAAGACACATGGGTGTGTCTTGTGGTGAGTTGGAATGTGGGTTTTGGTGAGGTTGGGGTTAATCAAGATTCTGGAAACAATTGGGTAAAAACCCCTTGATTTGGGATTAATTGAACCTGGGAAATTTAGGGTTTAAGGGTAATTAGGAAGGGGGAGTTAATCTGTTTTGGGTAAATTGTTTTTTAAATTAAGTGTTAGGAGGGAAAGGGGGGGTTTTGACTGGGAGGTTTGACCAAGTTTAATAAATAACTTGGGTTGGGTTAATGGGTGGGCAGGTCGGGTAAGGTTATTGGGTATTTGGGTGAGTTATTGTGACGTGTCAAAGTGTGAGTGGATGGCTGAGTTTTGTTGGTTAGCAGTTTAAGTCCCCAAGTTTCTCTCTTTTGTTCATGTTGTAAATAAATGCCATCAACGCCCATTTTACATGTATCAACTTTTGGAAACTTGTCATTTGTGGCACAACTTGTTTCAAAACTTTTTCCAAGGGTTTCAAATGCATTTCTTGGATTCTTCAAGGACTGATCTTGTAATATCTTCAAACTTTAGGGACCCTATTCATAATGTTGAATATTTGAGGGGTATAAAGTGTAAATATTCAAAGGTTGAGGGACCAAACTTGACAATCTTCAATTCTTCAAGGGCATTTTTGAAAAATCCAAACTTGGGCCCGGTTCATTGTGCGGCTTCGTTTCCCGTGCTCGTTTTTGAATGATTCTTGTGATCTTTTGCCATTTCCTCAATATTCGTACCTAAAAATACACAAGTAACAAACACGAGCATATACTTGGTATATTTAATGATATTTTATGCATTTTAAGCCCGATTTGGACGATGAGACCATGTATAAAAGCAGTCTCATCACTCCCTCATACTAAACCATTGCCGTGTCCTCACGTAATGCTAGAATAAAGTATCATAGCACCTCCAAAATTCATTTTATTCGCTTTATTGAACGATAAACTAGCTACACTACACTATTACTACTACTTGCGTTTTAGACATAATGTATGATTTTCATCGCAAAATGGGACGTTTAGGTTCATAGAATAAGAACACGTGAATGCTTCGTTAGAAATAATTTCATCGTCCTCGATTTCCACTCCAATTCCATGCCAAGCGTGCAACGAGATCATTGTCATTATAAGTTAGTAATGCTAACACTACTAATATGCCCTAATCACGTACTTATCCTCCCATTATTCCTAAGTTGTATCTCTTATATTTTATTATGTCTTGAATGTTTCACGAGGATACATTGTTGACTTATGCGATAATAAAGATTTAGGTCTAAAAATAGAGTCCTAACGGTGTAACTAAGACCATCAAATCAATAACCCCTCCTAATAGACAACGATGTTAAAAAATTAAGTTGACAAGAAGAATCGATAAACACGGTTTTATAACGGTTTTGAAAATGAGACTTATTACCAAGACTTTTATACGCCCCCTAACGGAAGGGCCTTATTATCTTTGGTTTACCTCCATCTTTTATTCAACTTCCCCATGAAGCTTTTATTATGACTTCGGTCTTGCCTTGCCTTTTATTATCCTCCTCATCGGTGGTTTTATTAGCCAAAGACGTATATCCTCACGCTAAAGCGAATTTTGGATCTTTAAAGCTTCGAAGATTAAGGCTTGATTCACTTTCAATTTTGCATAGATTTTTCGGCCTTGTGGGGCTTCAAATTGTTTGCTAGATTTAGGTGAGCACTTGAAATCTTATTATTGGGTGAAGCTTTCGATTATTCGGGTGCCAATACTTCAAAACCGTGACGCTGGCGATACCTTAATGTCTTCCCAATTTAATTACACGGAAGCTACTAGAAAAGACTAGAAACCCAACAATCCTAACTAAACCGCTAAGTCAATATTTATTAAGCAAAAAATATTTACATGCGAAGGGAGAATAAGCAAACAACGAGAACACATGAGTTTTTGAAAGAATACGAGTACTCTACGTTTAGCATAGTAACTTATAATTAACTCTATCATTTCTCGTCCTCATTTAAGAGACTTAGCCTAATGTGTAGTTAAGGAATCAAAGCTAAGTGCTCAACACGCACGGTCGAGTCAAAAATTACTCTTATTCTCGCCATCGGAAAACCTACATTCGTGTCTTCAAACACTTATAAAACATGAGAAAATTTTTAAAATTTGGCCATTTTTAGCCTTATTTTGCAACAAAAACGATAAACTTAACATAAACTTTGGAAAGCGTGAAGGTTTGGCAAGGCAAGTATCTATTCACCCCCCATACTAAAGTTAAACATTGTCCTCAATGTTTCGAGTCTAGGGGTGCAAACACCTCCATACTAGAGACGTAGTCGAATGCCTAATCTAGCATGGAAAGGGTGTAACCATTAAACTAATAGCCGTTTATGAAGTGTGATATAAACCTAAGGTTAGAACATCAAAGGATATATCATTTGGATATTGGGAAAGGTCTCCAAAGCAAACGATCGAGTGCTCCTATAAAACGAACACGAGAGGCTCCAATCGTGAAGATCATGATCTAAAAACCACAATTCACAAACAACCACGGAACAAAGGTTGGAAGGGCACAAATCCCCTTACATTAAACTACATTAGAAAGCAATAATATGTACATGGATAAGCATGGGTCTCCCCACGAGGCACCTTGTTTTTGATAACCGAGTCAAAAGCTCGACTCGAATCCCCATAAATGTGATCATTTAGGGATAATCATGGTGTGGTCAATTTTTGGTGGGGCTTACATGATAAACAAGGCCCAAAAACAACCGTGTATAAAGGCAAAACCTATATACCGGGATCAAAGATCGTGTCTTCGTTTTCGGATGATAAACGAAACAACACGACTTCAAACATCATCGTCCCAAAGGGATACAAGAAAATAGAAAGAGAATAGAAGGGTGGGACATTGGTTGGGCAAAACAATCGAGTTACTCGAGGAAAACTCTCACCGTAAGTGTAGAAAGATTTTCTAGTGACTACTTCGGTGAAAGACCCAGATTTACCCTTAAACGTAATACCGGGGTCAAAAATCTCGTCCTCGGTGGAGAAGTGTGGGGCTTCCCCCATATTATATCCACACAAAACGTCGTCAAAAGAAGTAGACGCGTTTGTAGCAAGCTCAATTAAGCGAGGTGATGACGGAGTTATCTTTGGAAAAAATTTCAGATCAATTGTAAAATCTTTTCCTTTTTCATTTTTTAACTCTTTGTTACGAAAACCCAAGTTGATTAAATTGAAAATATTTGGCGTTTCCAAAACAATTTTAGGCACACTTAAAATTTTCACATTTATCTTGAAGGCGGGAGGAGGATTTGAATTTTTAAAGCGTGAATCGATTAACAAAACATCCCCCTCTGGGCTAACGCAACGGTCCTCATCAAACTCGAAAATCGAAAGCGGGTTAGCAAGAATACGTTTGATCTCGCAAAAATCTCCATCGGGATCAAAAACGTCTTCTCTTCCTCGTGGAAGAGGGTGAGCAATAAAGTCGTCGATAATCGAGTCGCTAGCTTCAACCGTCGTGAAACTAGGAAAAGAAGGCTCTTCGATTGAAGATTTTGCCTTTGTCGTTTCGACCTCGATATCGAAAAACGTATCAATGTGAGCAAGGCCATCGGCGGACTTCTCACATGATAAATCCAAAATCTCACTAGATGTGGGATTAGGAGTAAAAGGCTCGTCTCGTGACGATTTTGCCTTGACGGTTTCAACTTTGTCCTTCGAAGGGATCGAACGTGGGTTCTCAAACATTTTAGCAAAACTACTAACACGTCCCTTCGGAATTAATTTTCGCTCATCTTGTAAAAACGAGGGTTCAATGCTTTCCTTAAAAACCTTTTCACATTTTTCTTCTTTAAAATCATTTAATGGAATTTCTTCGTCAAAATTAAGTGTATATTGATTTAGAAAATCCTCAATAATTTCATCCTCATTAGAAAAATTAGGTTCACAAGGTATTAGATTGAATACTCCCAGGTATCCTACGAGTTTTTCTTTTGGTTTGTTTTCAAAAACATTTTTCAAAACTTCGTTAGATGACTTTTTCGTTTCCTCTATGGTTTTACAAGACGATGAAGGTTGCACGACTCTAAAATTCGAGAGATATGGATCAATACGAGACGTACGAGTCTTAGGAGTCGAAGTAACTTGAACCTCTCCCACGGGATTAGGATTGGTCACATTTGACAACGAATTAAATTTTTCCACTAAGCCCTCGAACGTTAAAAGAATTTTATCTTTCTCATTGGCGTGATCATCCTTAATTTTATCTACGTATTCTTTCCACATCACTTGACTTTGGTCATACAAACGTTGTTGCTCTTCAAAAAGGGTGTCATAATCGTTCTCCATTTTTTTGAAAGTTTCCCCTTGGGTTGCCAATTTATCTTTGTAATACTTATCGAGATCTACCATGTGTTCTTGAAGTGACTCTATAAGTTTGTTATGACGGCTCATATAATCACAAAAAGATTCATCTTGATTCATTTCATTATTTTGATTTTCATCACAATTAAAAGACGAATAAGACGAATATGGTTGGTGATCTTGGTCGTTAGATTGAAAATTGTCACCATAACCATGTGGAGGAGAGTTATAGATATAACCCTCTCGACCTCCAATAACCTCACAATTAAAACAATTAGCCCCATCGGGTGGGCCTCCACAATATGGACACGAGTAATAGCCCTCATCATTTGACATGATGCAACGAGAATGGTGTTACGGGAATTAAACGTTATAGAGGGTGAAAAGAAGAGAATCATGAAATTTAGAGGGAATGTAGAAGATTATTTTTGTGCTTTTGATTGTTTTTCACTTTTTTGGATTTTTTGGAATTGCATTAGGTAGACAAAAATCTACAAATCTCCTCCTTAATCAAATATCTTGATTAAAGAAGCCTCAAGGAATGAAAACGATCACGTGGAGTGAACGCCTTCGATGACTTTAGAACGATGGTGGAACACCAAATCGTTCAAGAGGGTTTAATCAATAGAAACCAAGAAAATATATATGATATGTAATAATACTTTGGGCGGCAAAACCCTCGATTAGCTCTCAAAATCAAATACTCACAAGCAAGCGGAGGAAACGAGGCGGCGCGAAGCACTTAAGAGCCTTTTTCCTTTAGGTTGTGAAATACAACCGCCTTATACCCACATTTTAGTTTGTATTTTTCAAAATCGAGCTTCTCGAAAGTATTTATCTATTTTTGCCTTTTTTTCTTTGGTTTGAGATTCGAATACAATGATTGGGTAATGACCTCCCAAGTCAAGGTTGTGATTTCTCACGTATTTGGAGTACTTGTGAATTTATTGTTCTACGTATACAATATATTAATAGTATTCACACAAAAACCGAAAAACGATAATACGTATTAGTAGAGTGCTACTAATACAAATACTATTTATGGCTAATATAAAAACAACAATGGTCCAAAATATGATTTTATTGAACAAATAACTTACTTATATTATCTAAAAACTAAAAAGTATTTTTCCTAATTTTTTAAAAACTAATAAATCTATTTTTAAACACTTAAAAACTATAAAATCTATTAAAACTTAAATTAAATCTAGAAAATAAATGAAAAGCCTAAAAAATATTTGGAAAGTGACAAAACTCCTAATTATGTGTCCTTAACCTAGGAAAAATGAAAAAAAGTAGAAAAAACCAACTTTCTATTTTTAGTAATAAAATAATATTAAAATAATCAAAAAAATAAAAAGTTTATAAATAAATTCTAAAAAATTACCAAAAATTCTAAATAATGTAACTAAAACAAAAATGCAAGTAAAAGTTTCTAAAACCTTTTTATTAATTTTATATTAAATTTTAAAGTTGCAAGAAAACCCTAAAATCCTATAAAATTAAAAATTAGACTTTTTGAAAACTTTTTGTGATGTAAACCTCAAAAATATAAATCAAATCCTAAAAACTATTTTTTCAGATTTTTAAAATAACTTTTACTATTTTTAAATGACTTTCTAAAAATTAAACTAAAAATAATCCTAATAAATAAATTAAAAACGGGAAAAATAAACTTTTAAAACTGAAAAGTCCTAAAACTAAACAAAAACACAAGAAAAATACTAAATGGCAAAAATCTTAAAGGAATAAGCTTAAAACAGCTTATAAAGAAGCTGTTTGCTAAATAAGCCAAAAAACAAACAAACCTTATATATTAAACTTTGCAAACTCTTACCAGTCAAAGTCCCTAGGGCAACGGTAAGGAGTGTGTGTTGTGAGAGGAGTGGCGCAGGTTCGAGTCCTGGCCACGTCCTTTTTGTTCTTCTTTTTTTTTTCTTTTCTTTTCAAACTTTTAACTCAAATCTTGTTACCCTTTTTAGTCACAATTTCATAAACACAAACCAAATTGTACAAAGATTAAGCCAAATGGATCAAAAAAACGTGCCCAGGTAGCACTTGTTGACTGATGAACACAAGTGATATATTCGCTTGTGAGAAGATTAAACAAGAGGGCTTGCTTTGCTGATTTGTGGTGTTTTGATTGGACAAGAAGGCACCCCTACACTCAGTTGGAGTGTAGGGAGTCAAGCAATTACAAAACAAGCAAGCTACAACACAAACTCAAGCACCAAATATCACCCAAAGTTACTGATTAGCTTATGTTTCTGATGAACTCAAATGACCCTTACTCACTTGCACACAAATGGATTTTAAAGTCTCATAACATGCATACAAGCTTACCAAATCAGATAGAGACCCTACACAATCCTCCCCGGCAGCGGCGCCAAAAATGGTGTAGTGATTTGTATACCTTTTTAGGAAAAGAGGCAACAAAATAGGGCAAGCGTACATGACGGTTTAGGAAAATCGTGTGTGTATGACCCTAGAAGGTGAGTTCGTTCTCGAGGAGGCTAGTGTGTTGTGAATTGAATGATGATTGATTGATGACTTTATTAAGAAGAAAAGAAAAGAGAATAGAAATGAGAAAGGAAAAAAAAAAGACGGTTACGAAAACGGATTAAACTAAGACGAAAAAGCGTTCACGTAAAATCGTAAAACTACAAAAATTAAAATTTTAAAACCTAAAAATTAATTAAAAGCTAAAACAAGTCCAAAATAATATAAATAAGAAATGAAATCCAATAAAAATATTTTAAAACCTTTTATTAATTAAATATTCAATTTTAAATGCTAATTAAAGCCATAAAATTAAATATAATTAATTAAAATATCCAAAATATGATTTTATTGAACAAATAACTTACTTATATTATCTAAAAACTAAAAAGTATTTTTCCTAATTTTTTAAAAACTATTTTTCTATTTTCAAATTACTAAACACTATTTTAAAACTAAAATAATTATAAAAAATAATAAAATAATGCTAAAAATAATCTACCAATTTTAAAAATCCTAAATTACTCTAATGAACAGTAGAAAAATGAAAAAGATTAAAAAATATTAAATTTTTCACTAAATGACAAAACTAGTTTAATTAAAACCCTAATTAACTTAAATTAATTCTAAAAAATAATAAAAAGATGAACAGTAAAATCTTTTTTAACCAAAAATCTTAAAATAATATTCTAAGCCCAGGAAAATTGATTAAACTGAAAAATATTACTTTTTGGCACTAAAAGACAAAAACAGAAATATTAAAGTTAATTAAAAATGCTAATTAATCTAAAAAATATAAAATGAACAGTAACTAAAAATCTAATTAATCAGAAAAATCAAAAATAAAATAAGAAAAATAACAAAATTGGTTTGAAGGTCTAATTCAACTTTTTGAGCACTAAAGACAAAAAAGAAAGAATTCTGATAGTGACATGTTGACTGGATTTGTCTGCTAGTGTAGTAGGGGTAACAAATGTGCTACTAGTGGGAAAGGAGTTCCCACTGCTAGTGTTAATTTCTTGGTCAGTAAGCAATAAGCTTAGGAAAGCTTATTGCTAGCTTGTTCTTTGGACAAAAGGCACCCCCACACCAATTGGGTTGTGGGGAGTCTGAGTAAACACAAAAAACACCAAGTTACTTCACACAATCAAGCTCAAAATAATCACAAAGTTTCTGATTAAGGCAATAAGCAGGTCTATGAACAGCAAACACAAATTTCATGCACAAATCCGAATTTTAAACCCCAAGATCTTGCACAATAATCAACAAAGTGACAAATAAGCTATGGCACACCCTTAAACAACCTATTATCTAGCAGCTTATCAAGAATCAAGCACAAATTTCACCCAAATCAGTCACAAAGGCACTTATCTGATTTTTTACCCTTATACCAATTTTTAAGCATGCACATGTGTTTAATACTTGACCAAACAACAAACTATGAGCATGTATCATATAATAACCATCAAAGAAATGTTTTTAACCAGGTTTTAACACTAAATCTTGTCACTTGATTTGGTTAATACCTTATCCCAAACACCCCTTTACAAACTGAAACTCAACTTTTTAAAACCAAATCTATTCAAACTACAACCAAATGCTTACAATCACTCCTAGCAAGCATATAACCAGTAATAAAACAATATCCAACACTTAAACAAGCATTCAAACAACTTTCATGCAATCACATAAAATGCATAAAATTTCAGAAACTAAAAACTGAAATGAGAAACAAGAGATTACCTTAAGGGACCTACATCCAGGTCCCTTAGTGGTTGAGGAACCACCTCCCTATAGGCCCGGGCCTATGCTGGACCTTGGACAACACTCCTTCAACAAATCTGCTAAGAGAAAAGTAGAATACAAGCACAAATAATACACCAAAATCTGATTTTAGACTTTTTAGAAACCTTTTGAAAAACCTTTTCAATATCTCTCAAAAACTTTCCTTTCCAATAACCTTAACCAATCAAGTTATATCCCATAAATCCAACTCTCAATACAAAATTTCACCAAGAAAAACCAAATTCAGAAACTTTTTCAGAAAAATTTCAAAACATGAAATGTTTTGAACAAATATGAATGGAACTCAGATTTTACTCAACAAACATATACCAACTTTTAAAAACAATAAAAGGAATTACATTTATATAAAAACACCAACTTTAATTTCTTAAAAAGGAATTACAATTTTTGGAGTAAAATCTGGAACAACTGAAATAGAGACACATGCGTCTCTATTTATACAACTAAAGAACTATCTAGAACTACTAAACCCTAGTAGCTGGAATTCCTAAAAAGCCCTTGGTCTTTGTCTTCAAAATCAGTCAAATGCGCCCATGTGATCTTGTTGTTGTAGCCAGCTATTTCAAAGTGATCTTGGCCGTATATTTGTTCTTGGGGACAAAGGAATATGTGTGAAACGTTGGATGTGTCGGGTCTAGGGTTTGGGGGAAAACGATGGGTGCAGGGGAGGGTCCCATAAGACACATGGGTGTGTCTTGTGGTGAGTTGGAATGTGGGTTTTGGTGAGGTTGGGGTTAATCAAGATTCTGGAAACAATTGGGTAAAAACCCCTTGATTTGGGATTAATTGAACCTGGGAAATTTAGGGTTTAAGGGTAATTAGGAAGGGGGAGTTAATCTGTTTTGGGTAAATTGTTTTTTAAATTAAGTGTTAGGAGGGAAAGGGGGGGTTTTGACTGGGAGGTTTGACCAAGTTTAATAAATAACTTGGGTTGGGTTAATGGGTGGGCAGGTCGGGTAAGGTTATTGGGTATTTGGGTGGGTTATTGTGACGTGTCAAAGTGTGAGTGGATGGGTGGGTTTTGTTGGTTGGCAGTTTAAGTCCCCAAGTTTCTCTCTTTTGTTCATGTTGTAAATAAATGCCATCAACGCCCATTTTACATGTATCAACTTTTGGAAACTTGTCATTTATGGCACAACTTGTTTCAAAACTTTTTCCAAGGGTTTCAAATGCATTTCTTGGATTCTTCAAGGACTGATCTTGTAATATCTTCAAACTTTAGGGACCCTATTCATAATGTTGAATATTTGAGGGGTATAAAGTGTAAATATTCAAAGGTTGAGGGACCAAACTTGACAATCTTCAATTCTTCAAGGGCATTTTTGTAAAATCTAAACTTGGGCCCGGTTCATTGTGCGACTTCGTTTCCCGTGCTCTTTTTTGAATGATTCTTGTGATCTTTTTCCATTTCCTCAATATTCGTACCTAAAAATACACAAGTAACAAACACGAGCATATACTTGGTATATTTAATGATATTTTATGCATTTTAAGCCCGATTTGGACGATGAGACCATGTATAAAAGCAGTCTCATCACTCCCCCATACTAAACCTTTGCCGTGTCCTCACGCAATGCTAGAATAAAGTATCATAGCACCTCCAAAATTCATTTTATTCACTTTATTGAACGATAAACTAGCTACACTACACTATTACTACTACTTGCGTTTTATACATAATATATGATTTTCATCGCAAAATGGGACGTTTAGGTTCATAGAATAAGAACACGTGAATGCTTCGTTAGAAATAATTTCATCGTCCTTGATTTTCACTCCAATTCCATGCCAAGCGTGCAACGAGATCATTGTCATTATAAGTTAGTAATGCTAACACTACTCATATGCCCTAATCACGTACTTATCCTCCCATTATTCCTAAGTTGTATCTTTTATATTTTATTATGTCTTGAATGTTTCACGAGGATACATTGTTGACTTATGCGATAATAGAGATTTAGGTCTAAAAATAGAGTCCTAACGGTGTAACTAAGACCATCAAATCAATAACCCCTCCTAATAGACAACGATGTTAAAAAATTAAGTTGACAAGAAGAATCGATAAACACGGTTTTATAACGGTTTTGAAAATGAGACTTATTACCAAGACTTTTATACGCCCCCTAACGGAAGGGCCTTATTATCTTTGGTTTACCTCCATCTTTTATTCAACTTCGCCATGAAGCTTTTATTATGACTTCGGTCTTGCCTTGCCTTTTATTATCCTCCTCATCGGTGGTTTTATTAGCCAAAGACGTATATCCTCACGCTAAAGCGAATTTTGGATCTTTAAAGCTTCGAAGATTAAGGCTTGATTCACTTTCAATTTTGCATAGATTTTTCGGCCTTGTGGGGCTTCAAATTGTTTGCTAGATTTAGGTGAGCACTTGAAATCTTATTATTGGGTGAAGCTTTCGATTATTCGGGTGCCAATACTTCAAAACCGTGACGCTGGCGATACCTTAATGTCTTCCCAATTTAATTACACGGAAGCTACTAGAAAAGACTAGAAACCCAACAATCCTAACTAAACCGCTAAGTCAATATTTATTAAGCAAAAAATATTTACATGCGAAGGGAGAATAAGCAAACAACGAGAACACATGAGTTTTTGAAAGAATACGAGTACTCTACGTTTAGCATAGTAACTTATAATTAACTCTATCATTTCTCGTCCTCATTTAAGAGACTTAGCCTAATGTGTAGTTAAGGAATCAAAGCTAAGTGCTCAACACGCACGGTCGAGTCAAAAATTACTCTTATTCTCGCCATCGGAAAACCTACATTCGTGTCTTCAAACACTTATAAAACATGAGAAAAATTTTAAAATTTTGCCATTTTTAGCCTTATTTTGCAACAAAAACGATAAACTTAACATAAACTTTGGAAAGCGTGAAGGTTTGGCAAGGCAAGTATCTATTCACCCCCCATACTAAAGTTAAACATTGTCCTTAATGTTTCGAGTCTAGGGGTGCAAACACCCCCATACTAGAGACGTAGTCGAATGCCTAATCTAGCATGGAAAGGGTGTAACCATTAAAATAATAGCCGTTTATGAAGTGTGCTATAAACCTAAGGTTAGAACATCAAAGGATATATCATTTGGATATTGGGAAAGGTCTCCAAAGCAAACGATCGAGTGCTCCCATAAAACGAACACGAGAGGCTCCAATCGTGAAGATCATGATCTAAAAACCACAATTCACAAACAACCACGGAACAAAGGTTGGAAGGGCACAAATCCCCTTACATTAAACTACATTAGAAAGCAATAATATGTACATGGATAAGCATGGGTCTCCCCCACGAGGCACCTTGTTTTTGATAACCGAGTCAAAAGCTCGACTCGAATCCCCATAAATGTGATCATTTAGGGATAATCATGGTGTGGTCAATTTTTGGTGGGGCTTACATGATAAACAAGGCCCAAAACAACCGTGTATAAAGGCAAAACCTATATACCGGGATCAAAGATCGTGTCTTCGTTTTCGGATGATAAACGAAACAACACGACTTCAAACATCATCGTCCCAAAGGGATACAAGAAAATAGAAAGAGAATAGAAGGGTGGGACATTGGTTGGGCAAAACAATCGAGTTACTCGAGGAAAACTCTCACCGTAAGTGTAGAAAGATTTTCTAGTGACTACTTCGGTGAAAGACCCAAATTTACCCTTAAACGTACTACCGGGGTCAAAAATCTCGTCCTCGGTGGAGAAGTGTGGGGCTTCCCCCATATTATATCCACACAAAACGTCGTCAAAAGAAGTAGACGCGTTTGTAGCAAGCTCAATTAAGCGAGGTGATGACGGAGTTATCTTTGGAAAAAATTTCAAATCAATTGTAAAATCTTTTCCTTTTTCATTTTTTAACTCTTTGTTACGAAAACCCAAGTTGATTAAATTGAAAATATTTGGCGTTTCCAAAACAATTTTAGGCACACTTAAAATTTTCACATTTATCTTGAAGGCGGGAGGATGATTTGAATTTTTAAAGCGTGAATCGATTAACAAAACATCCCCCTCTGGGCTAACGCAACGGTCCTCATCAAACTCGAAAATCGAAAGCGGGTTAGCAAGAATACGTTTGATCTCGCAAAAATCTCCATCGGGATCAAAAACGTCTTCTCTTCCTCGTGGAAGAGGGTGAGCAATAAAGTCGTCGATAATCGAGTCGCTAGCTTCAACCGTCGTGAAACTAGGAAAAGAAGGCTCTTCGATTGAAGATTTTGCCTTTGTCGTTTCGACCTCGATATCGAAAAACGTATCAATGTGAGCAAGGCCATCGGCGGACTTCTCACATGATAAATCCAAAATCTCACTAGATGTGGGATTAGGAGTAAAAGGCTCGTCTCGTGACGATTTTGCCTTGACGGTTTCAACTTTGTCCTTCGAAGGGATCGAACGTGGGTTCTCAAACATTTTAGCAAAACTACTAACACGTCCCTTCAGAATTAATTTTCGCTCATCTTGTAAAAACGAGGGTTCAATGCTTTCCTTAAAAACCTTTTCACATTTTTCTTCTTTAAAATCATTTAATGGAATTTCTTCGTCAAAATTAAGTGTATATTGATTTAGAAAATCCTCAATAATTTCATCCTCATTAGAAAAATTAGGTTCACAAGGTATTAGATTTAATACTCCCAGGTATCCTACGAGTTTTTCTTTTGGTTTGTTTTCAAAAACATTTTTCAAAACTTCGTTAGATGACTTTTTCGTTTCCTCTATGGTTTTCCAAGACGATGAAGGTTGCACGACTCTAAAATTAGAGAGATATGGATCAATACGAGACGTACGAGTCTTAGGAGTCGAAGTAACTTGAACCTCTCCCACGGGATTAGGATTGGTCACATTTGACAACGAATTAAATTTTTCCACTAAGCCCTCGAACATTAAAATAATTTTATCTTTCTCATTGGCGTGATCATCCTTAATTTTATCTACGTATTCTTTCCACATCACTTGACTTTGGTCATACAAACGTTGTTGCTCTTCAAAAAGGGTGTCATAATCGTTCTCCATTTTTTTGAAAGTTTCCCCTTGGGTTGCCAATTTATCTTTGTAATACTTATCGAGATCTACCATGTGTTCTTGAAGTGACTCTATAAGTTTGTTATGACGGCTCATATAATCACAAAAAGATTCATCTTGATTCATTTCATTATTTTGATTTTCATCACAATTAAAAGACGAATAAGACGAATATGGTTGGTGATCTTGGTCGTTAGATTGAAAATTGTCACCATAACCATGTGGAGGAGAGTTATAGATATAACCCTCTCGACCTCCAATAACCTCACAATTAAAACAATTAGCCCCATCGGGTGGGCCTCCACAATATGGACACGAGTAATAGCCCTCATCATTTGACATGATGCAACGAGAATGGTGTTACGAGAATTAAACGTTATAGAGGGTGAAAAGAAGAGAATCATGAAATTTAGAGGGAATGTAGAAGATTATTTTTGTGCTTTTGATTGTTTTTCACTTTTTTGGATTTTTTGGAATTGCATTAGGTAGACAAAAATCTACAAATCTCCTCCTTAATCAAATATCTTGATTAAAGAAGCCTCAAGGAATGAAAACGATCACGTGGAGTGAACGCCTTCGATGACTTTAGAACGATGGTGGAACACCAAATCGTTCAAGAGGGTTTAATCAATAGAAACCAAGAAAATATATATGATATGTAATAATACTTTGGGCGGCAAAACCCTCGATTATCTCTCAAAATCAAATACTCACAAGCAAGCGGAGGAAACGAGGCGGCGCGAAGCACTTAAGAGCCTTTTTCCTTTAGGTTGTGAAATACAACCGCCTTATACCCACCTTATAGTTTGTATTTTTCAAAATCGAGCTTCTCGAAAGTATTTATCTATTTTTGCCTTTTTTCTTTGGTTTGAGATTCGAATACAATGATTGGGTAATGACCTCCCAAGTCAAGGTTGTGATTTCTCACGTATTTGGAGTACTTGTGAATTTATTGTTCTACGTATACAATATATTAATAGTATTCACACAAAAACCAAAAAACGATAATACGTATTAGTAGAGTGCTACTAATACAAATACTATTTATGGCTAATATAAAAACAACAATGGTCCAAAATATGATTTTATTGAACAAATAACTTACTTATATTATCTAAAAACTAAAAAGTATTTTTCCTAATTTTTTAAAAACTAATAAAACTATTTTTAAACACTTAAAAACTATAAAAATCTATTAAAACTTAAATTAAATCTAGAAAATAAATGAAAAGCCTAAAAAATATTTGGAAAGTGACAAAACTCCTAATTATGTGTCCTTAACCTAGGAAAAATGAAAAAAGTAGAAAAAACCAACTTTCTATTTTTAGTAATAAAATAATATTAAAATAATCAAAAAAAATAAAAAGCTTATAAATAAATTCTAAAAAATTACCAAAAATTCTAAATAATGTAACTAAAACAAAAATGCAAGTAAAAGTTTCTAAAACCTTTTTATTAATTTTATATTAAATTTTAAAGTTGCAAGAAAACCCTAAAATCTTATAAAATTAAAAATTAGACTATTTGAAAACTTTTTGTGATGTAAACCTCAAAAATATAAATCAAATCCTAAAAACTATTTTTCCAGATTTTTAAAATAACTTTTACTATTTTTAAATGACTTTCTAAAAATTAAACTAAAAATAATCCTAATAAATAAATCAAAAACGGGAAAAATAAACTTTTAAAACAGAAAAGTCCTAAAACTAAACAGAAACACAAGAAAAATACTAAATGGCAAAAATCTTAAAGGAATAAGCTTAAAACAGCTTATAAAGAAGCTGTTTGCTAAATAAGCCAAAAAACAAACACACCTTATATATTAAACTTTGCAAACTCTTACCAGTCAAAGTCCCTAGGACAACGGTAAGGAGTGTGTGTTGTGAGAGGAGTGGCGCAGGTTCAAGTCCTGGCCACGTCCTTTTTGTTCTTCTTCTTTTTTTCTTTTCTTTTCAAACTTTTAACTCAAATCTTGTTACCCTTTTTAGTCACAATTTCACAAACACAAACCAAATTGTAAAAAGATTAAGCCAAATGGATCAAAAAACGTGCCCAGGTAGCACTTGTTGACTGATGAACACAAGTGATATATTCACTTGTGAGAAGATTAAACAAGAGGGCTTGTTTTGCTGATTTGTGGTGTTTTGATTGGACAAGAAGGCACCCCTACACTCAGTTGGAGTGTAGGGAGTCAAGCAATTACAAAACAAGCAAGCTACAACACAAAATCAAGCACCAAATATCACCCAAAGTTACTGATTAGCTTATGTTTCTGATGAACTCAAATGACCATTACTCACTTGCACACAAATGGATTTTAAAGTCTCATAACATGCATACAAGCTTACCAAATCAGATAGAGACCCTACACAATCCTCCCCGGCAGCGGCGCCAAAAATGGTGTAGTGGTTTGTATACCTTTTTAGGAAAAGAGGCAACAAAATATTGCAAGCGTGTACGACGGTTTAGGAAAACCGTGTGTGTATGACCCTAGAAGGTGAGTTCGTTCTCGAGGAGGCTAGTGTGTTGTTAATTGAATGATGATTGATTGATGATTTTATTAAGAAGAAAAGAAAAGAGAATAGAAATGAGAAAGGAAAAAAAAGACGGTTACGAAAACGGATTAAACTAAGACGAAAAAGCGTTCACGTAAAATCGTAAAACTACAAAAATTAAAATTTTAAAACCTAAAAATTAATTAAAAGCTAAAACAAGTCCAAAATAATATAAATAAGAAATAAAATCCAATAAAAATATTTTAAAACCTTTTATTAATTAAATATTCAATTTTAAATGCTAATTAAAGCCCTAAAATTAAATATAATTAATCAAAATGTCCAAAATATGATTTTATTGAACAAATAACTTACTTATATTATCTAAAAACTAAAAAGTATTTTTTCTAATTTTTTAAAAACTATTTTTCTATTTTTAAATTACTAAACACTATTTTAAAACTAAAATAATTATAAAAAATAATAAAATAATGCTAAAAATAATCTACCAATTTTTAAAATCCTAAATTACTCTAATGAACAGTAGAAAAATGAAAAAGATTAAGAAATATTAAATTTTTCACTAAATGACAAAACTAGTTTAATTAAAACCCTAATTAACTTAAATTAATTCTAAAAAAAATAATAAAAAGATGAACAATAAAATATTTTTTAACCAAAAATCTTAAAATAATATTCTAAGCCCAGGAAAATTGATTAAACTGAAAAATATTACTTTTTGGCACTAAAAGACAAAAACAGAAATATTAAAGTTAATTAAAAATGCTAATTAATCTAAAAAATATAAAATGAACAGTAACTAAAAATCTAATTAATCAGAAAAATCAAAAATAAAATAACAAAATTGGTTTGAAGGTCTAATTCAACTTTTTGAGCACTAAATACAAAAAAGAAAGAATTCTGATAGTGACATGTTGACTGGATTTGTCTGCTAGTGTAGCAGGGGTAACAAATGTGCTACCAGTGGGAAAGGAGTTCCCACTGCTAGTGTTAATTTCTTGGTCAGTAAGCAATAAGCTTAGGAAAGCTTATTGCTAGCTTGTTCTTTGGACAAAAGGCACCCCCACACCAATTGGGTTGTGGGGAGTCTGAGTAAACACAAAAAACACCAAGTTACTTCACACAATCAAGCTCAAAATAATCACAAAGTTTCTGATTAAGGCAATAAGCAGGTCTATGAACAGCAAACACAAATTTCATGCACAAATCCGAATTTTAAACCCCAAGATCTTGCACAATAATCAACAAAGTGACAAATAAGCTATGGCACACCCTTAAACAACCTATTATCTAGCAGCTTATCAAGAATCAAGCACAAATTTCACCCAAATCAGTCACAAAGGCACTTATCTGATTTTTTACCCTTATACCAATTTTTAAGCATGCACATGTGTTTAATACTTGACCAAACAACAAACTATGAGCATGTATCATATAATAACCATCAAAGAAATGTTTTTAACCAGGTTTTAACACTAAATCTTGTCACTTGATTTGGTTAATACCTTATCCCAAACACCCCTTTACAAACTGAAACTCAACTTTTTAAAACCAAATCTATTCAAACTACAACCAAATGCTTACAATCACTCCTAGCAAGCATATAACCAGTAATAAAACAATATCCAACACTTAAACAAGCATTCAAACAACTTTCATGCAATCACATAAAATGCATAAAACTTCAGAAACTAAAAACTGAAATGAGAAACAAGAGATTACCTTAAGGGACCTACATCCAGGTCCCTTAGTGGTTGAGGAACCACCTCCCTATAGGCCCGGGCCTATGCTGGACCTTGGACAACACTCCTTCAACAAATCTGCTAAGAGAAAAGTAGAATACAAGCACAAATAATACACCAAAATCTGATTTTAGACTTTTTAGAAACCTTTTGAAAAACCTTTTCAATATCTCTCAAAAACTTTCCTTTCCAATAACCTTAACCAATCAAGTTATATCCCATAAATCCAACTCTCAATACAAAATTTCACCAAGAAAAACCAAATTCAGAAACTTTTTCAGAAAAATTTCAAAACATGAAATGTTTTGAACAAATATGAATGGAACTCAGATTTTACTCAACAAACATATACCAACTCTTAGAAACAATAAAAGTAATTACATTTATATAAAAACACCAACTTTAATTTCTTAAAAAGGAATTACAATTTTTGGAGTAAAATCTGGAACAACTAAAATAGAGACACATGCGTCTCTATTTATACAACTAAAGAACTATCTAGAACTACTAAACCCTAGTAGCTGGAATTCCTAAAAAGCCCTTGGTCTTTGTCTTCAAAATCAGTCAAATGCGCCCATGTGATCTTGTTGTTGTAGCCAGCTATTTCAAAGTGATCTTGGCCGTATATTTGTTCTTGGGGACAAAGGAATATGTGTGAAACATTGGATGTGTCGGGTCTAGGGTTTGGGGGAAAACGATGGGTGCAGGGGAGGGTCCCACAAGACACATGGGTGTGTCTTGTGGTGAGTTGGAATGTGGGTTTTGGTGAGGTTGGGGTTAATCAAGATTCTGGAAACAATTGGGTAAAAACCCCTTGATTTGGGATTAATTGAACCTGGGAAATTTAGGGTTTAAGGGTATTTAGGAAGGGGGAGTTAATCTGTTTTGGGTAAATTGTTTTTTAAATTAAGTGTTAGGAGGGAAGGGGGGGGGGGGGGGTTTGACTGGGAGGTTTGACCAAGTTTAATAAATAACTTGGGTTGGGTTAATGGGTGGGCAGGTCGGGTAAGGTTATTGGGTATTTGGGTGGGTTATTGTGACGTGTCAAAGTGTGAGTGGATGGGTGGGTTTTGTTGGTTGGCAGTTTAAGTCCCCAAGTTTCTCTCTTTTGTTCAGGTTGTAAATAAATGCCATCAACGCCCATTTTACATGTATCAACTTTTGGAAACTTGTCATTTGTGGCACAACTTGTTTCCAAACTTTTTCCAAAGGTTTCAAATGCATTTCTTGGATTCTTCAAGGACTGATCTTGTAATATCTTCAAACTTTAGGGACCCTATTCATAATGTTGAATATTTGAGGGGTATAAAGTGTAAATCTTCAAAGGTTGAGGGACCAAACTTGACAATCTTCAATTCTTCAAGGGCATTTTTGTAAAATCCAAACTTGGGCCCGGTTCATTGTGCGACTTCGTTTGCCGTGCTCGTTTTTGAATGATTCTTGTGATCTTTTGCCATTTCCTCAATATCCGTACCTAAAAATACACAAGTAACAAACACGAGCATATATTTGGTATATTTAATGATAAATATGCATTTTAAGCCCGATTTGGACGATGAGACCATGTATAAAAGCAGTCTCATCATGTACCGATACGAAAAATGAGAGTGTTACAGTTTGGTACCAGAGCTCTCGTTATAGAGAACAAAAGATTTTAAAAACCAAGGTTTTGAACAAAACTTTTCAAAATCTTTTAACTATGAACATTTGAGAAAATATTTGAAAAATCTTTTGACTATAACGGTGCCAGAGATCTCCGACGTTACCAACAAGCCCTATTGAGAAGATATATATTTTGATATATATAATTTAATTTATATATATGTATATATCGTGATTTCATTATGTAATTGTTTAAATAGTATGTTATCCTAATACGAGATATATATATAAATGCAGATTGTCATGGCTGACCCTAATATTCCTGTAGAAAACCATGCTATTCCCGAACCTAATGTAGATGATGATCCTTATTTAGACTTAGTAGGTTATGATATAGATGATGATGAGGAACCATTTGAGGATCCCGAGCCCGAATTAGGACTAGGAGATCAGATTGCCCCTCAGGTTGATATGGTAGAGAATGAGATTGATAATGTTGATATAGAGAATGATGAGGAGATTGGGTTAGATAATTTAAATGATGAGATTGACGACGAGGATGTCAAGGAGGATGTAGGTATAGACGTTGAGGTCGATAACGATGAGGAAGCTGAGCTTATTTACCCTTATGATGTTCCAGAGGGCGAGCTTTTACCCCCACCAGTTTATTTGTCTAATTCTGAGGTTGAGCTACCTAGGGATGAAATGTCTGAATAGTCTGAATCTGATTCTGAATCAGAGGAGGATGAGGATGATAATGCACCTGACGGTACTGATGGTATTGCTACTCGTAGACGTGTGATAGGAGAGTCGTCTAGTACTCGAGAGGCTACTCATATTGATGGTCTTGCACCATGGGCCTTGAGACGTGATCTAGATGCTTCCCGTGTTAAGAGTAGTATGACAGAGATTGGATTAGGTGTTGTTCAGACTCAAGTTGCTTATTTGGAGTCGAAGACTAAGGTTGGCGAGAAAGAGCGGGAATTGCTTAGTTTGGATTTGACTGATGTAGAACGTGGTTTGAATGAGGCTTTTAGGAGGTTATCAGTGTTAGAAAGTGGTGAGTTTGCTGCTATGAAGAAAAAGGTGAATTCTATGGAGATTCAGTTGAATGTAGCTCGTGCGATGCGTGAGAAAGCTGAAAAGGAGTTGAATATATCCGTGGGTTGGAATAGTAGATTTTATGCTGACATTGTTGAAAGAGGAGTGATCCGTAAGCGCCCAGCTGAAGATGTGTCTAGCGATCGTCCGACAAAGATACAGAAGACGATGGATGATAGACCATCTGGCGATTCTCAGTAGACCAGTCTGTGTTTAGTAGTGACCTTTGTATCTTTTGTACTTTCGTAGCTTTGACTGAACCGACTTGTTAGTAGTAGACTTGGCACGAATTTTGAGTATATATAGTGCTAGAACTTTGATATGGGATGTAACTAAGACAATGCTTTTATTTTAAATCGAATGAAATATGTATCTTGTCTTGAATTCCATATTGTGCCTTATTTGTATCTTGATTATGAATTCAATCCATATTATATGAATCCCTTGTTGGGTGAATGCATAATACTTTGAAATTGTGAAATTATAGAACTATGTCGCCCAAGAAGGCTGTGACTGAGGATGATGTACGTAGGATTATTACGGAGCAAGTTACCGCATCTATGACTGAATTTATGGCAAATGCTAGAAATGAGGCTGGCGGTAGTGGAGCTGGCGGTAGTGGAGCTGGCGGTAGTGGAATTGACGGTACTAATGTAAATGTGAATGCTAATAATGTGAATGCTAATGCTGGAGGAAATGTAGGAGGACTTGGAACTAATGCACCTGAAGTTGGTGGCTGTACTTATGTGACGTTCATGAAGTGTGAACCTCTACCTTTTAATGGAACTGAAGGTGATGTAGGACTAAGCCAGTAGATTGAGAAGATTGAGTCGGTGTTTCGGATTAGTAAGTGTAAGGAGGAAGATAAGGTGACTTTTGCTATGGCTACTCTTAAAGGTCGTGCTTCGACTTGGTGGAACGGGAGAATTGCTTTCATGGGTCTTGATGCTGCTAATGCTACTCCTTGGGCTGAAATTAAGAAGTGGATGACTTTGGAGTTTTGTCCTCGTAGTGTGATCATTAGGTTAGAACAAGAGTTGATTCATCTGAGAATGAAAGGTGTGGACATTGATAGTTATACAAACCGATTCCATGAGTTGGCCTTGCTATGTCCTCGATTGGTTGAACCCGAAGAGATCCGAATTGAGCAATATATTAAAGGGTTGACCAGGAATATCCGGGGGGACGTGACATCATCTAAACCACTGACCATTGATGATTCTGTTCGAATGGCTTACCAACTCATTGGACAGATAATTCAGGATAGGGAAGATGAAGCCCGTGTTGGTGAGAAAAGAAAGGGAGACGGTTATCGTATAGATAGAGGTGATAATAGGAAGAATTTCAATCGCCGTCAGAACCAGAGAAAGGGGAATGCAAATGCTCTTACCAACAACACACCGCGCAACGATGATAGATGTCCTAAGTGTGGAAACAAGAGGCATGCTGGCGACTGCTGGAAGTGCCGAAATTGCGGAAAGCTTGGACACAAGGTTGAAAGGTGTAAGAAGGGAACCATTTGCTTCAACTGTAATGAAGAAGGTCATAGGAAATCGGAATGCCCCAAGTTGAAAGCGATTGTACCTAGAAGAAACCCCCAGGGTGGTATCTATCAACTTGGAACAATTGAGGTGAAGAAAGAGGATCCGAATGTCGTTACCGGTACGTTTTTACTCAACAATCATTATGTTGTTGCTTTATTTGATTCGGGTGCTGATAGGAGCTTTGTATCCACTAAATTTAGTGTCCTTATTGAAATAGAACCTGTTGAGATAAATACCAGTTACGAGGTGGAATTGGCTGATGGTAAATTAGTGAAAACTAATAAGCTATTAGAAGGATGCTCTCTAAATCTCTTAAACTATTCCTTTCCGATTGATTTGATGTTGATAGAATTAGGTAGTTTTTATATTATTATTGGTATGGATTGGTTGTCGTTGAATAATGCTACTATTTTATGTGGAGAGAAGAAAGTTAAGATTCCTCTTAGGAATAGGACGTTAGTAATTGATGGTAATCGAGATGAATCTCGTTTGAAAATCGTTTCATGTTTTAAAGTCCAAAAGTACATCAGGAACGGTTGTGAGTTATTCTTAGCTCAAGTGACCGGGAATGAGTCTAGGGAGAAACGATTGGAAGATGTACCTATTATTTGTGAATTTCCTGAGGTATTTCCTAAAGATTTACCCGGACTTCCACCGATAAGGAAAGTAGAGTTTCGAATCGATCTAATTCCTGGTGCTGCACCGGTGGGACGTGCGCCTTACCGATTAGCCCCTTCTGAATTAAAGGAGTTATCTGAGCAACTTAAGGAGTTGTTTGATAAAGGTTTTATTCGACCGATCTCGTCGCCTTGGGGAGCCCCAGTCTTGTTCGTTAAGAAGAAGGATGGATCTTTCCGTATGTGCATTGATTATAGGGAACTGAATAAGTTGACAATTAAAAATTGATATCCTTTACCTAGGATTGATGATTTGTTTGATCAACTACAAGGATCTAGTGTATATTCTAAGATAGATTTGCGGTCTGGATATCACCAACTTCGCGTCCGTGAAGAAGATATTCCTATAACTGCATTTAGAACTCGTTATGGACATTATGAATTTCAAGTAATGCCATTTGGGTTAACTAACGCACCTGCGGTTTCGTTTTCATGGATTTAATGAATCGAGTGTGCAAGCCCTACTTGGATAAATTTGTGATTGTGTTTATTGACGATATTCTAATCTATTCTAAGAATGTAGATGAACATAGAGAACATTTAAGGATTGTTTTGAATTTGTTAAAGGATGAAAGGTTGTATGCTAAGTTTTCGAAATGTGATTTCTGGTTAGATTATGTGCAATTTCTTGGTCATGTGATTAACAAAGATGGAATTCATATTGATCCTGCAAAGGTTGAAGCCATTAAGAATTGGTTTGCACCGACAACGCCAACGGAAGTGCGACAGTTCTTAGGATTGGCTGGCTATTATAGGAGATTCATTAAAGATATTTCTTTGATAGCTAAACCCTTGACTAAGCTTACCCAGAAGAATAAACCTTTCGTTTGGGGAAGTGATGAAGATGGAGCATTTCAGACATTGAAGCAAAAATTATGTAGTGCGCCAATCTTATCATTACCCGACGGGAGTGAAGATTTTGTAATGTATTGTGATGCATCTCTTAGAGACTATGGAGCTGTTTTGATGCAGCGAGAGAAAGTGATAGCTTATGCTTCTAGGCAATTAAGGAAGAATGAGGAGAATTATACTACTCATGATCTTGAGTTAGGAGCTGTAGTCTTTGCTCTTAGGTTGTGGAGACATTATCTGTATGGCACCAAGTGTACGGTATTCACCGATCACAAAAGCCTACAGTATATTCTCGACCAGAAGGAATTGAACATGAGGCAACGAAGATGGATAGAGTTGTTAAGTGATTATGATTGTGATATAAAATATCACCCAGGAAAAGCCAATGTTGTTGCCGATGCATTAAGTAGGAAAGATAGAGAGCCTGTCAGGGTACGTTCTCTAGTCTTGACCGTGCACAATAATTTGCCTGAGCAAATTAGAAATGCGCAAATAGAAGCTTGTAAGAAGGAAAATTTTGTTAATAAAGGGTTCCGAGGAGAAGGAGATCCTTTAGAGGTTAGAGCTGATGGAGTGAAATGCTTAAGAGGTCGTATGTGGATACCTAAGTTTGGAGGCTTAAGAGACTTGATTATGTTAGAATCCCATAAATCTAAGTATTCCATTCATCCGGGATCTGATAAGATGTACCATGATTTGAAGAAGTTGTACTGGTGGCCGAATATGAAAGCTGACATAGCTATGTATGTTCTTCAATGCTTGACTTGTGCTAGAGTTAAAGCTGAACATAAAAAGCCATCAGGACTACTTCAACAACCAAAGATTCCTGAATGGAAGTGGGAGCGAATTACGATGGACTTTATCACCAAGCTTCCTAGAACATCATCTGGAAACAACTCGATTTGGGTTATTGTCGACAGACTGACAAAATCAGCACACTTCATTCCGGTTAAAGAGCAGTTCTCACTGGAGAAGCTGATTCGTATATACCTTGAGAATGTTGTATGCAAGCATGGAGTGCCTGTATCGATCATTTCAGATCGAGATCCTAGATTCGCATCGAATTTTTGGAAATCTCTCCAAAGATCTTTGGGAACGAATCTCGACATGAGCACTGCTTATCACCCCCAGACTGATGGGCAGAGTGAAAGGACGATACAAACACTAGAAGATATGTTGAGAGCTTGTGTGTTAGATTTTGGTAAGAATTGGGATAAACATTTGCCGTTAGCAGAGTTTTCGTATAACAATAGTTACCATTCTAGTATTAAGGCTGCACCGTTTGAAGCTTTATATGGTAGGAAGTGTTTATCTCCTGTATGTTGGAGTGAAGTTGGGGATACCCAGCTCACGGGACCAGAATTGATTCGGGAGACTACGAAGATGATAGTTCAGATTAAGAATAGGTTGTTGACTGCCCATAGTAGACAGAAAAGTTACGCGGATGTGCAGCGGTAGCCAATGGAGTTTAAAGTGGGTGACCAAGTAATGTTGAAAGTATCGCCATGGAAAGGCGTTATAAGATTTGGAAAGCGAGGAAAATTGAATCCCCATTATATTGGACCCTTTAAGATTTTATCTAGAGTAGGTCCGGTGGCTTACAAACTAGAGTTACCCCCAGAACTTCATGGTGTTCACAACACATTCCATGTATCTAATCTGAAGAAATGTCTAGCAGTGAGTGATGAGAAAATTTCGTTAGATAAGGTTCGAATAGATGGGAAGTTGCATTTTATCGAAGAGCCCATAGAGGTTATGGATCGTCAGGTAAAGCAACTGAAACAAAGTCAGATACCTATTGTCAAGATCCGATGGAATTCAAAGCATGGACCGGAATATACTTGGGAACGAGAGGATGAAATGTGGAAGAAATATCCGCACCTCTTCGATTTCAATAGGAAACGGACATCCAAATGAAATGGATCACGAGGACGGTGATCCCTTTTAGGAGGAAAAGCTGTGACAATCTAACATTTTCAGGTAGTAAATTATTTTCTCATATAATATTTTGAAACTTATTTTTGTGTTGGTTGATGAACTCACAATTTACGGATTTAAATTTAGGCTTACGTGCATAATTTAGCGTCCTTTACGATTAAACCGGAAACATTAGGATTACGTATTTACGTTTTTGAACTCCGTTTTTGATGAGACAATTTTTATTGGATTCGTTTTGTGTCGTTGATTCATAATTTATAAAAACGTTTTTCGTGAAACGACCCGAGGGCACGAAAATTGAGAAAACTAGAATCGAGGAGTACCCGTAAATTAGCGGGATGGGACAAAATACATTATCCCACCCCACTATAGCATGGGACGGCCTAACTTGACACCACATCAAAGATGTGGCATCATGTTAGCTTATAACTTACAAGTGTAAGTTAAGCTTACAATTTAAGCTACTTTCTAGCTAAAACAACTACCTAAACACATACCACCATTTTCACTCATGCAAACATTCTCAATTCTCTCTCAAAAACCACCATTGCCGTCCCACTTCAAGAACACACACCCCTTCTTGATCTTTTCTAGCCACAAAATACTTGTCATCTAGCTAAATCTTGGAGTTACCTTGAAGCCTTGATCACTTGGTGGCCATTTTAACAACAAAGGATGTGATTTGCTTGTGTCCTAGGGCTGATTTCTCAACTTATTTTCTTGGTGTTTGATGATCTTGGAGTTACATTTGGTGTTCATCAAGTTCTTGTCTTCCAAAAACAAGATATACTCTTGGTTGGTAAAGAAGATCATCCTCTCCATTTTCTCTTGTTATTTTTGTAAAGATCAAATGTATTTTCTTTCTTGTTGTATATGTATATGATGAATATATGATGATAAAAATGTTGTGTGGGGATCTAGTGTTGATAAATATGCTTAAAAAGGTTAATAACCATAAGAAACAAGGCTAAAATCATGATTAATTTGTTGGCTGTATAAAAATAGTATGTAACTAAAAATTGAACTGATAAACTTGCATGGTAGAATCCATTTACAGTAAGTACAAGATGTCATACACATGTGAGAGTTGGCCATGCAATGGAATCATTAAAATGAGTGAGATATGATCAAAACAAGATGAGTGTGCTAATCTGAATAAGCTGTTTTGTAGGGACTGTTAAGGCTAGATAAACTTAAAATGAGCAGTAGCTATAAGTAAGTTAATTGTATCACATAATATGAAGTTCATGTCATCCAAAAATGAGCTTCTAATTCATTGTAGAACTCTAGATATGATAAAAATAGTGAAGATGAAAATAAAAATCAGATTTTGAAGAATTAATGTTTATTACTATCATATAAGCACTCAAAATTATATTGTATAAAATGTAAAATTTAAAACCCACTAACTATGAATTTTATTTATATAAATATTTATAAGGTTAAATAAATGTACAATATATAAAAATGGTAGTGGAATAATATTTATAAGTTATAAAAACTATAAACTTTATTTTTACGACTTTTTCGGCTATTACCGTAAAATTAACGTTTTTCGCCAATTAAAACTTAGACGATCAAACCCGTCTAATGTAAAGTTTTTAAAAGTCATATACTGATATATAAGTATCTAATACAAGTAAAAACCGATAAAACCCGAGCTATAGGACATACGGACATTAACGAGCTAAGTAAGCATATTGGACTAATAATTGGACTAAATAAGTTAAACACGTATAAAAGGAACTTATTTGGCTTAACCCATTTGGGCCCAACATGTAAAGTGTGAATACTGATAATATAAGTATAAAATGGATTAAAACAAGTTAAAGAACTTATACTAAGCTTATTCGACTTAAAATAGGTAAATAGGTAAAACTAGTAAACTAGTAAAAAGTTACCAATACATAAACACTAAAATGAGTAAACAAGGATATATAAACCCACTTGATCATCATCATATGTACAAAAATCATCATATGTATATTGTTATTTTGATAAAAGTCATTGGACAAAAGTCTAAGACCGATTATTATTAATATAGGTTTCCGTGATTGAAGCACGCCCGTAGCCGATAATCCGCCTTTCATTATCAACGTGAGTTCATAGCCTCGCAATCTTTTAAATGTTCTATAAAATGATTTGTAAACCCGCGAGGGAGATAACATGCTAGATTTTTATAAAAGTAGAACACAAGTAGTCCCGATGGTATGCTTAATGATATGGACCCGAATGATGCTATGACCCTATAAACGAGACAAAAAGGATTATTAGTAGTTAGGTTATGTCACTTAAAGTCCCATTAGCATGAATTGTGAACTACCGGGATTTGGTAGACGCTTATGCATTTGATAGTACTATTTGGGGACGATCACCCCAGTCCGCCCCTTGACGGTTGATCCCCGTCGTACCACATTGATTGGTAAGCGAATTTATGTATGAGAAGATTTCATAGCGTGATTTTTGTGACGACACGCTAACTTAGATGGGCAAATTGTTTGTCGGGTTCGCGACCCGTTGTTTTCAGAGTAAGGTAACAATGTCATGCGGCTAATAATAATCCTAAAACCTATATACAAAACGATAACGACGCTAATAACGATGATAATATTACCTATAATGGTAATATTGAGGCTACGGTCTAATGGACGGTTTAAGATGTATGCTTGATTTATATATTGCCTGATTAGCAATACGTGGACTTACTTCCGATATTATACTTGTGTTCTGATTTTAACGGACTGTTTTATATAACAGTTTTCATTAAACTCTATGAATTCACTCGGCATTCGCTGATATGATTTTTGCATGTTTTTATCTCAGGTGCTTGAAGGTAATCCGGATGGAGATCGACTCTGATGGCCCACATAATATTAAAAATGTTCATTCGATCTATGTTTTGTAAACTTAATGACCTGTATAATTTGGGACTTGTTGTACACTTTAAAACTTTTTATCGAATGAATGTATGTTGAACCTTGTACAACCATTTTTATGTGTTGTCTATGATTGGAGTTATTGTGCTATCCCGTAACACTCTAAAAGACCCTTCCGCTGTACCGATACGAAAAATGATAGTGTTACAGAATATCACTTAAATGAACTTACCAAGGCAATGAGAGAGACGACTACAGGAACTCAGACTCCTGTCTTACGACCTCTTACACCAACGGTCGTCGCCGGTTCTGCAACGATCCCAATAGAGCACTTTGTTTCTCACGATCTCGAATACCTTGAAAAAGGCGCAAAGAAATATGACACGTCACTTACTATGCTCAAGGCTGTTAATTGGGAGAACGTTCCATGGATCGAAGATAAAGTACCTGATGCAATATGGAGAAAGAAACTACTCAAGTTTTATGATACTTTTGCTTCACTTGGCATCTCTCACTGGACTGCAAAGAAAAGGTTAGCTTACAATCATTTCCATCGTCCAAAGATAGTTTCTTCTATTGTCCAGCTCACAGAATCAAAAGCATACAAGGAGCAACCACTCAGACTGTCTTCGGTTATGATTACTTGAATGTAATCGTGTTCAAACGTACCGATGAGAAAGAATACCGAATTGACGAAAGTGATCTCCAGTACCTTCAACTTGAAGACATCAAAGATCTTTTGTTGTTATTGGCTTAGGAAAAAGTTGACCATCTACAACATGAGATTGTCATTGCAATGAGCTTCAACTTTCGTCAATATGCAAGAAAAATCGTCATTCAAAATCGGGTGGAAGATTTTCAACTTGGAGTAGAGAGCTATCAGAAACAGCTAAACTTGAAACGTCCCCATACAACTCCGCTTAGTAATTTTCACAAGACAAAGAAGTCGATGGGGACCACGACATCGAAAGCAGGGATATTTTATCCAAATGAAACTTGAGTCATGCAGTTTATGCGATTCTCCGAACTGCACAAATTCAGCGATGGTACGCTCAAGCATGTTCGAGATGATCTGACGGTTCTCAATGCCGACCTACCGCTTCCAGCAGTCAAGTACACCTGGACAACCTAGTGCAAAAAGGGAGCAAAGTACGCGATCAAGAAGATCGAGGAACTTCTAAGGAAGCCCTGGTTGCTACGAAGTATGGAACGATTCGTCGGTGGATGACCATATGGAGCTCACCATAGGTTCACGGAACGAGCCATTTAATTATGGTTCGTCTTATAACAGGTCAACTCCATATGTCTATTATTGTGAATATGTTAATTTTTTGTATAATCAGCTTTTGTGGCATGTTGTAGTGTAAAAGTATGATATTTTTCAAGAATTTCTCTCGAGATTCTAAATCTTTCAAACATATCGTACTCAAGCACTACAACTAACCCTCATTAATTTAAGGGGGAGTATTAATATGATCTTTGGCCAACGTCTAATTTCATTTTATTACCCAAAGACTGGTTAATTCATTAATATCCAAAATATTGATGGTTAACATTTTGGAAAGCGGAGAAAATGGGATTAAGGAGACTTAATGATACTTGGCTAAACAATGAAAAAGGCTTAAAAGATAAACCAACTTAATATGTGTAATGCACATGTTAAGGGGGAGTGTTTTTGGTGATCAAAACACTTAAGGCACAAAAACTTTGATTATAATATCACAAGTGCTTTAAAGTGATTTTTCAAGGATTTTTCATGGTGACAATACTTACCCAAAACACACTTAATTCACGACGGATGTGGTGACAAAAGGGTGGTAGGTATAGGTATTAGTCCAATGATTCATCAGAACCGATGGAATCTTCCCAAGGACAGTTTCCTAGATTGAATTAAAAGTCCTAGGAAAGATGGAGAATGATTGTGAACGTAGCTGAATGGAGACCAAGTACTTAAGCTAGCACTGGAACAATCACAACAAGGTGCTAGTGATGATGTATTGGTAAGCATTGAAGGGGTTGAAGAATGAAAAAGAATTGTAAAGATAAAGGGTGTAAAGAAAGAATCCCTCCTTACAACTTTAGGCAGAAACCGGGTCAATACATATGCTATTGAGATCATTTTTCCAATGATTCTCAATATTGAAGATAGACATCATGGACCCAGTGATGCAATGCACAACCCTCCCCAGCTAACTCAAATATCTCCCAAAAGATATTTGTTTTAATTACACGGAGTTCAACACGTTATCTATTGGTCTATTCACTCCGAATGGACTGATATTGAATAGGTGGCAATCCTCTCCAGCCATCGCTCACTAAATCAAAACGCACTATCGAGTCTAGAGCCACGAGATCATCAAAAGTCTCATTATGACACTTTCCATTTATTCCTTGCTTCTTCACACACTGTGAAAAGTAAGAGATCTTTATGAGTCCTACACAGTATTCTTGTAATATTGCCAGAACATCCGAGTGATACGCAAGTATTACAATGAAGATGGAAATCCTGCTTGAGCCAACATCAAACAAGCTCATGGTAGGTGACACGTGCGGTTCTTTAAGAACCAATCTTGTGAAAACTGGAAAGAAACAGTAGTTTAATTTTTAATTGAACTTAAACTCGTTCCAGGCCTCTACGCATTATCGTATGATCTTGCCAGAACACTCAGAGTGACACTCTTTAATGTTCACAGTGACAAGTGGAAATCCTTCTAGTGTTAACATCAAACATCACTTGGTAGGTGACAAGCAAGATTCCATTTGAATCAAGCTCGTGACAATTGGAAAGTAACGATGGTGAAAATCTTAATTGAAATTCACTTGTTCCAGGTTTCATGAATTGACGGCTTCAATCATAAGGATTTTTAATCCAAATGATTCATTCTTTATGTTCGCAGTCAACTTTGGACGGTCGAATAAAGAGAACGGGTTTACCCACGAAATCCTGTCAGGAAGTTACTTAATTGAAACTATCTGTCACGGGTACGATATCTAATATCGTCCAACGGTCTTCACCGACCGGAGGTAAAATGCTACCGACTTAGAATAAATGTCAAAGCCATTTTATTCGTGTCTTATTATGTTGCTGCATTCGAAGACGGTGGCGTTGCGGTGTACCTGTTGAAGTCGTCCTCACATACTTATTCCTTCTACATCAAATACTTCTGCAAATTCAAGAAAGTAGGACCTAAAAGTCTTCCGATGTATCGACTCTGAAACTTTCAAGAATTCAACAAAGGATAAGTGTGTGGGACATGAAGTCACGAAGAGGCGAACATCACAAGAAGATAAAGATTGCACGTGTAAGGCCAAAAGAACGTGTTCCAAGCAAAAGGCTGATATTATTCAACACATATTCACAAAAAGAAGAAAATTAAAGAAAGAAAGAGAAAGTGGACTATGAGCTCAAGAACAAGATCTAACATGCTAGATTAGGACTTTGTAAATTTGGAGTGACCTCCCTTTGGGGGAGATTTTTGGAAATACGTTTTTACGTATAAACAAAGTCTCGGTCACTCCAACAATATAGTTATAGGCTCGTAGTAATGTTTAAGTTACATTTATGTTAAGCCCGACCCATGAGCATGTTCCTGGGCCGGAGGCCAAGTCCATTAAGGACTTGGGTATATAAACTTCTTTCCACCATGGAAAGAGGTGTTGGTTGTTTAGTTTGTTTTAGACATTAATAAAACTTTCTTTGTTTCTCTCTCTTGTTTCTCTCTCTAGAATAACAACAACCCTCTTGATTAGTTATAAGATTATCATTGTTCTACAGTTTGCGTTCCTAAACTTAATTTTATATTGTTTAGCACATTAATAAATGGAATAATTGGACACTTTGAACTGGATTTTATATCAAATAATGAACAGCACTAGGTAGGACATTTAAAGTTCTAAACTATGATTTTACCAAAAACTCAATTCACCAACTTTATGTTGACTATTTTAAGCATGTTTTTCTCAGGTAATTAAGCAAGATTATTTGGGCATGAACTGAGCATCATTTAGGAGCATAAAAATGATGGGGGATCTATCTTTTTACTGGGATATTTATAACAAATGATATTCAACAATTTAAACGATTGTACCAAGTTGATGTTTATATCAATTGTATTTCAAAAATCATATAATTATGATTTGTGCTTTGTAAGCTATTTTCTCATCGATCCACCATTGTGATACCCGATCTGGGGGTGTTAAAGAGAATGGTATAAGAGCATTAGTTATAGAGAACCAGATAAATTTTTAAATAAAATAAGAATAAAAAAATATTTTTCTTTTATTTAAAACTGGACTATAACTTTACAAAAATCTTTTGGGATTTTTTTTGGGGACATATTTAGAGAGCATATAGCATAGAGAGCATGCATAACTATATGATTTAAGTGCGCATTTATTATTTTATGCATTTATAATTGTTGATGGTATTAGATGCTAACTCTGTACGTATTTATGTATTACGACTATTTAATATTTATTTAAAAGATATTACAATACTCAAGATAATAAATGAAACATATAAACATGCCATGCTAGTAGGGAGCTTTATATTAAAGATGTTCCATCTCGATATTACATTTTGACTGAGTGTTGGGTTTACGATTTAAAGTGCCCTCGCTCCTCAAACGTTTATAGAATGGCTTCTGAAGTATGATGGCCCGAACAATGCATTGTAACCACGAATAATCTAATACAAAACAAACCCTTAGAAACATCTAAACGAAAATCTAAATAAAATCTTTGGAAACATTTGGAAATCTAACAGAATCTCTAGAAACCGTTAGAAAATCTAAGTAGACTTTTAAATCTCTAAAAATCTAAATAGATCTATTTATTTTACTCAATATGTGAAAAATCTAAATAGATTCAGATAAATCTTGGGAAAATCTAAAAAGGATTCAAGAATGTCTGGGGAAAATTTTAAAAATTTGAATTGATAATTTTTTTTAGATCTCGATTAACTTTGTTGAACTTATAATAAATTTGTAGAAACTTAAGATTTGTGAAACCATGACCTATATAGGTCACGACATATTTTTTGATATGTCATAAGACGTGTATAAAAATTGTTCAGTAAGAAACATGTGATTATGTACATAAAAATAGATTGGGTAAAAATCATGAAAGCGTTTTTGTATTTAATTATAGCCGTGGGCTATAAACTTTATTGATGGACTTCTGATAAACATGCAAACTTATGATAAACCTAGATCTTATGTATAGACTTTAAAATTTTACTTTTAACCAAGTAATAAACATAGATTTCATAATGAAAACCCATGGAAAACAAATATAGCTTGGGCTATCTGATTCGTTTTTAAACTTGTAACAAACTTGTGAACTTTTAGTAAACCTAGATCTTAATTTTTAGGACCTTGTAAATTAAATGTAAACATAAAACAAGATTGGACTTTATCTTGAAATACTATAAATGATATTAGCGGTGGGTTATAAGCTCATCTTAAAGCTTATGACTAACATGCAAACTTAAACTAACTCGGATCTTATTTGAAACATACGGAAATAAAACATACCGTAGGTTTTTACTCTCTATTTAGAGATCTAGACTTAATCTTTATAAACCAGTAATAAGCTTGTAAGGTTTCAAAAATTTCACACCTAGATAAATGGTTAAGTATTATTAATGGACTAGTTAAGCCCATGCAACAATAGCCTAAAACTTTAATAGGCCCTATAGGCCCAATAGAATATAGCCGTGTATATGCAAAAGCACATTAGGCCCATTTAGAGCCTTGTGAGCCCACTTAGCAAATCTTGAAATATTAATGGACTTAAAATATGTTTAGGCCCATTAGAAAGCCCATTAGCTCTTTTGGCACATTTAATAATCCCACTTAGTGTTTTTATACTGGAATAAAGTTTTTATACAAAAAGTATAACTTATAAAAACTTTTGGACTAAAAATGTAAATTCGTAAAGCATATGGTTTAAAACTATGACATTTGAACTTGTTTTAATAAAACCTTAAATACAAGGACTAATATTGTAAATATTTGAAAGTCTAAGGGTTAATAAATGCCATTCGTGACTTATTAAACCTTAAGGACCACTTTTGTAAATCCTTGAAAGATAAATTGTCATTTTATAACTCTAAGGACTAATTGTGTAATTAGCTGAAACATTTAGGAGCCCTAGGGATTATTCTCGCCACTAAATGAAAGTTATAAAACCTAATTTTAACTAGAGGGACTATTTTCGCCGTATCCCAAAAATATTAGAAGCCCTAAGGACTAAAACTGTTAAGATTCAGAAAGTTATACATTTAATAAAATATGGATGGACTTGTTTTTCAAATAACCGAAACTTAAACAAACCCTTATTTCACTTAATGTATTAAACTAGAGTAAATCCTAAACTAAATAAACTAGAACCGTCATTTTGGAAAACTTGTAAACAAAGGGTTATTTAATAACTTGTGGAAACATTGGGGGTATTAAATTGAATTTAATAAAGTATTATTATTTTTATAAACTGCTTATATAAACTATATATAATGTACATAGATTATAAAAGTAAAATACAACAATTGTAAGTAAAATACTTTTACTTAAACGATATTATTAATAACAAATTTAAATGGAAGTTATTAATGCTTGTACAACGATGTATTTAACTAAAATACAGTAACATAAATGAATTTCATAAAAACGAGTTGTATCGTAATGAAATCCAAATAAATCCT
The DNA here is from genome assembly GCA_025667525.1 of Glebionis coronaria. Lineage (NCBI taxonomy): Eukaryota > Viridiplantae > Streptophyta > Magnoliopsida > Asterales > Asteraceae > Glebionis > Glebionis coronaria. The sequence continues at coordinate 213,618,037 of CM046875.1, forward strand.
AAAAATCCTATACTAAGATTTTCGCATCCTACACAATTGATTGTGTATTAGTTTAAGCATATAAGCTAATTATTTCATGTACGCTGATTATTTCATATAATTAATTAATAACTATTATAATATATCCTTATATTATAAATCCCTAAATTTACCATTTTGGTTTTATAAACCATTGTACTCAATGATTCTAGAACTTAATTATTACAACCTTCGTATAATTTCATGAAGTGTTACTTCTACTTGAGCATACTATCTTTACATAGTAAATTGATAATTATAAACCGGTTAGTCTATTTTGACTACTTGGGTAACTGACTGGCCACATAATAAAGACGGATTTACAACAACCGTACATGTTGGAATATTTAAAAACAGACTAGGGAGCATTATCTCGTGTACTATATTTTATTAAATGTTTGTACTTGTTGTTATGTGTACATATATATATATATATATATATATATATATATATATATATATATATATATATATATATATACATACCTTACTAGAAGGAACTATATGATACAATGCCCATACTTATGATTGTAATATATCATTATATTATATATGAGCTCCTTGTTTAATACGTATTCTTACGCACGTTATCGCGCTTCAACATTTATTTTCTCTCGCTTATGATTTTGTACGTATATCTACAGAATGCAACTTATTAACGACTTACGCACTTTTGCTTTTGATGATTTCATGTGGTATTATTTGGATAAATTTGCATCTTTAAATGATGCGGTGGGACCCAAATCAAGGTACTTATAACTCTATATCTAGATGACGTCTAAATATATAACATGAGTCTCTTGACTATAAGTTAATTATGATTTCGTCTCAAGACGTTATGGGACGTCTGAAGGTGAAATCATAAGCCACTGAACCAGAAGTTTATTTATAAATTACGTATTAATACGTTATGGGACGTCTGAAGACAAAAGTTATAAACAAACGGGCTGTAAAGTATCTTAATAATATCTGTTTTCCCAGATGTTATATTCGTTTAAATAGTAAGCCTTGCCAGGAATATTCAGGTAAGGTGGGCTATGAAATCCTTATTGAAACGAGTGAGGACGCTTGTTCGTTTAAATAAAGAAATCATAGGTCACCGAATGGAGTTATAAATTCCACCTTACATGGATGAGGACGCTTATCGATGTAAATAGAAATTTATAATCACATGGGCTTAAATATATTCGACATGACTCATTATTGATATTATTTTATTTATCCAGCTATGTAACGTATCCCTTTTTGACTCGCGATTTCCTCCAGTAATATCTTATCATTATTACATCACTATCTAGAAACTAAAGGAAGATTAGTATTCATCTCTTTTGGATCATAGCGTTGTGCTATTGATTTTCGATTTATTTTAATCCATTCTTCCGCTGCATTCGACCCTTTTGAGGGTGTTCTTTTCCGCTGCATTCGACCCTTTTGGGGGTGTTCTTTTTCGCTACATTCGACCCTTTTGGGGGTGTTCTTTTCTGCTGCATTCGACCCTTTTGGGGGTATCCACTTCTGCTTCATTTGAACCCTTTGGGGGTGTCCATTTCTGCTGCATTTTGAACCCTTTGGGGGTGTGCATATCCTCTGCAATTGAACCCTTTTTCGGGGTGCCCACTTTCATTTCATTTTACCCCTTTGGGGTGTCACAGAAAATAAAGCTGGTTCATCTGCCATGATGAAATGAAACCACGATCATTTGAGGAGACAGTAACTCAGACTTTATCAACAATAGACTTAGTGTCATTTCTTGTACCAAAGCCCAGAAATACTTGGTAAGAGGATGCTCTATCTTCTTAACCCATATTTCTTAAATCGACGAGGAAGACAAATCCAAGCATAAAAGACATGCCCAACTCTCAATGGGTGTATTTTGTAGGGTTATATTTGTCATCTCCCAAAAAGCGATAATGGATGTCCAATACTCTTTGAGCGATCTTCTTCCTCTTCGGATTCAGTTAGTTCGACAATACCATTATCCAACAAGCCTTGAAATGAATGACTTCCTCCTTTTAGAAGCTGAAATTTGTTCAAATTTTGAACTACCAATATTAGATGCATGACCCTTTCAACATCTCACCAGAAATGCACACTTCTTTATTCCTGGTATCTTCTTTTATTTCCACCATTTGAGTTACTTCTTTTCTGCACCACTTGTATCCCAGCTCAGCCACAAATGAAGCAGATTCTTTGCAACTTCCTACCCAATTACCATCAACCATAATCTTAACCATTCCGCTGAGTGAAGCTTTACTGTCAAACTAATGTCTGCATTCCACAGGCTAGAAGTTTATCAGAAAGCCTTTCGCGTATAATTGTTGACACACGAGCGTAGTAATAACTACATTCTAAATGTCACCTATGATTCTAAACTTGAGTTCACAAGATTACACGTTCAAGGAAAAGTGCCCTCACTTGTTCCCAGGACGAGTAACTTTATTTTAATAGCTTCAAGGACGAAGCTAAAATAAGGGGTAGGTGGTGTAAAACCCCTAAAATTTGGGTTTTTACACACGTCACCGGCTTCATTATTGTTATCATTCATCATACCCTATTTTAACGGATCACCGTTACAATATATTATCACAAGACTTATTGTGTTTTGGCGAATGATTTCTTAAACTTCATATGACTCATGAATTATGCATGATAGCTTGAATACAACCCGGAAGCTTATCATGATGTACAAAAGATCTAGTACATCTACTCAAATCCTGCCCAGCAGGTCTGCTGGATGTGGTTGGTGCTGGTACGGCTGGTAAGGCTGCAGGTGCTGACAGGGTACTCTATAATGCCTGTATAGCCAATCAGGACTCCTTAAGCAAACTGAGTACAATAAGCAACTAGGACCGAAGTCTGCCAACGACTCCTCGAAGGTAGGCGCTCTCTGCTGCCACTCCATCATGATGAATAGTTTCAAGATCAAAGAAGGTGAGCAAGGACTGCTCCTGTGCAGTGAGAGAGATGTGGGTCTTATGCCGAAGGCCCCCTCCAAGGTGTGAATATGCCGATGGAGGTAGTAGTTCTCCTCCAACAACCAATGCAAGGCCTCGTCGGTCGTGGCCCAAAAATCTCGTGATGTCTGGGCATCTGCCTATATGGTCCCAGAGAGAGAGTCTATGCACTCATGCATGACAGTGTACCCCGCCTGGCCTGCTATCAACAGGCTATAGACGTCCGTCATGTCCTTTTCCTGGCGCACGGCCAGAGCAGCAATCCGGGCATAAACAGAATCGGCATGTCAAGTTCCAGAACCCTCTCCGACCTCAAATCTTGGCATGTAGGTTTCCAAATGAAAGTCGTTTGTTATAAGCTTAACCAAGTAAGTTTAGTTAACCCTACATCGACTTCTCCTAGTTGACAACTTCCTAGATTGTCCTCTCTTAATTTTCATTAATTGTTCCGCGAACTTCTACCGCTTTGTCAGCAGCATCGAATTGATAGCAGCATCCAAACTTTCGGATAGTTCTGTCCATTTGTAATTGATAGCAGCATCCAAATACTGCTCAATCGGATGTATAGAACGACCTGGATAAAGATCTCTTTACATTGCATTCGGTCCATCCGTAATTTATAGCCGCATCCAAATACGGCTCAATCGGATGTATAGAATGACCCGGATAAAGATCTCTATGCATTGGTTTATGTTCATCCGTAATAGTAGCAGCACCCAAATACTGCTCAATCGGACATATAGAGCGATCCAAATAACTATCTCTTTACTTTGTTGACACCATTCGTTTCTGAGCATGTCTAAGACGACCCTTTAAATCTATGACATCTATACACTTAACAGATGACAAAGTTTTTAATAGCTTCGAGGACGAAGCTAAAATAACAGGGTGGTACTGTAAAATCCATGATTTTACCATGATAAAAATGTAATAAAAGTTTACCCAATGATACTAGAACATTTCTCAACCTATTAATAGTAATCGACTTTCGAGGACGAAACCCAATATGGCATGTGGATGGTGTAAAACCCAAGATTTCTCGTTCATTAAATAATAATAAAGTATATTTCAAAACTCATTTTGAACAATACAAAAGTTATTGAAATTGAAAATAAGACAAAGGTCGTACAACCTGCGTACCGACAGTTTAATAATTTAATTACATAAATTATTGTCGAGAGATACTTGATAAAATGATTTGGTTAAATTGTTTAATATTTCATTTTAATGATGTACGGAGAGATTAAATGAGAAGTATCTTTATTAAAACGATACTTACTTTATTAAAACGTTAAATGATAAATAATTGTCATTTAAATAAACGAACATATTTTTTCATATTTATAAGTCATATAAATACTTCATTTTATCGAAGAAATGATTTTAAGATCAATGGCGTAATTATTGTAAGACGAATCTACTTTTATAAATCACGAGCCAATCCCGAACCGTGTATTAACAGAGGTAATGATAAAACTTACGTTTTAGTCCCTATAGTATGGGAAACCCTCCACTTTGTAATTAACTAATGCATATAAAAAGGAGAACTAGGGTTTCACTTCATTCACAAACCCTAACCCAAATATTACACACACTCCTCCCTCATCCTTGGCAGCCGTCACTTTTCAGGCAAGTATTCCAGCCACCATAGAATATTTCCGCCGCCACCTTTATTTTATAGATCAAGTAGATCTATACATATGTTCACCATCCATGCTATAGCCGCCATCCATAATCACCATCTATATCCCTAGCTGTCGCCACTGTTCACCATTTTGTGGCTCCTAGCCACCAGCCGCCACCCATCTTACGTGGCTCCATCACCTCTACAGCTCCATCATCATCATCATATACTCCAACCGCCACTTTTGAAGACCCCACTGCCACCAACCGTGGTGTCTTGTGACCACCACGTTCAACCACCATCACCACCATCTATATACTCCAGCCACCCCGCCACATCTTCCAAACAGTGGCTCAGCCGCCACTGTTGAGACCATCACACCACTATCAGCCCTCCACCCGCTGACCAAAGCTATAACAACACCTGTGAACCACCTTCGTGGCTAACATCCACCATTCATGTGACCCACCACCACGTGATCATCACCGCCGTTGAGTGTGTTTGTTTCTGCATTTACAAGCCCACCAGGGGCGTTTGGATTTGCAGTTAACAGCCACCATTGAAGTGGTGTTTGGTTTTGGGCAGAAAAGCACATAAGGAGGCATTGGGTTAACATAGATCCATACGGATCTATTTGGATCTACTATTAGGAGCTGCATGCATGACGTTTGGGGCTGGAAATTTCAACAGTAGCATCGAGGGTGTTTGGATCTTCTGATAAAGGGGGCGTTTGGGACTGCAGGAAGCTTAAGGGGTTGTTTGGGATTAACAGCAGGCTTAGGGGATGTTTGCGACTGCTGATGACGACGAGTACACGCTAGGCTGCCGAGATGTATGTAGCGTTAGGGGTATGCTTATGCTTTGAGTATAATATTACATGTAATATATTACCACCGTTAGTTGTATTATTTCCACTGTTTGTTATAAGTTACCATTGTTAGCTTTAGACTTACCACTGTTAACTTAAAGTTCCCACTGATAACTTAAAACTTACCACTGGCAGCCTAATCTAGCCACTGTTTCTATATTGTACCCAATGTTCTCTAAAATGTAGCCACTGTTTTTACACGAATGACTATTTTAATAGTTTCAGATTAAAAATATTATATTTTTACCAACGGGAAACATGTTTTAAATCGGAATTAATTAATAATAATTTCTTATTAATTATTTTTAGAATCTAATAAATTATTTAATAAATTTAATAATTTATTTATAAAGACTACAATATCGTACAAGTTTTATAAACATCGGGGGGTACGTGAAGACAGTAAACGGACAACATGCACACTTAACCATCAACATAACAGTATATATATTAATTAATTATACTGTGATACATATTAATAACGAGAATAAACGTACGACCAATTAAACTGCATGCATTTATTATTTATGCATATACTGAGACCTACTTAATTACTTAGGTATTCGATGTACTGTGTGCTTTTTGATTTGTATACTTGATCATCCTCGAGCTGTATTATACAGGTGAGTTTATAGCCTCGCATTTTAAATCTTTTTATGATTTTACTAACCCGCGAGGGGGAGACATGCTATTAAATAACTGTAACTTGTTTTGACAATATGAATGATAATTATTTTATAGAACGCAAATTGAACTGTTGTATTTAATTACATTTGCCTATTGTAGAAACTGTTAAATCATTGTAATTGCATGAATGTTATAAATAGATCTATTTGGAACTGACCATCCCCATCTGGGTGAGTCATGCTCACTATGCCTTGGTCGGGACAACAGATGTATACCATGTTGGAACTAGGGTTTGGCGCCTTTTTATAATGCCCCGGTTCTCATCAGTTGAGAACCATGGAAGGTTAAGCTTCAGTTTTAGGCAATTGGAAGAAATGTAATTACTTGGTAGTATATACCTTTGTGCAATGATACTGTCTGTAAGGTTTGCGTTCCTAAACTTAATTTTATATTGTTTAGCACATTAATGAATGGAATAATTGACACTTTGAACTTGATTTTATATCAAATAATGAACATCAATAGGTAGGAAATTTAATGTTCTAAACTATGATTTTACCAAAAACTCTATGAATTCACCAACTTTATGTTGACTGTTTCAAGCATGTTTTTCTCAGGTAATTAAGCAAGATTATTTGGGCATGGACTGAGCATCATTTAGGAGCATAAAAATGACGGGGGATCTATCTTTTTAATGGGATATTTATAACAAATGATTTTCAACAATTTGAACGATTGTACCAAGTTAATGTTTATATCAATTGTATTTCAAAAATCATATAATTATGATCTGTGCTTTGTAAGCTATTTGCTCATCGATCCACCACTTTGATACCCGATCTAGGGGTGTTACACCACATACATAGATATTTTTGATCCTAGACCTCATGACTCATACTTAGACTTGCATAGATCTTTCCTAGGCTTCATTAGTCACCACTCCCTGGTTCTTACACGTTTTGGGGCAAAACATGGAGGCTAAGGCTTAGAAATAGTATAAATAGGAGCCTTTAGCTTCATTTTAAAATCATCCTTCCATTTCATACCTAAACACACATACAATCTGTTCTCATACCACCATTGAAGTCCTAATAAGTCCCTAAGATAAGTAGCAAGCTTTGGAAGAATTTCTAGGAGTTATTGAAGAGTTATGAGGAAGATATAGTCCATATAACTCATTAGGAGCCATTTTGGAGCATCCTAGTTAATTACTTTGTTAGCTATGCTTTGATCTTGTTATAATACTTTCTTAGAGTTTTTATGCTGTTAATAAGATGTTAGAAAGATAATCTAAAAGAAACTAAGTCATTTCATTAATTTAAATGAAAGTTATAAGCTAAAAATGTCTTAAAACCCTAGTTTTGTAGTTTACATGAAATAATAAGCAAAAACCCATTTCAAAAGCTATAATTATGGAGTAATGTTTTTATTATGATTATAAACATGTTTAAAAACTTTGTTTTAAAATCATAGATCATTTGGTCCATTTTTGAGGTTGTTATATATATATATATATATATATATATATATATATATATATATATATATATATATATATTATATATATATATATATATATATATATATATATATATATATATATATATATATATATATATATATATATATATATATATATATATGTATATATATATATATATATATATATATATGTATATATATATATATATATATATATATATATATATATATATATATATATATATATATATATATATATATATATATATATATATATATATATATATATATATATATATATATATATATACATATATATATATATATATATATATATATATATATATATACATATATATATATATATATATATATATATATATATATATATATATATATATATATATATATATATACATATATATATATATGTATATATATATATATATATATATATGTATATATATATATATATATATATATATATATATATATATATATATATATATATATATATTATATATATATATATATATATATGTATATATTTATGATGTAATTTGATTACATGATTGTTTGATGATTATTTAATACTTATACGAGGTATTTATACGACGTAGATTGTCACAAGGAACCCTAAATCCCCTGGTAAATTAATCGAAGCTATTCTCGAAGGAATTCTAGCTATCCTAGATCTAAACCAAGTTGTGGATATTTATGATCCCAACAAATGGTTGATATTCATAGAAATGTAGATATTAGTTGATTGTGATACTGAAGAAGAATTGGCGAGATTAAAACTGATATCGATGTCATGACGATCCTTCCTTATATAGTGGAGTTTGACAAAATGTTACCACCTAGAAAGATGTCATATGATTCGTTGTCATCCAATTCTTAAATTGAAACCAAAAGGGTGAATGTTGCACTTGAGGCTGTCATTGGAACCATTATCCAAAAGCCTCATGCCACTAGTACCTTTCCGAGAAGTCTAATTGAATGATCGCGTCATTTTATACTAGTGACTCATTTTGATAACTATTGCTGTAAGAGCTATAGGATTGGAAATTAAGTGTTGATCATATCGAGCTTTTATTGCCCTTTCAAGGTCTAAGAATAAGGTTGAAAGTATTGGAGAATGATGTAGGATATCGCATTGAGTATGATTTGGTTGAAACTTGAATGAAGTAAAATTTAACTTGTATGGAATAAGAAATTGTTAAGAGGAAATCGTTAAGTCATGTGATTGAATTATAAGGTTTTAAATGTTTGTTGGTTCGTGTTAAGGGTTGTTCCTAGGCCATTGTCCACTAACGAGGATGCCCAGTGTCCAAGAAATAAATTGAAGAGATCTTCTTCTAAATTGGGACCGATGGATCTTCCAGGACGGGTGGAACCCCCATGACTCTTGTAGATTAGTATTCATTGTGGTATCTTTTAAAAATCCATAACTTAATTGAGACATCAGTTGGTAGGATGAGTTCTTGGAATTGTATGACATAGTGACACGTAATGTGTTACGGTACAATTTTGACTTGTTTGTGATTAATAAAAAGACTAACTTTGATTGCTAAATTCTACATGTATCGATGTTATCTATCCTTTATTGCTTCATCCTAATGTTCGCATTAGTGATGCAACCATTGAACAAGTACTCATCTTGAATTGACTTACGTTGTGGATTATTCTTTTTGAGTGCTATCGAGGTCATGAACCTCACGATTATTTGGCTAAGCTCATTTCCTATTATATTGTAGTTAGTTCTTGGTGAACAACTCTTCATCACTCTTTTGTAGATCACTAATTGTTTTTATAAGATAAAACAGTATCCCTTGAGAAAAATTGAATTTTCATCACTATAAGGATTATTCAAAGTAAGATCTATAAATAATCGTTATCGAAATGAAGTTGTTTATAAAACACCTTGGAAAACCTAATTGTTTTCATAACAAAGAAAATCTTTTTAAATTTGTTTTTGATTCTTATTTAAGAATTAAGCATGAAATTGTTTTTATTATAAACATGATGATAATTTTGGCGAACTGAGTATTACATCGTTAATCTTAAAAATTGTATATAGTTGCGCACCTACATACAATTTGGAATGGACCATGCAAGAGTGATTAGTAGTCACCAGGAAATTGTTAATAAACACTACATTTGCTTTGAAGTTATGAAAGATTAAAAATTTATGAGATCTGCAAGAAGTGAAAAATAGGGACATAGTGTTAGGGGACACCTACATATGTGCCTGTAGCATCTATTCTTCTGAGTTGAATTTACTCATCTACGGAATTTGTCTTATTTGACAATTGATATTCCCTTCTTGTCCAATTCTCCCGTGGCGAGATTCTTAGGAAAAGTATTTGATTACCGAGTGTTGATACCCGACTGGATGTATCGATGTTCCTATCATTTCTTTTGAATTGATTTCATTTTAATGACCTGGGTAACGATCCGAGGAGCTTTCGAATGCGTACTCAACTTATGAAAACATGGGATATACTCATATTCGTTAATGTTTTCGTCTGTATCTGATTTGGAATTCTCTCGCGTAGATTATGCGTTGACCTTACTCTTTTAATGGTAGTTGTGTCTCGATATATCCTTGAATTTGTGAAGGATTATGAGTTATTATTAGCCTTTTGAGAAGTTCACATCTTATCGACGGCAATAAAACTGAAAAGTTGGTAGTGCCATTAGAATGGATTGATTGATTATGACATGACGACATTGTGTTAATTGATGGGAACTCGAGTAGAATTCCGCTAAATGATAAGATGCTGATTATCAAAAGTTATCTAAATAATTCTTGACGGATGACCATATCCTGCATTTAGACTTGAAATTATACCATGAACGGTTGTGAGTTAGTCATAGATACTATAATCTAGAAAGAACCTAATATGAATTTATTAAAAGATGTTTCCGTTATCTGAAACTTTAGGAGGTATTTGTTGGTGAATTACTTAGACTTTCGCCATTAAGGCAAGTTGAATTTGGTATTGATTATATTCCCGGTGCTGTACCTGTGACATGTGCACTGTACATCAGCACCATCTGAATCGAAAGAATTACCGTGCCACTGAGAGAGTTGTCAGAGAAAGCTTTTATTCTACCAAGCTCGTCATTATAAAGAGCTATGATGTTATCATTCCTTATATTTATTTGTTGAATTACCGTGAACTAAGTAAATTGACAATTAAAATCTATATCCACTACCCAAGATGATATATTGTTCGATCATTTACAAGGTTCTAGCGTATGTTCTAAAGATTTGATCCATGGCATGGTTATCATCAACTTCGCGTCCGCGAAAAAGATTATCTATTCCAATCACTACATCCAGAACTTGTAATGAACATTATGAGTTTCACGTAATGTCGTTTGGATTGACCAATGCACATGTAGCATTCATAAATTTGGTGAATCACGTGTGTAGGCTGTAATTTGATAAATTCATGCTTGTGATCACTAAAGACCATCTGTTTGTTTATAAGAATAAGAATGAGTTAATAATTATTTATAAATTGCCCTGAGTTGGCCGAACAATAAAAACATGTACCTTGAGTATTTAACATATGATTTAAGACTTAATCTTTTACACTATTTAACCGTGTGATTAATAGATAATGGAATCCATATTGACTCTTAAAAAATTAGAAGCCATTTAAGACTTTGAGTTATACTAAAAAAAAGTGCAAATATGTTTTGACAAATGTTTTATCAAAAGTATTTTTAAGGAATCATTACCTTAAACCCAAAACATTTAACTAAACTCCTGTTTAGGGGTAAATGTTTGTGTATACCTCAAGACAACCTAAGAGGGATTGAGGAAACCATTTAAACCATGACTTGAAATTTGAAACGATAATTTACGCTTTTCAACTAAGAAAATTTTTGACCAAAGTATAAACAAAGATTTTTCGAACATTTACGGACCTTATTAATTATTTTAATTATATTCGATAAATCAACAAAAATGTGTTAATTAAATTCAAATTTATTTTTAAACATTTTCATATAATTGGTCGAACTAAGAAATTTAAAATTTTTACGTTTGCGTTTCATTAAACTTGAATATTTATTATTTAATTACTTGAATTATTTATCGACGCTTTAAACGTCGGATTGAGCGAAACTAATAAAAATAAAAGTTGAGACGAAACTAAAACTTAGAAAATATGAAGAAAGAAATTCTGAGTAAATTTTGGTCATGATAATTATTTCATCAGGAAAAGTGAATAGATACTGACACATTATATAGAAAGGATAAAGAACCAATTAGGATGTATTTCTTAATAATGACTATGCAAAATTAATTGCCGAACAATTTAGAAATAAATGATGTTTGTAAGAAGGATAATATAGATAATAAAAGGGGTTCGCGGCTAATGTGAACCACTAGAAATGAGAGCCGATGGCGTTAAATGTATAAAAGGCCGCTTGTGGTTGCCTAAATATGGAGATTTTGAGATAAAGTTATGTTGGAATCTTGTAAGTATAAGTATTCTATTCCTGTCATTTCTGATTTAATGTATCATTATTAGAAGAAGTTGTACTGATGGCAAATTATGAAGGCAGACACCACCTCATACATTAGTAAACGTCTAGCTATTGCAAAGGTCATCATCTGAATTTGATTCGATTTGGGTCATCGTCGACAGACTGACCAAATCTGCTAATATCATTCCTGTTAATGATAGATTCTTGATGAAGAAATTGACTCTTTTGTATTTAAAGGAGTTGTGTAAACATGGTGTGCCTGTATCGATCATCTCTATCAAGATCCTCGCTTCGCATTGAATTTCTAGAGATTTGCTCAGAAGTCACTGAGAACGAATCTTGATGAGAGTACTGTGTACCACCCCAATCGAAGGGACGAGGTAAAGTAACGATACAAAATATTATAAGTGTTGTTTTATGTTTGAATGATTGACCTTCGGTAATAAACTGTAAAATCGTTTTCCTTTGGAGAGATTATCATTGATAATTATTGTATTAGGATCAAGATCGAATCTTGTGAGGATATATATTAGAGCATCTGTAAGCAGGAGTTGGGATGAAGAAACCTGACATACACCCATTGTGAGTTGGACATGTCTTTTAGGTTTAAGGTTTCCTATGATGGCGAACTTAACCTTACAAAATACTCGACCTGTGAGACCTGAAATGATTGTTGAAATTAGGATCTGATTATTGACTGTCGGTAGTGGGCAGGAGGTTATGTGAATATGAAATGTAGATCTTGAAGTGCCAGACGGGTAGCGAAGTCATGCCAAAAATTTTAACTATGGAAAAATGAGTTGATGAACTGAAAGATCATGGGATATAAGTCCCCGTTGTATGGGACCATTGAGATAATGTAAAAGATTGGTTTGAAAGGCATATAAGCTGGATCTACCCTAGGACTTCAAGAGCTGCGTGAATTATGTTTCGTATATCGAACTTGATAAAATGTCTATCAAGTGAAAATCTGATTGTTTCTTAGTAAAGTTTAGATCGGCGAAAAGTTGCATTCATCAGAAACCCGTGAACATCATGGATAGAGAAAGTAAGTCAACATTAAGCCTGATCTTATTCCCATAGTTATGTTTGATGAAACTCGCGTATTGTAATGAATTACACTTGTGAGAAAAGACCGAATGTGGAGGAAATACCCACATGGCTTTAACTCTATAAGAAGCGAGAATTAAGATAAGATGATCTTTGAGGACAAAGATCCTGTTTAGGGGTAAATGCTGTGACAATCCGTCAATTTATGGTTTATATTTTATTCTCAAATATTATTTAAAAACATTATTTTAATGTTATATTATTAACTTACCCATTTCTGGGAAGAAATTTAGATTTACGTCTTGAAGTAGCATCGATTACGTCTAAACCGGAGGATTCTACTGATAGGTGTGTAAACACCCATCCTTTTTACCACTTAATTACAATAATAACCGGACCAAAACGTGTATTTTATGTCTTTTATGTCGGAATTATGCGTGGTTTGTGTTTTTGTAGTGATTTAGGACGAAAAGGTGAAAAGTGGAGAAAACACGGGAATTCACGGGCATTTACGGACTTTTATTGAAGAAAAAGATGAAAGACGAAGTCAAGAAGTCAAGAGTGCAAAAAGAACGGAAGTCCAAGACCAATTCTGAAGATTTATCGAAGAAAAAGTCAAAAGACGGAAGTTTATTAAAAGCCGAGAAACTCAAGTCTAATTTATTGATGAAATTAAAGACGAGTTCAAAGAAATCCCAAGCCAAAAGTCCTTAAAGTCCAAGTTTAAAGAAGATTAGAAGATTAAAGGACTAATGGTGCAATTAAAAGAAGATTAAAGAAGGAATGACTTAATCTTGCAATTAAGAGAAAAGGAAGAAGGGTAGGAAGATTCCTAATCCTCCCGTATATATAGATTAGGATGATCATTATTTTTCTTTGTTGGCTAAGTGTGACAGTTAGTCTTCCACTATTTACTTTCCTTGCACCTTTTAATTCATGTCAATTTAAATACTTGTCAATTTAAATACCTTGTCTTGCACCTTAAATTCCTTTAATTTCAAGTAAGTTTCCATTTAATTCTTGTCAATCTTTACTTTATCTTGTTAATCTCCTATCTACCTTTCTTGATCTTTGATTTTTATGTTTATGTTTGTGTTCATGTTCATATTCATGTTCTTATTTTGATCAAGTGGTTTTTGATTATTGTGGTTAAATTTGTTAGTTTTATTGATATAGATTATTTGTTTATGATTAATTGTGGTTTTGTTATTATTTTAGTTAAATCGTTTGTTTGATTTTGGTTTAATCCGTGGTAGATTAGTTGTTACTGTGTTCCCTTGTTCTTCGGGGGTGTTTGTTGCTGTATCTGATATTCCCAGGTAAACTTCCGACTCAAGAGAAGGAGTTAGTTCATTCGGAACTTCAAAGTTCAGGATCAAGGGCTTCATCCGGAAGAGTTCCGGATCAGCAAAAACTTCCGAGTCAAGCAGCTCATTCGGAACTTTGAAAGTTCCGAACAAACTTCCGGACGAACGAAAGTTCCGACTCAAGGGGGTTTCATCCGGAACATTCAAAGTTCCGGACGAAAACTTCCGGACGAAGACTTCCGGACGAAAACTTCCGGATCAAGGGGAAGTTCCGGATCAGCAAATTCATTCGGAACTTTAGAAGTTCCGAACGAATCTTCCGAGTCAAGTTCCGGACGAAATCTTCCGGGTCAAGACATCCGAACGAAAACTTCCGGATCACCAAGGTTTATCCGGAACTCAAAAAGTTCCGAGTCAAGCATTCATTCAGAAGAGTTCCGAATCAACAAGTTCCGACTCAAAACTTCCGAATCAAGGTTTCTTTCAGGTTTTTGTTAGTATCAGTTTTTAAATTTCTGTCTTTTATTTTTAAGCTTTAATTTTCCCGCCTTTTTCCTTACTTGCACTTTAAGATTATTTGCCTTAGCTTAATTTTAGCCTTGCTTTAGTTTAAGTTTTAGTTGCGTTTTAAGTTTGCCTTAGTTAGATTTAAGTTTGCGTCATTTACTTTTAGTGCCCTTTAATTTCAGTCACGTTTTAAATACTTGCATCCATTATTTTAATTAGACTTAGATTTACTTTAACGCACTTTTACTTTAATTGTCTTGCACATTTAATTACTACAACGACACAACTATTTGTTTCACCAAAGAACGACTGAGTCGCATAGTTAACCTAGATCAATTCGATTAGACACACGACAAAGAACTTAATTTTTATACGGGGTGTCAAAAGCCTTGTATCAAATGGCGCCGCTGCCGGCTCTTTTCGTAAAGATTAACGGTTTTCTGTGAGAGATGCGTTGCTTTTTGGGATCCGTTCACTTGTGAAAGTTATTTTTCTTGCATAAAAAATTCAAAAAATCATAAAAATTAAAATTTGATAAAAATCCATAAAAAATAAAAAATTTCAAAAAATCCAAAAAGATTTTATCTTTCTTGTGTATATATATTGTCTTTGTGTTTGGTTTCTTTTTCTTTTGCATTTTCAGGTGTATGCGTACTAGATCTTCTAATTATCAAGAGCCCGAGACTCAAGAAGATTTAGCTATGTCAGGTGTAAACAACAATAATCCACCGCACCCTAATAATAACAACAATGTTCTTCCACAGCCCGATCTTCGGACCATGGAGGAGCTTTGTCAACCCACCATGTTTGGACGAGGAGGACCGATTGCGCCGATGCAAATCAACGCTCCTGAGTTTTCGTTGAAGCACCACATGATTCAGCAAGTGCAAACTAACCCATTCCGTGGATTGCCTGATGATGATGCCAACAAACACCTCGACAAGTTCATTACAATCACCCAAAGCATGAAGTTGGCTGGTGCCACAATGGATGAACTTCGCCTACAACTCTTTCCACATACTTTATTACATCATGCCGAGAAATGGTTTGATCGTCTCCCGAAGAATTCTATTCACACTTAGGATGACATGACTCAACGCTTTTTGTCGCGCTACTTTCCACCATCCATGGTCACGAGCCTTCGCAATCAAATCAGCGGTTTCATGTAAGACCCTGATGAATCCCTTTTTGATGCTTGGGAAAGATATAATGTCTTGATTGATCGTTGTCCAAACCACAACATGCTTCCCGTCACTTTGATTGATACTTTCTACAACGGATTGACTTTTCGAGATCGTGATACGATTAATGCAGCCACCGGTGGCACATTCATGAAAAGGAGACCCGAGGAGTGTAGAGAGTTAATTGAGAACATGACTACTCACCACAAAAACTGGGATTCCTCTGCTTCTTCAAGGAACAACCCGAGAGTCAATGTTTCTTCCACCTCAGCAAACCCTGATATGACCGAACTCACCCGCATGATGACTGAAATGAGCAAAAGTATTACGCTTCTTGCTTCAAACCAACAACAACAACAAGTTAAAGCAGTTGCTAATCCTTGTGAAACATGTGGCGGTCCTCACTCATACACCGATTGTCCTTCTACACAAGGAAATCCGGAAAATGTGTATGCAGCTTATGGTAATTATTCACCGGAAAATTACCAAGCTCGACCTCAAGGGGATAGAAATCTGCTGAGTTACCGGTCAAACAACTACCTTTCACCCGATTTTTCTCCTCAAAACCAAAACTCCGCCAACAACTACACTAGAAGCAACCAAATCCCACCAAGAGCTTCTAATCCTTATAACCCACCCGCCCAATAAAACCCACCCATTAACTCCGATGTTGAAGCCATCATGAGAACCCAAGGTGAGCAAATCAAGAATCTACAGAGCCAAATAATCAATTTGAAAGGAGATATCACGAAGCAAGGAAATGAGATAAGGTCCGAGGTTCGCGATAATATTGAATCCTCCTTCAGCACTCAAACGAATGAATTAAAGAATATGTTGGCTAGTTTCTTGCCCTCCACTCAACCTTCTAATTCAAGTTCTCTACCTTCAAACACCGTCACTAATCCGCGAGCTAATGTGAGTGCTATTACTACTCGTAGTGGAGTTACCATCGTATGACCACCAATCCCACCCCCATCATCTACACCTCCTCCACCACCATGTATCCCTACTCCTCCTACACCTAGTAGTAGTGCACCATTACCGTCTCCGCCTCGCCATGACGATGTCTCTAGGAAGGACCCTTCAACATCCCAACCTTTACCGACTACACCTTCACCTTCCACCTATAAACCCAACATCCCATATCCTTCTCACTTAGGCAAGACCAACGAGCTAACCAAGAATGACTGCCAAGTGTCGAAATATATGAAGATGCTTTCTCAAATGAACATCAACATTAGCCTTGTTGAAGCACTTGTCCACATGCCGAAATTTGTCAAAGCATTCAAGGAATTGCTTAGCAAGAAGGAGAAGCTGATTGAACTCGCCAACACACGCTTAAATGAAAACTGCTCTGCAGTTATTCTTAAAGAACTTCCAGAAAAGCTTAGAGATCCCGGTCGTTTTGTGTTGCCTTGCGTGTTCAACAAAACTGAAGAATTTACTGCCCTTGCTGATCTCGGGGCCAGTATTAATTTGATGCCATTGAGTGTTTGGAAAACACTATCATTGCCCGACCTCGCTCCAACAAAGATGACTCTTGAACTTGCAAATCGCACTCTCGCTTACCCCGTTGGTATAGCCGAAGATGTGTTCATCAAAGTTGGCACATTTACTTTCCCGGTCGATTTTGTCATAGTTGATTATGAAATGGACCCTCGCATTCCTTTAATACTTGGTCGGCCATTCTTGAGAACCGGACGAGCTTTAGTGGATGTGGCCGAAGGTGAGTTAATCTTACGAGTCGGGGATGATTCACAAATTTTCAAAATGGGGAAGCTTACAGGCAAATACTATGGACGAGAATCAGTGAATATGATTAATGTGCTCGATGATTTTGTCGTCTACAACAATCCTCTATTCGACTCTTGCATTGATAATCCACTTTTTCATGATGATGTGGATGATTCTCTCTCCAATTTGGAACCTTCTCCCATTTATGATTCTCCACCGGTCTTTGATGCTTATGATGATGATGATTCTAGCTCAGATTCAGAAGATTTTGATGATTGTACTTCTGAGTATCCCGAGATGCCCACTTTCGATGATTTTGATGAGGCCGATACTCTTTCGAGCGATTCTTCACATGATGAAGATCCTCCGCCATCACTCGATCCTACTTTGGACGATTACTCATTCGAGGAAGACTTCTCTATGTTTCTCAACACTTACTTCCCTCATGAGAGTGATGCTCCTCCTTATGATTTTGAAGATTATCGTCTTGATCCTACTTTGGATTTGAAGCACATTCTTTCTAAGGAGAAGAAACCAGTCGACACCGAAATCCGCAACACGTATGAGTTAACACCTCTTTGTCCCCCTTCTGAGGACGAGGTTGTGCTTCTTCGTGGATCTTCTTCCCACTCTGTTGAGCCTGAGTGCTATTTTCCCCTAAAGGAAAAGGTGTTCGACCCCGGTATTGCTATTCTTCAGCCATCTCAGTATCCACCTGATGAAATAAAAGGAAAAATCTTTGGAAATATTGAAGACATGCTTGCACCTCACCATACTTGCTTCCACCGTACTCCATCGCTGCTTAAGGGAACCTTGCCTATTCTTCTTTGGCTTGCCTTGTTCGCCTTAAGCTTGTGCTATTTGATGGATGAAAACTATGTCTTCGATCCTGGTGGATATGTTTCATGCTTCTTCTGTTGATAATCAAGGTCGAGTCAGGCTCACGAATCGGTTAACAAAAACCAAGCGCTTCTTGGGAGGCAACCCATGCATCTATCTTTTCGCTTTCTTTATCATAAGTGTAGGGGAGACCCTTCGGTTTGCTATTTCCTTTCCTCACTTCTTAGTCAGGGATTCGAGCTTCAATGATCCACTCTTGATGATTCTTGACGACCCGTGATTCCGTGTTTCATTATCCCAGTTCTATCCTAAACTCATTTTGATTCACTATTTTATATTTTCTCAATATTAAATTAGGAATCTCTTTAGTTGGCCTTTCCTTAGCAAGATTTAAACAAAGTGCACAATGTCCTAAGTGTAGGGGAGTTTACTCCCACATGCTTAAACATTGAGGATAATGTTTATGTTAAGTGTAGGGGAGACTTCTATCGAAGTTAAGTGGCCCTTTCCTTGTATTTGTCCTCATTTTAACCGGAAAATCAATTTTTCGACATTTTTCAAAATTTTTGATCTATTGCCTATTAGTTTTTCCATTTGTATAGTTATTTTCTTTCTTTGCTAGAATAAATTTTGAATAAAGTGGTTTTAATTTTCAAACGTTGTGAATCTTTTGACTCAACCCGAGTTTACTTATCTAAGTTACTCTAGCTAGTATCCTTAACGTGTTTAAGTCGAGTTTTGCTAGGCTTTTATATAGGGAGCTATAAAACGCGAAAGTCTTAACTCTCACGGGTTAAGAACAAGAACTTTTCGCAAGTTCTTATAATTGATCCTAGAGAGTCGTTTATCAAGGGAACTTTAAAATGCGAATTCTAAACTTGAAAGAGTCTAAGAATTTGCAAGATCCTATAGGCGACTCGAAAAGCCAAAACTTTAATTTAATAGGCTAAGTATCCACGAGTCTCATTACTTGAGATTTTAAACTGTGGAGAACGAGAGATGATAGAGCCAATTATAAGTTTGGTATTCTTTCGTGAATTTATGTGAGTTAATTATGAGCCTATTCTCCCATCGCTTGCTAATAATTTTATCTGCAATAAATAAGGTTGTACGATTTGAAAAGTTACTTAGCTTCTAGCCCAAGATCGTTTAAAAGTTGCTCGGTATGGATTAGAGTTCATAGCGAAGGCATAACTTATTGAAGCGGGATGCGAAGATTGGCGAGTCCGAAAAGACCCTAACAAGGTATGAGGATAAATAGATCCAAGTCATAAAAGGAGGCGGATCGTTGTATATCAAAGTCCAAAATAAAGATTGGAGAAAAAATGAAGAAGTCGTGGTCCAAGAATGAATCTCTCAAAACTTCGTGAAGAAATTCCATTATGAAGAGAAGGCCATTATTTCATGAACGTCTCTCAAGGTTTGAAGTATGAAGTCGTTGCCAAATATCGGTCCGAGAAAGGTCTCAAATCGCGAAACGAGTTATGCCAAGATATGAACTTTATGAGGTCCCGAGAAGCAGTTTTAAAAGATTTTGTCCTTTAGCTAACTATTGATTAAATCGTTCACTTTATTTTCGGACTAAATAACGATCGAAATAAGTCAAACAATGCATCCTCGTGATCATTCAAGACAACAATAAAATATAAGAGATACCTCTAGGAATAAGGGAGTCTAAGTGAGTAATTGGCCCACATGAGTTCGTGTTAGTTTACTAACTTATAATAACAATGATCTCGTTTTTAAGCTTGTTTTGGAGAAAGTGAAAACTTGAGGATGATGATCATTCATAGCATTTCCAAAACCCAAGGTATGCTTTTGATTTCTTTATTTTGTATGTTTTTTTATTTTCTATCTCTTTAATAAAGGCCAACGTGGATTAATTATGATGAAAAATGTAAACGTGCTTTGTAACTAATGCATTGCATGAGGACATTGCAATGGTCAAGTGTAGGGGATTTGATAGGTGTGTAAACACCCATCCTTTTTACCACTTAATTACAATAATAACCGGACCAAAACGTGTATTTTATGTCTTTTATGTCGGAATTATGCGTGGTTTGTGTTTTTGTTGTGATTTAGGACGAAAAGGTGAAAAGTGGAGAAAACACGGGAATTCACGGGCATTTACGGACTTTTATTGAATAAAAAGATGAAAGACGAAGTCAAGAAGTCAAGAGTGCAAAAAGAACGGAAGTCCAAGACCAATTCTGGAGATTTATCGAAGAAAAAGTCAAAAGACGGAAGTTTATTAAAAGCCGAGAAACTCAAGTCTAATTTATTGAAGAAATTAAAGACGAGTTCAAAGAAATCCCAAGCCAAAAGTCCTTAAAGTCCAAGTTTAAAGAAGATTAGAAGAATAAAGGACTAATGGTGCAATTAAAAGAAGATTAAAGAAGGAAGGACTTAATCTTGCAATTAAGAGAAAAGGAAGAAGGGGAGGAAGCTTCCTAATCCTCCCCTATATATAGATTAGGATGATCATTATTTTTCTTTGTTGGCTAAGTGTGACAATTAGTCTTCCACCATTTACTTTCCATGCACCTTTTAATTCATGTCAATTTAAATACTTGTCAATTTAAATACCTTGTCTTGCACCTTAAATTCCTTTAATTTCAAGTAAGTTTCCATTTAATTATTGTCAATCTTTAATTTATCTTGTTAATCTCCTATCTACCTTTCTTGATCTTTGATTTTTATGTTTATGTTTGTGTTCATGTTCATGTTCTTATTTTGATCAAGTGGTTTTTGATTATTGTGGTTAAATTTGTTAGTTTTATTGATATAGATTATTTGTTTATGATTAATTGTGGTTTTGTTATTAGTTTAGTTAAATCGTTTGTTTGATTTTGGTTTAATCCGTGGTAGATTAGTTGTTACTGTGTTCCCTTGTTCTTCGGGGGTGTTTGTTGCTGTATCTGATATTCCAAGGTAAACTTCCGACTCAAGAGAAGGAGTTAGTTCATTCGGAACTTCAAAGTTCAGGATCAAGGTCTTCATCCGGAAGAGTTCCGGATCAGCAAAAACTTCCGAGTCAAGCAGCTCATTCGGAACTTTGAAAGTTCCGAACAAACTTCCGGACGAACGAAAGTTCCGACTCAAGGGGGTTTCATCCGGAACATTCAAAGTTCCGGACGAAAACTTCCGGATCAAGGGGTAGTTCCGGATCAGCAAATTCATTCAGAACTTTAGAAGTTCCGAACGAATCTTCCGAGTCAAGTTCCGGACGAAATCTTCCGGGTCAAGACTTCCGAACGAAAACTTCCGGATCACCAAGGTTTATTCGGAACTCAAAAAGTTCCGAGTCAAGCATTCATTCGGAAGAGTTCCGAATCAACAAGTTCCGACTCAAAACTTCCGAATCAAGGTTTCTTTCAGGTTTTTGTTAGTATCAGTTTTTAAATTTCTGTCTTTTATTTTTAAGCTTTAATTTTCCCGCCTTTTTCCTTACTTGCACTTTAAGATTATTTGCCTTAGCTTTATTTTAGCCTTGCTTTAGTTTAAGTTTTAGTTGCGTTTTAAGTTTGCCTTAGTTAGATTTAAGTTTGCGTCATTTACTTTTAGTGCCCTTTAATTTCAGTCACGTTTTAAATACTTGCATCCATTATTTTAATTAGACTTAGATTTACTTTAACGCACTTTTACTTTAATTGTCTTGCACATTTAATTACTACAACGACAGAACTATTTGTTTCACCAAAGAACGATTGAGTCGCATAGTTAACCTAGATCAATTCGATTAGACACACGACAAAGAACTTAATTTTTATACGGGGTGTCAAAAGCCTTGTATCATCTACGTTACGTGCTTACGTTTACATACACCGTCTTTGGTGACAGTCCGACATTTCAGAAAATAAATTTATCCGTGAATATTATTTTGAGATTTTAAATTTGTGTTGATTCATAAACTCACAAATTTACGAGAAGAGATTAGGACTTACGGTTATAATTTAAAGTCCTTTACGACTAAACCGGAAACCTTAGGATTACGTATTTTTTTTGAACTCCATTTTTGATGAGACAATTTTTATTAGATTCGTTTTGTGCCGTTGATTCATAATTTATAAAAACCTTTTTCGTAAAACGACCCGAGGGCACGCAAATCGAGGAAACTAGAATTGAGGAGTACCCGTAAATAAATGGGGATGAGACAAGATAACACTTGTCCCACCCCCACTCATAACCGGCCAAAGCTTCCCTAACACACCAAGATGTGTCAAAGCTTAATAACAAAGCTAAGACATTGTCTTAACTTTGCCACCAAACCACATGCACACAAAACCACTCAAGCCAAACTAGCAACTCATTATTCAACTCATGCAACACACACATCTCTCTCTCTCTAGCCATTTTGTCCGTCCTATATTCACCACCACACCACCATTTGATCTTAAATTAACCACAATATCATGTGTTATTCACACATATGTTGAAGAACCTTTAAAGATATGAAGATTGGAGGTGATCTTAACCTATGAAAAGGAGTTTTTATGAGGTTAAATGGCTGAATTCATGGAGGTGTTCATCTATCCAAAGGACCCAAGAAGTTTCCTTGCTAAAGTTGAAGATTTGATAACAAGAACCAAGTCTTGTTCATCAAAAACCTCATCTTTTCATCACTAATGGTGGTATAGAGATTGTTCTTCCTATCCTTTTGTTATTTTGATTATGTAATCATGTATTTTATTTTATATTGTATATGTATATGATGAATATATGATGATAAAAATGTTGTGTGGGGATCAAGTGTTGATAAATATGGTTAAAAAGATGAAAAACCATAGGTAACAAGGTTAAAATCTTGCTTAATGTGATGGCTGTATAAAAACAGTAAGTAACCAAATGTTAAACTGATAAAATGGTAAAGTGGAATCAATATACAGTAAGTATTAAGTGTTATACACATGTGAGAGTTTGCCATACAATAGAATCATAAAAATGAGTGAGATATGATCAAAACAAGTTTAGAGTGCAAATCTGCCTACACTGTTTTGGACGAATTTATTAAAATATTTAGAAGTTGATTCATCAGTAGCTATAACGGATTAAAATGAAGCACATATCATTTAGTTTCTGTGATAAAAATTTGAGGTCCTATCTCCATATAGAACTCTAGATATGGACATTTCAGTGAACTTAAAATTTAGGACTGATTTTGTGAAATTAAAGTTTAATATTATTATATAAGCACTCAAATATATATAGTATAAAATGTGAATTAAAGCCCACTAACTTATATATTACATTTATATAAATATGTATAAGGATAAATAAATGGACATTTTATAAAAATGGAAGTTTGGTAAGTTTTATAAGTTATAAAAACTATAAACATTATTTTTACATCTTATCGGCTAATACCGTAAAATTAACGTTTTTCGTCAATTAAAACTTAGACGGTCGGACCCGTCTAATGTAAAGTTTTTAAAAGTCATATACTGATATATACGTACTTAATACAAGTAAAAACCGATAAAACCCGAACTATATAACATACGGACATTAACGGGCTAACTTAGCATTATTGGACTAATAATCCAACTAAATGGACTAAACACTTATAAATTTACTTATTGGGCTTAACCCACTTGGGACCAACATGAAAAGTATAATACCGATAATAAATGTGTAAAAAGGACTAATATAAAGTATTGGGCTTGTAATAGGCTTATTGGGCCTAAAACATGTAAATAAGTAAAACTAGTAAAACTAGTATAAAAAATGTTCCCAACACATAAACACTATAATGAATGAGTAAAAATGTACAATCCCACTTGATCATCATCATATATAAAATCATCATATATATACATAGTTATGATTTTTATAAAATCATTGGACAAGAGTCTAAGACAAGTATTATTTGTCTAGGTTTCCGTGATTGAAGCACGTACCGTACGTCCGAATTGCCGATAACCCGCCTTCCCACATCCACGTGAGTTCATAGCCTCGCAATCTTTTAAATGTTTTTATGAAATGTTTTATAAACCCGCGAGGGAGATAACAAAATAATTTTTATAAAATAAGACACTAGTTCTCCCGGTTGTCTGTTTATTGATTTCGACCCGAATGATTGTATGACCCGATGAATGATTAAATGACCCGATAGATGAAATGAAACGGATTATTAAAGTTAGGTTATGTCACTAAAAGTCCCATTAGCATGAATTGTGAACTACCGGGATTTGGTAGACGCTTATGCATATAATAGTACTATTTGGGGACGATCACCCCAGTTCGCGCCTTGACGGTTGATCCCGGTCGTGCCACATTGATTGGTAAGCGAATTTATGTATGAGAAGATTTACACAAGCGTGATTATTGTGAAGACACGCTAATTTAGATGGGAAAATGAGTTTCGGGTTAGCTACCCGTTGTTTGTTGTAGTAAGGTAACAATGTCATGCGACTTATAATAATCCAAATAACGAAATACTGCTATACGCACGGAATTACGATATATTGCCTGACTAGCAATACGGGGTCTTACTATTGATATTATGTTCGTGTTTTGGTTTTTCATAACCATATTCATCTAACGATTTTTATTTAACTCTATACAACATTATAAAACGTTTTGTATGATGTTTTTACGACATGGTTCGTATAATGATTTTGAAGACAAACGCCTATATTATGATTTTTGATAAGGATTTGTATAAAATGATTTTGGATATTTTATGGCCTATTATAAAGATTTGTACAAAATGATTTTCGGTAATAGTTATATACCGATGATATATTAATGGTTTTATTAAACTCTATGAATTCACTCGGCGTTATCGTTGACCTTTTCTTTTAACATGTTTTATCTTAGGTACTTGAAGGTAATTCTCGGGAAGACAACAAGAATTCATGGCCCACATTTAAATAATAATTTCCATTCAAATGCTTTGTAAAACTTGTATGAAATACTATGACTTGGGACCTATGTAAATTTGATATTTATGAATGGAAATGCTTTATTATTAAACGACGCGATTTTTATGCGTTGTCTATGATGTGAGTAATGTGCTATCCCGTAACACCAACGAGTCTTCCGCTGTATTGAATTGTGTAAATTTGGGGTTGTTACAAATATCATTCCCTCCCATTACGGCAAGCGACGTGGCTGATGCACCTCTCACGATTGAGGTAAGCATTGGAACCTACAACGTTCGCCGTATGTATGTAGATGTAGGGTCATCGGCGGAAGTACTCTACGAACACTGTTTCGTACAGCTATGACCAGAGATAAGAAGCTAATTTGTACCGGCCACGTCGCCACTCATTGGCTTTAGTGGAGACACTATATGGCCAATAGGACAACTGCGTCTACTAGTAAGCATTGGGAATGAAGAGCATTCCACCACGGCGTGGATGAACTTTATGGCGATACGCTCACACTCTCCATACAATGGGATTATTGGAAGACCAGGCATCCTGGCCATACGGGCAGTTCCGTCCACGGCTCACGGCATGATTAAGTTCCCTGTTGAAGGGGGAATTGTTACTATTTACAATTCAATTATGCCAGTGATAAGTCGTAGAAATACGTGTTTAGAAAAACAACGTATTATGGCAAGTATTAAACTCGACGATTTAGGAAAACCGATGAATCGAATAAATGCGGGTTCGTTCTCGAGGAGGTGTGTGAATTAAGTGTCAATTATATAAAATCAAGGGTTTGGATTAGTGACGTTTTTTGTTTGAGAGAGAAAAATTAAAGACGAGCTACGGCTACGATTAAACTACGACGAATGACGTAAAACGTGAACGTAAATACGTAAAACGTGAAAAAAATTTAAAATTAAACCTAAAATTTAATTAAAACTTAAAACTAAGTCTAAAATAATATAAATAAGGATAAAAATTCACTAAATAAATTTTAAAACCTTTTATTAATTAAATATTCAATTTTTAATGCTAATTAAAGCCCTAAAATTAAATATAATTAAGAAAAAGCCCAAAATATTATTTTATTGAACTAATAACTCACTTATATTATTTAAAGACTAAAAAGTATTTTTCCTAAATTTTAAATACTATTTTTCTATTTTTAAAACTCTAAAAACAATTTTTAAACTAAAATAATGATTAAAAATAATAAGATAATGCTAAAAAATAATTTGACTATTTTAAAAATCCTAAATTATACTAATGAATAGTACAAAAATGAAAAAGTTTGAAAAAGTAAATATTTTTCACTAAAAGACAAAACAAATTATAATTAAACCTATTTAAACTTAAATTAAATCTAAAAATTAATAAAAAAAGATGAACAGTAAAATATTTTTTAACTAAAAATCTTAAAATCTTTTTCTTAATCTAAGAAAATTTTCAAAACTAAAAAATATACACTTTTGGCACTAAAACACAAAAACAGTCAATTAAAAATTAATTTAAAATGCAATTAAATCTAAAAAATAAAGAATGAACACTAACTAAAAAATAGACTTACTAGAAAAATCAGAAATTAAATAAGAAAAATAATGAAGTTAAAATCAGCTAAAAATTCCTAAATAAGTTCACAAAAGACCAAAAATATAGAAACTGAAAGTGACATGTGGACTGATTTTGTCTTTATGCTCAGCAGGGGGAACTTTTACCCTAGCAGTGGGAACTTGGTTCCCACTGACTTCAATGAAAATCAGGTCTGGGCACAAAAGTGATTGTGGATTGCTTGTTTGCTGATTTTATTGGGAACCAATGGCACCCCCACAACCAGTGGGGTTGTGGGGAGTCAAGAAAAATATAAAAACAACAAGTCACTTTACAAAATCAAGCACAAACACCCCTAATGCAGTCACTGGTCTGGGAAAGGGGTCTGGATGGAGGACTGCTGATCTAATTGGCAATTGGGTGAGTTTTGGTGGGCCAAAACTCACTCAATTGGTTCACAAATCTTCACAATTCAAGCACAACTCCTAACCTAACCAGAATCCTATCAAGCTCTAAGATGTAATTGGCAAAAATCTCAAAATCAAGGCAGTTCAATGCTTACTGATTTTAGCAATGGTTTTTTCCAAACTTGAGCATACAAACTCTTTCAAAAACTTACCAAACTGAAAAATAAATACTGAAAACACTTACATCTAACAAAGCAAGTATGATTAGATCAGTTACAAGCCAAACCTATGTCACAAGTTCAACTGAAACCTAGATCCAAACACTCCTTTAAAAATAGAAAAATGAAATTTAACCTAGAGATTATACTCTAACTAGCACCAATTCATTCAAATCTGATTTAACATGCTCCAAACAAACAAATATCATGCATTAGTCTAACATCCTAACAGCCTAATTCTCTAAATCATCATAACTAAAAAAAAAAGAAATTTCCAAAGCAAGTATAGAGAGTAAAAGTCTTTATTACCTAGTGAGCTTACATCCAAGCTTCACAAAGGCTAGCTTAAGCCTTCTCCATCAAGCTCGGGCTTGAGCTTATGAAATTTAGAAAAGAGCTTGTTGGTATGTGGAGATAATGATGATGATGAACCAAGAAAAGCCCACCACCATCCAATATGCACAATTTGTAACCTGCTATGATCAAACAAAGAAAAGAGAGATAGTGACCTGGAATAATAGCTCATAAGAGTATAAGCCTGGCTTATTAATTAAGCCAGCTTATCAACTTATAGCTTATAGAAAAAAATGGTTTTCTAAACTGATTTCTTTCAACCAAAAATGAACCAAAACTGAAAACTTTGAATATTTTTGGCAAAACTTATCAAAATCAGTAAACTCCTTTTTAAAATTCCACTTTCACGTCATTTTAAAATAGGTTTCAAGACTCTTCAAAATTTTTTACCAAAAACTTCAAAAACGGATTTTTGAAAACTTTCTTGTAACTTAACTAAATTGAAAAAATAATGGAAAGATTTTACTAAGAAGAAATAAAAATGGAAAAAGGAACTCAGAATTATGCAATTTTTAAACTTTTCATTTTCATTCTCATTCATAAGCCTAGAAAATTACAATTTCTGGAACAATAATACAAGTGACACACCACTTGTATTTATACTGAATGTAGGACTATTATAGAATAAAAAATGAAAACTGAAACCCTAGCTAGTCATTTCCTCTTGTGGCCTTGGTCAAGATTCTTCAAGTTTCGTCAAAGGGGTCCTCATGTGATCGAAAGTGATGTGCAAGCTGTCTTTCTTGATCTTGGACATCTATTCCTTTGCTTTGGGACCAAGTTTGGTTCTTGGTCGTTGGATAGCTGTAAGATTCATTCTTTACCAAAAATGAGGGAGCAGGGGAGGGTCGTGGGGGCCACTAGTATCACGGGAAAGGAGTGTTTATGAGTGGGATGGGTTTAGGATCAGTGTAATCAAGGTTCTGGAAAAGGATTAGCAAAACCCCTTTGTTTCTGACTTAATTGGACCTGGGATGATTTTAGGGTTTATAGGTGATTAAGAGTGAGTTTAATCTGTTTTGGGGGAGGATTAGTTTTAAAAGGTATTTAATGGAGGGAAAGTTATAAACTGATTATAAAATCAGTTATTCACATTGGTGGAAGGTGACGTGTGACGTGTGGGAGTTCTGATTGGTGGAGGTCTGATAGTAGTTGAGGTGGCAGGCTAGGATAGGCTGGGGTTAGTTATGTTGTCTGGCCATTTTGGCCCCCCATTTCTCTTTGTCTTGTCAAATAAGTCTTAACAGCATAAAACACAATTTCCTTTGTTATGAAGTTTGAAACTTCATAGTTTGGCCCCAAAAATTTATCAAAGCTTGTTCCAAGGGCTTGTTGTGTCATTTGATCAATCTTCAAGGGCTAAACATGCACATACTTGATATTTTAGGGACCCACAAGTAATTTTGAGGATTTACAGGGGTTTAAAATAACAAGTCTTCTAAAGTTGAGGGACTATTCTTGCCAATTCTTCAAACTTCAAGGACTTGATAGGAAAATCATGATTCGGGTCCGGTTCTTTGTGCGGCTTCGTTTCCCGTGTTCGTTTTTGCTTCATTCTTGTGATCTTTTTTTGATTACACGATATCCGTACCTAAAATACACAAGACACAAATACAAGCATATATAGGGGTATTTTGATGATATTTTAAGCGTTTTAAGCCCGATTTGGACGATGAGACTATGTATAATTGCAGTCTCATCACTCCCCATACTAAACCATTATCGCGTCCCCACGCAATGCTAGAATTAAGTATCTTAGCACTTCCAAAATTCATTTTACGATGACATTTATTGAAAACGTAAACTTTAATAAACTACTACATGCGTTTTAGACATAATGTATTGTTTTCGTCACGATAAAGCGACTTTTAGTATCATAGAATAAGAAAACGTGAATGCCTCATAGAGATAAGTTCGTCATCCTCGATTTTACTCGATTCCATGCTAAGCGTGTAACGAGATCATTGTTATTATAAGTTAGCAACATAATCATATCTTATGAGTGTTAATTACGAACCTAAACTCCCTTATTCCTACTTGGTATCTCTTTTATTTTATTTTTGTCTTGAATGTTTCACAAGGATACATTATTTGATTTATGCGATAATAGAGATTTGGGTCTAAAAATAGAGTCCTAACGGTGTAACCAAGACCATCGAATTAATAACCCCTCCTAATAGACAACGATGTCAAAAAATTAAGTCAACGAGAAGAATCGATAAAAACGGTTTTATAACGGTTTTGAACATAAGACTTATTACCAAGACTTTTATACGCCCCGTAACGGAAGGGCCTTATTATCATAGTTTTACCTCCATCTTTTATTCAACTTCGCCATGAAGCTTTTATTATGACTTCGGTCTTGCCTTGCCTTTTATTATCCTCCTCATAGGTGGTTTTATTGGCCAAAGACGTATATCCTCACGCTAAGGTGAATTTTGGATCTTTAAAGCTTCAAAGATTAAGGCTTGATTCACTTTCAATTTTGCATAGATTTTTCGGCCTTGTGAGCTTCAAATTGTTTGCTTGATTTAGGTGAGCACTTGAAATCTTATTATTGGGTGAAGCTTTCGATTATTCGGGTTGCCAATACTTCAAAACCGTGGCGCTGGCGATACCTTAATGTTTTCCTAATTTAATTACATGGAAGCTACTAAAACAAATAGAAATCAACAATAGTGACTAAAATGCTAAATCAATATTTATTAACAATTTATTATAAAAGCGTGGGGAGAATAAGCTAATAATTACTACTCATGAGATCGTGAAAGATTACGAGACTTATAAATAACTCTATCATTTCTCGTCCTCATTTAAGAGACTTAGCCTAAAAAGTTAAGGAATCGAAGCTAAGTGCTCAACACGCACGGTCGAGTCAAAAATTACTCTTATTCTCACCATCGGAAAACCTACATTCGTGTCTTAAACACTTATGAAAAATACGAAAAAATTTAAAATTGGGCCATTTTTAGCCTTATTTGCAACAAAACGATAACAAAAAGATGAAAATTAGATTGGGTGGTGACGTAAGCAAGGTGAAGTATCTACTCATCCCCATACTAAAACTAAACATTGTCCTCAATGTTTCGAGTCTAGGGGTGAAAACCCCCATACTAGAGACGTAGTCGAATGCTTAATCTCAAGCATGGAAAGGGTAAAACGAATAACCTAAAAGCCGTTTATGAATTATGCTAATAAGATTAACGTTAGAACATAAAAGGATATCATCGGATATAGAAATCTCCAAAGGCAATGATCGAAGCTCGAGTGCTACGTAAAACAAACACGAGAGGCTTCAATGATGTCGATGTACCTAATGAATCACAATCACTAACAACCACGGAACAAAGGTTGGAAGAGCACAAGTCCCCTCACATTAAACTAATTAGAAAGCGATAATATGTACATGGATAAGCATGGGTCTCCCCCACGAGGCACCTTGTTTTTGATAAACGAGTCAAAAGCTCGACTCGAATCCCCATAAATGTGATCATTTAGGGATATCCTTGGTTCGGTCATTTTTGGTGGGACTTACATGAGATCAAGGCCCAAAAGCAACAGTGAATAAAGGCAAAGCCTTTATACCGGGATCAAAGATCGCGTCTTCGTTTTCGGATGATAAACGAAACAACACGACTTTCAACATCATCGTCCGAAAGGGACACAAGAAAATAGAATGAGAAGAGAAGGGTGGGACATTGGGTGGGCAAACGAATCGAGTTACTCGAGGTAAACTCATACCGTAAGTGTAGAAGGATCTTCTAGTGACTACTTCGGTAAAAGACCGAGATTTTATCTTAAACGTGATACCGGGGTCAAAAATCTCGTCCTTAGTGGAGAAGTGTGAGGAAACAAATGGGGCTTCCCCCACACTAGATCCACATAAATCGTCGTCAAAAGAAGTAGACGCGTTTGTAGCAAGTTCAATTAAGCGAGGTGATGAAGGAGTTATCTTTGGAAAATCTTTAAAATTGATTTTAAATTCATTCCCTTTTTCATTTTTTAACTCATTGTTACGAAAACCCAAGTTGATTAAATTGAAGATATTTGGTGTTTCTAAAACAATTCTAGGCACACTTAAAATTTTCACATTTATCTTGAAGGCGGGAGGAGGATTTGAATTTTTAAAACGTGAATCGACTAATAAAATATCTCCCTCCGGGCTAACGCAACGGTTCTCATCAAACTCGAAAATCGAAGGCGGGTTATCAAGAATACGTTTGATCTCGGAGAAATCGCCATCGGGATCAAAAACGTCTTCTCTTCCTCGTCGAAGAGGTTGGAAATCAATTTATCGACAGTCGAGTCGCTAGCTCCAACCGTCGTGAAACTAGGAATAGAAGTCTCTTTGATTGAAGATTTTGCCTTTGTCATTTCGACCTTGATGCAGTATTTTTGTACACTTGATCTTAGGAAAAACAAAGCGACAAAAGCGGGTAAGTATTAAGTATAACGTTTTGTGAAAAACGCGAATACTCGTCGTCGAGTTCGTTCTCGGTGGAGGTATGGTGTTTAGCCAAAAATATTTTAGACGTTATTTAATTCGAGTGATTACGCTTTTGAAAAGAGGGAAATAAACGAAAACAGAAACGAGTTACGTTAGAAACGGTCGAAAACGCTTAAACGTACGAACGTAAAAACGCGACCCAACGAAAAATTTCACCAAAAAATAATTAAAAATCACTAAAATGTTCTAAAAATCCTAACTAAAAAAGTATATAAACGAAAAAATTTGAAAGTTTTTTAATTATTTATTATTAATTTTTAAAATTAAATAAAAATCCTAAAAAATAAAATAACTAAGAAAAGGATAAAATAAAAATTTTAAAATTTACGAAAGAAAATTGATTTTTCCTACATTCTAAATGACAAAAGAAAATTTTGTAAAAAAGAATCATATTTTTTTGGCTTTTATATTTTTTACTATGAATTAATAAAGATTAAAACTAATTAAATGGTTTAAGAATATTAAATGATTTTTCAAAAATTCCAAAAATTTACATAAAGTGCTAAATATTGTTAGAAAACTAGGAAATATAATAAGCTGAAAATATAAGCCCAAACCAGCTCGAAATAAGCTCATTATAAGCTGAAAGTCAAAATTAAGAAAAACAAAACAAAGGGTATAAAAAAAAGATTTTGTAAATCTAACAAGAAAAAGTATGTGGTGCAGTTGGTTATGGGGTGTGGGTTTGGGGCGTTGGAAACAGATGCAGGAGGTTAGTGGTTCGATTCCAACTGCTGACATTTTTCATATTTCTTTTTTATCAGCTTAATAAACAATGTATAAAAGAAAAATGAAAGGGACAAATAGCACAAAAACACTGATAGAGAAGATGGTGATGTGGAATGCTGCTATGTCTGCTTGTATCTGTGGGTTAGGAGTTCAAACCCCCTTGACAACAACTTTTGCTCATTTTGTTTAATATTTGGCTTGACAGCTTATTTGGCAAGATGCAGCAAGCCAAGGACAGCAATTGGCTTGTCCTTGGTTGATAAGCGTTTAAAAAGTCAGATACACACAGCAATCACAACACAAAAGCAGGATTGAAAACTTCAAGCAAACTAAGTACAATGAACAGTAGCTATAAAATAAATAAAAAACTACTACACTATTTAAAGACAAACAGCTACTAACTATGTCATGACAATAAAAAGTTTAATAACAACTAGCTTTTTTTTCTTTATTAACAACAAGATTATTATAAGAAACTCAATGTAAAATTCCAAATCCTATCAATTCACTACTGCATCTACTGTCCACTGTGATAGCAAATTACATTGACTTGGGGCTACAAAATCTAACTGTGATACCAAATGTAACTAGTGACATTAGTTATACAACTTTGTTCTATAACAGGAGCTAGTTTACGACAACACTAGACTTTGGCAGCAACTATCTTACTAGGTAAAGTTTCGACAGAAAATGCTTTGGACATCATACACTTTAGACATCAAGGGTTAACCAGAATGAACAAATAAAAACTATGGTCGAGAGCCAAATTATTGACAGTAACAAAGTGGCCTAAAGCCCCTTTTGGAAACAACTTACACCGAAAACACGATTTGAGCTATGTTTGAAAGATCAGATGATCAGAGTGGGTTGTTTCCACAATACCAATAACAACAAACGGTGGGTATGTAAGGACTTTGAGCTAATGACGATAACTAAAAATAAGCCAAAATGAAAAACTAATTAATAACAAACCAACCCTATACTATGAACTAACATACGTAAAAGTTTCAAGTCTTAACTCATGGTCTAAGCTCCCTAAAATTTATCTACATCAGACCTCGACTAGAACAATAAAAACGACAAATAATTGAGGAAAAAGTATCTTACGTTTTTTAGCTATTAAAACCTTTAACTCTTGAAACTTATAGCATTTAAAATTAGGCCAAAAGTGGGCTAGAAACCATCATGAAAACAACACTACTTAGATTAAAGCCTATGATTCTTATGACCAAAAAATTCATAACGGTCACAATAGTATGGTTTTAAACTAAGCAATAAAAAACTGTAGACAACAAAAATAAGCAAACAATACAGTAAATAAGATAGTGAATTAAGCATAGACAAAATATGGGCAGTAATAAGCTATAAAGCGGAAAGTACTCACAAAGGGGTCTAGAGCTTGTCAAACTCCTAACACACAACCTTACAATCCCTCTCAACCTCTTTTCAACTTTAACCAACCCAACAAGCTGTGCGAGCTTATTTGAAAAGCTTATCACCCCAATACACAAAAAAGAACCAAAGGAAATGTCTTCAAACCAAGAGAACTTCGGCTAAAAATCTTCAAATGGCTCCAAACAGTGAACAATCACCCTCTTGATAAACTTCCCTTTTTTTCCTGTCCCAAATCGTAACACTCCCTTTTTATTATTCCTTTCGGTAACAGTAACAAACAACAAAAACACAAACTCCCTTTTTTTTTCTTGCGTCAAATAAACAACAACAACAAAATGCAACTTCTTTATTTTTCTTTTGGTATCGAACAATAAAGGACAGCAATACACCTTTTTTTTCTTTCGAACACAGTAACTCAACAAGAAGATAAAACTTTTGGAACACAGATTTATTATAACTTAATACCAACTTTTAGAAGATGATAAGGAATTATATTTTCTTAAAAAACACCAACTTTCATTAATTCAAGAAGGAATTACAATAAGGATAAAATAAATCTGGAACAATGGAACCCAATCTTTCATTCATAAAAAAATAGGATTACAAATTTTTTAAGAGAAAAATTGGAACAACTAAAACTAAGGGTCTTATGTGCTTTATATAGTAGCTACATGTTTCTAGAAACAAAACAAAACCTAAGAACCCTAATGCTTGTTAATCCGAAAATACCCCTTGAGTCTTGGACTTGTTCTTGGTCAAAAGCAGAAACATGTGATTGACAGCAAGGTTGAAGCAATCTGAGCCTTTCAAAAGATGTGGGGAACAAGCAATTGGCCTTGAATCGTTGGATGAGTCAAAATGGCAGGTTTTGTTAAGAAACCCGTGAAGCATCTTGGGTTGTGGGGGAAAATTAGGATGAAAGGTCGCAATCCTGGGCACATGGGTGTGTTTGTTGAGCTGTAGCGAACTATTCCACATCACTAATTTACAAAACCCCACTTTTTTGTGCTTAATTAATCTGGGGTTAGGACTAGGGTTCATGATGGAACAGTAGTTAAAATGATCTTTCTTGGGGGATTTAGAAAATGTTTAGCACGTTCTGTTTTTATTATTATTGTCTAACATGGGTTTGGGTAAATGGAATGGGTAAATGGGTAGGTTTAATAAGATATGGGTTTGTTTTTAACACATTTGGCCCCCAGTCTTCAAACAACTCTTCAAATCAACTCAAGCAGAATTTTATCACCTTTTCTTTTGTAATAAGTTAGGCTTAGTTACAAATTAAGTCCTTGTGTTTTATATCTCATGAAAAAGGACTTAAAATGCACTTTGTAATATCTTCAAGGGGAATTATTGTCACAACATAAATCTTCAAGGATCAAAGTTGTACAAGCTTGATTCTTCAAGGGTATAAAGTGACAACTTGTGAAACTTGAGGGACCAATCTTGCAATTTCTTCAAACTTCAAGGATTATTTTTAGAAAATCATCAATTGGGTCCGGTTCATTGTGCGGCTTCGTTTCCCGTGTTCATTTTCCTTTGTTTCTTGTGATCTTTTTATCTTTTTCTCGATATCCGTACCTAAAATACACAATGAACAAACATAAGCATACTTTGGGGTATTTTAATGATATTTTAAGCATTTCAAGCCCGATTTGGACGATGAGACTATGTATAATTGTAGTCTAGTCACTCCCCCATACTAAACCATTGTCGTGCCCTCACGCAATGCTAGAATAAAGTATCTTAGCATCTCCAAAATTCATTTTTGTGTGACATTTATTGAAAACATAAACTTTAATAAACTACTACACGTGTTTTAGACATAATGTATTTTTTTTATCACGATAAAGTAACTTTTAGGGTCACAGAATAAGAACACGTGAATGCCTCATAGAGATAAGTTCTTCATCCTCGATTTTCGCTTGATTCCATGCTAAGCGTGTAACGAGATCATTGTTATTATAAGTTAGCAACACAATCATTACTCATGAGTGTTAATTACGAACCTAGACTCCCTTATTCCTACTCAGTATCTCTTATATTTTATTTTGTCTTAATGATCACGAGGATACATCATTGAGTTTTGCGTGAATAGAGATTAAGTCCAAAAATAGAGTCTTAACGGTGTAACCAAAATCATCAAATTAATAATTCACCTTAATAGACAACGATGTCAAAAAATTAAGTCAACAAAAAGGATCGATAAACACGATTTTAGAACGGTTTTGAACATGAGACATATTACCATGACTTTTATTATCCGCCTCATCATCGGTGGTTTTATTATCATGATTTACCTCCATCTTTTATTCAACTTCGCCATGAAGCTTTTATTATGACTTTGGTCTTGCCCTTGTCTTTTATTATCCGCCATCATCGGTGGTTTTATTATGACTTGACGTATATCCTCACGCTAAAGCGAATTTTGGATCTTTAAAGCTTCAAAGATTAAGGCATAATTCACTTTCAATTTGGGCATAGATTTTTCGGCCTTGTGAGCTTCAAATTTTTGCTTAATTTAGGTGAGCACTTGAAATCTTATTATTGGTTGAAGCTTTGATTATTCGGGTGCCAATACTTCAAAACCGTGACGCTGGCGATACCTTAATGTTTTCCCAATTTAATTACATGGAAGCTACTAAAACAAATTAGAAATCAACAATAGTGACTAAACCGCTAAATCAATATTTATTAACAATTTATTATAAAAGCGTGGGGAGAATAAGCTAATAATTACTACTCATGAGATCATGAAAGATTACGAGACTTATAAATAACTCTATCATTTCTCGTCCTCATTTAAGATACTTAGCCTAAAAAGTTAAGGAATCGAAGCTAAGTGCTCAACACGCACGGTCGAGTCAAAACTCTTATTCTCACCATCGGAAAACCTACATTCGTGTCTTAAACACTTATGAAAAATACGAAAAATTTTAAATTTTTGCAATTTTTAGCCTTATTTTGCAACAAAACGATAAAAAAAGATAAACTTTGGAAAGCGTGAAGGTTTGGCAAGGCAAGTATCTATTCACCCCACATACTAAAGTTAAACATTGTCCTCAATGTTTCGTGTCTAAGGGTAGGATACCCCCATACTAGAGACGTAGTCGAATGCTTAATCTAGCATGGAAAGGGTGTAACCGTTAAATTAATAGCCGTTTATGAAGTGTGCTATAAACCTAAGGTTAGAACATCAAAGGATATATCATGGATATTGAGAAAGTCTTCAAAGCAAACGATCGAGTGCTCCCATAAAACGAACACGAGAGGCTCCAATCGTGAAGATCATGATCATCTAAAAACCACAATTCACAAACAACCATGGAACAAAGGTTGGAAGGGCACAAATCCCCTCACATTAAACTAATTATAAATCAATAATATGTACATGGATAAGCATGGGTTTCCCCCACGAGGCACCTTGTTTTTGATAACCGAGTCAAAAGCTCGACTCGAATCCCCCATAAATGTGATCATTTAGGGATAATCATGGTATGGTCAATTTTTAGTGGGGCTTACATGATAAACAAGGCCCAAAAACAACCGGTATTAAGGACTAAGTCCTTTGATGGTGCAAAATACCGGGATCGAAGATGGCGTTCTCATTTTCATTGGAAAAACAAACCAACGCCACTTAATCATGTGTCAACACAAACCCAAAGGGTTTAAAGAAAATAGATGAGAAGAAATAGAAGGGTGGGACAATGGGTAAGTCACAAAAACATTGAGCTACTCGAGGTAGACTCGCACCAATCAAATAGAAAGATTTTCCATTTATTGCATCGGTGGAAGACCGAGATTTCTCTTTATAAGCAATTCCGGGATCAAATATCTCGTCCTCGGTGGAGAAAGGGAAGGGAACATAAGGGGTTTTCCCCACACTTGATCCACACAAAGCATTGTCAAAAGGAGAAGACGAACTTGTAGTACTCAAAACACGAGGTGATGACGGAGTTAGCATTGTAGAAAAATCTTTTAAATCCAATTTAAAATTTTTCCTTTTTCATCTTTTAAACTCTCCTTATGAAAACCCGACTTGATTATGTCAAAAATATTTGGTGTTTCTAAAGCAATGTTAGTCACACTAAAAATTCTCACATTTGAAAATCGTTTTGGTTTTGGTGGTGGTAAGTTCTCAAAACGTTTGCTAACAAAGAAAACTTCCCCATCGGGGTAAACATATTCATCATCCGAAGAATCATTCGTGATTGGAAACGTAGGCTTAAGACTCTTAACCTCCACCGGCAGAGGGGACGAAAAATCGTTTTTATCATCAACTCCTAAAACTCTTTTTGAAATCCTTCTGCAAATGTTTTTGATGGGATTAACATTGTTCAAAGACGTGATAGAATACACATGAGAAAGTGTAGAGTTTTGAGTTGCATTTATGACGAGTTCTTCCTCATTGAAACGTAGAGTGATCTTCCTAGCATGCACATAGATAAGTGCTCTCGAGGTATCCAAAAATGATCGACCTAAAATTAGAGGAACTTTAGGATCGATGGGAATGTCAACAATGATAAAGTCCACGGGATAGTAGAACTTCCCAACTTTCAAGAAGACGTCCTTGGCTACTCCACAAGCTAGAATCGTAGAATGATCGGCCATCTCGATTGACATTCTTGAAGGAGTGAGATTAGGAAGATTGAGTGACTTAAAAATCTCAAGAGGCATTAAATTTATACGAGCACCAAGATCGGCCAAGGCGTAGCACTCCTCCATATCTTGTATTGCACATGGGATTAAAAATTTACCAGGATCACCAACTTTTTGAGGTATGCGGCTAAGAAAACGAAGAACAACTAGACGACTTTTTCAATTTCTCTTTGTTATTCAACATACTTTTAAAGTTTGCGGCAAATCGAGGCATCATGACCAAGGCGTCAGCAAAACTTATATTAAAATGTAAGTCACGAAACATTTTCATAAAAAGTTCAAATTGATAATTATTTCGTTCTTGTGCCTTTTCCTTGTTTCGTCTTGAAGGGTAAGGTAAGGGTGGTGTGGGTTGGGGCATAGGCAACGGCCCTCGAATCTCGGGTTCCACTATTGGTATTGGTTCAACCGTAGGTGTGGTTTGAGCGGTACTTCGTGGGCTTGGAATTTGCTCCTTTTCTACCACCACCTCGGGTTCTTTCTCTTTTTCCTTCTCTGTAGAAGTACTTGGACGAGAAATGGGTTCTTTGAAAGTTTTACCACTACGAGTAGTAATAACCTTCAATTATCCTTTCGGGTTTATGATGGTATCACTAGGAAGACCACCCGAAGAAGAAGGTTTACACATGATAGCTTCAAACATTTTTCCCATTCGATCTTCAAACTTAGATTACCTAGCATCCGCTTTTAACAATTCTTGCTTAATCTCATGTTGACCTTGCTCCATTTTTTGTTGATTTTGTTGGAGACGTTGAACATTTCATTCCATTTTATTAGCATGAGTCTTAAGTTC
Source organism: Glebionis coronaria (assembly GCA_025667525.1). Taxonomy (NCBI): domain Eukaryota; kingdom Viridiplantae; phylum Streptophyta; class Magnoliopsida; order Asterales; family Asteraceae; genus Glebionis; species Glebionis coronaria. The sequence goes on from CM046875.1 coordinate 213,658,220, forward strand.
ATTAGCAAGTTCGTTTTTAAGCTCGTTTTTCAACTCGGATCTTAAGCTAACCATTTCACGTTGCATATTATCAAACTTAGCATCGTTTGCTTTAGCATGATTCAAAAATTCTCTGTAAAACCCGCATGCTTTTACCATGAATAGTACCCTTAAGATCGTACGTACTAGATTAAAACTTTCCTTTTATAGTATGATTACGCTCACGTGTTAGAATTATAAGTATTACGTACGTGTTAAAACACGATAAGTATTTATTATGTACGAACACACAATAATTATTTAAACAATAATTAATCACGAACATGCGATCATGAAATCATGAACGTAATTTAATCACGAGCTAATATTAATTACGTATATATATTTATTACGAACACGAATAAATATATTAAGTCACGGTTAATATTTAACGAGAACACATAAAACACGAACACGACTAAACACGAACGAACACTAAAATAAATAGACTCAGAAATAGGTACGAATACCTCATGTGGGGCCCCCTTACCCGCGGCTACACCAAAAAGTGGTGGGCCAAGCCCATCAAATTTTACTAACAAGGGGGTTAAGGTAAATCTTTTAGTCATTTTTCACTTTATAGTAAATTAACAAAAACCCTAAAAAGATTTTTCTCCTTCTCCTTGCTCTCTCCGCCGCATATACAAGACACAAAGGGGGTGTTCGTTTGATTTTGATCTTGAATTTTGTGCAAGTATTCGTGTGTGTTCATCCTCGTTTGATCCACGCATTCGGTATACCTTTTTAATCCTGTCTTTTATGTTTTGATTTAATAAATTAAATAAGATCATGATGTTTTTAAAAAGCTAATTAAAAACATAAATTAAACATGTAAATGGTTATGGGGTAAATCAAAACATGGGATTTAGGGGTGTTTGATGTGGCCGACGCCTAAACCGAACCCCCAAGGGGTCTCGGTTTGGCTTGTAAACCACCACCGAGACCTCATGGTCTCGGTTTGGTGGTGTGGGTCCCACGGCAGCAGCAAACAAGGGAGAACCCCGAAGTGGTTCGGGGTATGGTGTCGATTACGGGTCCGGTTCATGGTTTCTAGTCATGATCCGGTTCATTGTTTACGTTAAGGTTTATGATTTTAATAGTTTTATGTTAAAGATTAAATTAATAAAACATGACATAATTAATTTAATAAACATGACTTAGGTTATAATTTAATTATTAGATCATGGATTTTTAACCTAAGTATTTATATTTTCTAGACTTTATAATTAACTAATTATTAAAAACCATGGTTATAATTAATTAATTAACATGACTTAGGTTATATTATTAATAGTTAATAATACATGTTTTAACCTAAGTATTTAACTTTATTTAATTAAAAACATGATATATTTAATTAAATACTTTTAACTTATAGTTTATTTAAATTACATGTAATAATTAATAAACTATACCTTATATCATTATGACTTAGAAAAATAATCTGAAAACACTTAAGCTTATATACTTAGCTTATTTAACCAGCTTATATCTAATTATGGAAACTTTATATTTTTAGAAACTTATTAAATTAAGGCAGCTAATCTATTTATGGAAACTTTCTATTTTTAGAAACTTATCTATTTTAAGCAGTAATTCTATTTTTGTAAACTTTCTATTTTTGGAAACTTTGTATTTTTGGAAACTTTCTATTTTTGGAAACTTTCTATTTTTGGTAACTTTCTATTTTTGGAAACTTTCTATTTTAGGAAACCTGCTATTTTTAGAAAGTTACTTATTATTACACAGTAAGTATAATCATACATGAAATACAAGTAATACTTAATCAGAATAGACAGAATATAAGATAAACATAGTTTAAAGCTTAAAACAGTAAAACATGACATGAGCGTATAAACTAAGCTAAGACATGACATAAAACCAGTTAAGTATTTAGTAATCAGATACTTATACACGTATGTATTTATGTAGCATTAGTGATACCGAAGTAGGACTCTCCTCAGTTCGTCTTCTTCGTTCACTGGACATAAGGTACAGATTCCCGTCCTTTCAGTATGGACATTCTTTCCTTATTAGGATTCCCCGTATGCAGCCAACTGTTTTCCCGTAGTATAAGTTTATATGTTTGATTTGCTTATGTTTAATTTAGAATACCTATAGCCATATACATGCATGACCAGTTTCACCTAGTTATGGAGGTACCATAACCATAACACTAGAGGCACTGGTGTTATGACTTCCCCACGGCAGAGTGATTGCTCGTGGCGTCCCTTCAGCTTTTGGCCATATTATTATATTTATCATGTGGGGCGTATGGGTGCATCCTAGTTACATGTTTTCAGCAGATTACTCAGTGTGAATGTGGTGTGTGCCTTGCATCCTTCACAAGGAGCTGATCCCTCCTACCAAAACCAGTATATTAAATTAGAGACAGCCCCTCTAATTTGCATGATGAGGTCACCCCTCCAAGTATTCATGCACGGTGGATTTTCATGACCTATATTGGCTAATGGTAGAATATGTTAAACAGTTTTTATAAGATAAACATAAGGCTTTTCAAACTATAAAACCAGTTTTACCAAGACTTAACCGGGTTATTCGGGACTTAGTTTCTTCGGCTGTTATATGCTTATATGCTTATACTATTCATGCTTTATTGTACATCCGTGCACTGAGCGTATTGCTCAGCCGTTTTCCTTTTCTATGTTCCCAAAACGGCAGGTACTCAGGGACGCTCGTAGACTTTAAGCGTACGTGCATATGGACTGGAAGCTTTCTAGCCTTTCTTTACTTTATGCATTATCTTTACTTTGATACTCTTGCCATGGACATTGTTTAGTCCTTTCATTTACAGTACTTATGTTTGTGTGTGATGAGCTTTACTTTTGGACTACCGATGTTTGATTCTGGTATTTTCCTTTTATGATCATGTAATGTTTAGACATTTATCCTTGTATGCTTCGATGACACGCCATAATTATGTGTGACATTCCATTATCAAAATGGGGTGTTACATTCTCCTTGAAGATTTTTGGTGTGATCATTTTGAAAACCTTGGGTAGTATTTTGAAAATCACGGTTTTGGTTTTGGTTTGAAATTTTCCCATTTCCACTTTGATAATTACCCTTATTGAAGTTACGTTGATTTCCTTGGTAAGCACCACTTTGATTGTTGTTTCGATAGTTGTTAGCATTTTGATTTTGTGGAGCTTGATTTTGGCGGGAACCTTGACCGTTTTGGTTATAAGTTCCCGTGGCTACATAAGCATTCGAAGTGTTACCATCTGCGGTAATGCACTAGGAAAAATCATGAGCTCCACCACACGAAATACAACTCTTGGAAACCGCCTTAACCGATGCGGAATTCAAAGCATCTTGTGCTTTCCAATGAGTCATAAGAGTCAAAAACCTATCGAAAAACCGATTCTCCTCATTTGCTTCATCTTGCAAGGCACTCATTTTACGAGACGACGATGAACCCATAGTGGCAACACTCGGTGTGATACGAGGGCAATAAACCTTAGATCTATTCTCAATGATTTTTAAAGCCTCATCGGTCGTTTTGCACAAAAAATTACCACCCGCGGCGGCATTTAAGTAATCTCGTTCATGATCATTAAGCCCATTATAAAAAGTTTCAATTTGATGCAATTCGGAAAAATCATGGTGTGGACATTCATATAACATTTCTTTAAACCTTTCCCAAGCCATTGAAAAACTTTCATTTGACCTTTGAGTAAATCGTGAAATCTCGTTTTTCAAATGTGTTGTTTTAGATGGTGGAAAAAATTGATTCACTAATTTAGAAACGAGATCACCCCATGTCAAAATCGAATTTGGGGGTTCTTTCTCGAGCCATATCTTGGCGGGTCCATCTAACGAGTATGGAAACAACATCATCTTAATGGCATCGTGTGGTACATCCTTGGTGGGTGCTTGAAGCAACTCCATCATAGTACGATTACCCATGATAGCTTCTTGTTCTACAATAGGTTCCTCCCTTTGAGTTTCTTCACTAGAAAGATTAGGAGTAGGTGTTTGACTCCTTTCGGTTTCTACGTTTACGTGCACGTCTTGCTTGATTACAAGTGAGCATAAACGTCACGTACAACGTGGGGATGATCAAAGAAGATTCTTTTTGGTGTTTTTAACTTTTTCAATTTTTTTGGATTTTTGATTATTTTTACTTTTTTTTGGATTTTGGAATTGTATAAAGTAGACAAAAATCTACAAATCTCCTCCTTAATCAAATCTCTTGATTAAAGAAGCCTCAAGGAATGAAAACGATCACGTGAAGTGAACGCCTTCGATGACTTTAGAACGTTGGTGGAACACCAAAACGTTCAAGAGGGTTTAATCAAATGAAACCAAGAAAGTATATATGATACTTAATAATACTTTGGGCGGAAAAACCCTCGATTAGCTCTCAAAATCAAATACTCACAAGCAAGCGGGGAAACGAGGCGGCACGAAGCACTTAAGAGCCTTTTTCCTTAGGGTATATTTTAAAATACCCGCCTTATACCCACCTTATAGTTTGTATTTTTCAAAATCGAGCTTCACGAAAGTATTTATCTTTGCCTTTCTTTCTTGTTTGAGATTCGAATACAATGATTGGGTAATGACCTCCCAAGTCAAGGTTGTGTTTTGGCACTTTTGGAGTACTTGTGAATTTATTGTTCTACGTATACAATATAGTAATAGTATTCACACAAAAAACGAAAAACCAATAATACATATTAGTAGAGTGCTACTAATACAAATACTATTTATGGTTAGTATATAAAAACAACAATGTCCAAATCAAAACACAACACGCCTCACCGGCAGCGGCGCCATTTTGTGATGCAGTATTTTTGTACACTTTATCTTAGGAAAAACAAAGCGACAAAAGCGGGTAAGTATTAAGTATCACGTTTTGTGAAAAACGCGAATACTCGTCGTCGAGTTCGTTCTCGGTGGAGGTATCGAGTTTAGCCAAAAATATTATAGAATTTATTTAATTCGAGTGATTACGCTTTTGAAAAGAGGGAAATAAACGAAAACGGAAACGAGTTACGTTAAAAACGGTCGAAAACGCTTAAACGTACGAACGTAAAAACGCGACCCAACGAAAAATTTCACCAAAAAAAATTAAAAATCACTAAAATGTTCTAACAATCCTAACTAAAAAATATATAAACGAAAAAATTTGAAAGTCTTTTAATTATTTATTATTAATTTTTAAAATTAAATAAAAATCCTAAAAATAAAATAACTAAGAAAAGGATAAAATAAAATTTTTAAAATTTACGAAAGCAAATTGATTTTTCCTACATTCTAAATGACAAAAGAAAATTTTGAAAAAAATAATCATATTTTTTTGGCTTTTATATTTGTTACTATGAATTAATAAAGATTAAAACTAATTAAATGGTTTAAAAATATTAAATGACTTTTCAAAAATTCCAAAAATTTACATAAAGTGCTAAATATTGTTTGAAAACTAGGAAAATAAGAAGCTGAAAATATAAGCCCAAACCAGCTCGAAATAAGTTGATTATAAGCTGAAAGACAAAATTGAGAAAAACAAAACAAAGGGTATAAATAAAAGATTTTGTAAATCTAACAAGAAAAAGTATGTGGTGCAGTTGGTTATGGGGTGTGGGTTTGGGGCGTTGGAAAAAGATGCAGGAGGTCAGTGGTTCGATTCTAACTGCTGGCATTTTTCATATTGCTTTTTTATCAGCTTAAAAAACAATGTATAAAAGAAAAATGAGAGGGACAATTAGCACAAAACACTGATAGAGAAGATGGTGATGTGGAATGCTTCTATGTCTGCTTGTATCTGTGGGTCAGGGGTTCAAACCCCCTTGACAACAACTTTTGTTCATTTTTTTAATATTTGGCTTGACAGCTTATTTGGCAAGATGCAGTAAGCCAAGGACATCAATTAGCTTGTCCTTGGTTGATAAGCGTTTAAAAAGTCAGATACACACAGCAATCACAACACAAAAGCAGGATTGAAAACTTCAAGCAAACCAAGTACAATGAACAGTAGCTATAAAATAAATAAAAAACTACTACACTATCTAAAAACAACCAGCTACTAACTATGTCATGACAATAAAAAGTTTAATAACAACTAGCTTTTTTTTTCTTTATTAACAACAAGATTCTTATAAGAAACTCAATGTAAAATTCCAAATCCTATCAATTCACTACTGCATCTACTGTCCACTGTGATAGCAAATTACATTGACTTGGGGCTACAAAATCTAACTATGATACCAAATGTAACTAGTGACATTAGTTATACAACTTTGTTCTATAACAGGAGCTAGTTTACGACAACACTAGACTTTGGCAGCAACTATCTTACTAGGTAAAGTTTCGACAGAAAATGCTTTGGACATCATACACTTTAGACAACAAGGGTTAACCAGAACGAACAAATAAAAACTATGGTCGAGAGCCAAATTATTGACAGCAACAAAGTGGCCTAAAGCCCATTTTGAAAACAACTTACACTGAAAACACGTGATACAAGGCTTTTGACACCACGTATAAAAATTAAAGTTCGTTGTGTTGGTCTAATCAAATTGATCTAGGTTCTATGTGTGACTCTATTGATTTTGGTGAACAAAAGTGTGTCGTTGTAGTATATTAAATGTGCAAAAACAATTAAAGTAAAAGGGCTTAAAAGTAAATCTAAAACTAATTTAAAGTAAATGGTGAAAGTATTTAAAAGTGTGACTAAAATTAAAGGGCTGTAGGATACTGATAATCTTGTTAATCTATGAAGTGGGTTGAAGATTTCTAGAGAGAGAAACTAGTGAGAGAAAGTGAGAGAGAACTATGTGTTTTTATTAAAATGATAAAATGAGAACATCAACAACCAACCCCTTTCCATTGTGGAAAGGGGTATTTATATCCAAGGCTAATATTGGGCTTGGGCCGACCCATGACAAGCCCATGGGTCGGTTTCTTACTTAACTTAATAAGTAACATTAACTACGAGCTATTACAACATTAATACTATTGTGGAGTGACCGATACTTCTAATATACGTTAAAACGTATTTCTAACAATCTCCCCCTAAGGGAGGTCACTCCACGTTACAAAGTTCTAAACCTAGCATACTATACTAAGTCTTCGTTCTTCAGCTCGTAGTCTTTTCTTCTTTCTTTTTGTTGTGAATATGTTTATTTGATCTTTTTGGCTTTGGCTTGAGAGCATTGTTCTTTTGACCAATCATGTGCGATCTTTGCCTTCTTGTGAATCTTGCCTCCTCGTGACTCCATGTTCTACACACTTATGTCTTTTTGTTCAATTCTCGAAAGCTTCAGAGTTTGGTACAGCGGAAGACTTCATTTTGCACTTTCTTGAATTTTGCTGAACTTTGATGCAGAAAAACATAAGCATGTGGGTACGACTTCAACAGGTACACCGCAACGCCACCGTCTTCAACTGGTACACAGCAACGCCACTGTCTTCAACAAGTACACAACAACGCCACCGTCTTTAACAGGTACACAGCAACGACACGAATAAAATGGCTTTGACATTTTATTCTAATTCGGTAGCATTTTACCTCCGGTCGATGAAGACCGTTGGACGATATTAGATATCGTACCCGTGACGGATAGTTTCAATTAAGTAACTTCCTGACAGGATTTCGTGGGTAAACCCGTTCTCTTTATTCGACCGTCCAAAGCTGACTGCGAACATAAAGAGTGAATCACTTGGATTAAAAATCCTTATGATTGAAGCCGTCAATTTATGAAACCTGGAACAAGTGAATTTCAATTAAGATATTCACCATCGTTGCTTTCCAGTTGTCACAAACTTGATTCAAATTGAATCTTGCTTGTTACCTACCAAGTGCTGTTTGATGTTAACACTAGAAGGATTTCTACTCGTCACTGTGAACACAAATGAGTGTCACTTTGAGTGTTATGGCAAGATCATATGATAATGCGTAGAGGCCTGGAACGAGTTTAAGTTCAATTAAGAATTAAACTACTGTTTCTTTCTAGTTTTTCACAAGATTGGTTCTTAAAGAACCGCACGTGTAACCTACCATGAGCTTGTTTGATGTTGGCTCAAGCAGGATTTCCATCTTCATTGTAATACTTGCATATTACTCGGATGTTCTGGCAATATTACAAGAATACTGCGTAGGACTCATAAAAAATCTCTTACTTTTCACAGTGTGTGAGAAAGCAAGGAATAAATGGAAAGTGTCCTATTGAGACTTTTGATGATCTCGTGGCTCTAGACTCGATAGTGGGTTTTGATTTAGTGAGCGATGGCTGGAGAGGAGTGCCACCTTTTCAATATCAGTCTATTCGGAGTGAATAAACCAATAGATAACGTGTTGATCTCCGTGTGATTAAAACAAATACCTTTTGAGAGCTATTTGAGTTAGCTGGGAAGGGTTGTGCATTGCATCACTGGGTCCATGATGTCTTTCTTCAATATCGAGAATCATTAACAAAAATGATCTCAATAGCATATGTATTGACCCGGTTTCTGCCTAAAGTTGTAAGGAGGGCTTCTTTCTTTACACCCTTTATCTTTACAATTCTTTTTCATTCTTCAACCCCTTCAATGATTACCAATACGTCATAACTAGCACCTTGTTGTGATTGTTCCAGTGCTAGCTTAAGTACTTGGTCGGAATTCAGCTACGTTCACAATCTTTCTCCAACTTTCCTAGGACTTCTAATTCTATCTAGGGAATTGTCCTTGGGAAGATTCCATCGGCTCTGATGAATCATTGGACTAAACCTATTCCTACCACCCTTTTGTCACCACATTCGTCGTGAATTAAGCGTGTTTTGGGAAAGTATAGCCACCATGAAAAAATCCTTGAAAATCACTTAAGGTACTTGTGATATTGAAATCAAAAGTTTTGTACCTTAGGTGTTTTGTTCATCAAAAACGCTCCCCCTTAACACGTGCTTTACACATATTAAGTTGGATTATCGTTAAGTATTTTTCATCTTTTACCCAAGTATCATTTAAGTCTCTTTAATCCCATTTTCTCCCCTTATCCAAAATGTTAACCATTAATATTTGGGATATTGAATGGATTAACCGGTCTTTGGGTAAAAATGAAATTGATGTTTGGCCATAGAACATGTTAATGCTCCCCCTTAAATTAATAAGGGATAGTTTTAGTGCTTTAGTATGATATATTTTGAAAGATTTAGAATCTCGTGAGAAATTCTTGAAAATATATCATACCTTAACACTACATCAAGCCGTAAAAGCACAATATTCACAAATTTACATATTCACAATTAAAAACCAATATAGAGTAGACCTGAAATGTACGAACCATTAGATGGATCGTTGAAGTAACTTGTGGTGCACTCCATATGGTCTACCACCAACGAATCTTTCTAAGCTCCTCATCAATCTACGTTCACGGAGCTTTTGATCAATCTTCTTGATCACATACTTCGCCATTTGCCGATAACCCTGATGCCAATCCTCAGTCATCTTTGGTAAAGACCCACCCGAATTAAGATGCTCCAACTTTCCTCTGACATATATGAGAGTCCCATCACTGTACTTATAAAGCTCACCCACCCTCATAAACTTCATTATCCCTCGACTGTTCAAGTAGAAAATCCCGTAACTCGAAACAGAAATGCCGGTATAGGGACATCTTGTGACATGTTGAGGTAGAACTTGATTCACTGGACGGGTTAGGTTAAGCTTCCTTTGGTAGCTTTCAACTCCCAATTGAAGATCTTCAACTCGTTTCTTGATAACAACGCTTCGTGTGAACATACAAAGTGCTGTATTTAAGGCAATGATGTCTTCACGAGCAATATGGGTGAGTTGATCCCGGGTCATCATAAGCAACATGTCTTCGATATCCTCAAGGCGAATGATAGAAAAATCTCCCTGCTGGATTTTGTATTCTCTGTCATCCTCCCTTTTTAGACGAATCTCCGTCACATGATAATAGCCATTCTTGGCTTCAGTTTTCAGTCCCAAAATGCTGGAGATGCGAATATCGGATCTAACGTTACTTCCTGAATTGGCTAAGCATCAACCTCTGTACGCCCTTCGGACTCGTTCGTCCCAATGTGATGCACCTATAACAGCATACATATCATAATTACGAGTTACCTTTGGGACCCAGAGTCGGTTTACCTTTTCCTCGATCCAGGGTATTGTCCCCCAGTTAGCAGCTTTCAGTAAGGTCAGGGAGGTTGCGTACTTTGATGAACCCTTGAGGAGATACTCAAGATCATAGGTGACGAAGAAGTCGAGAGCGATTTGATTATCTTGAGAAGGATCAAGTGGAGGTGGAGCTCTTTCTGATTCATGGAGGCCTGGCCTTTGAACGGTGTTAAGAGCTTTCAGGACCTCGTCAGCATAATACTCGTACTCCATTCGGGTTAACCTGGTTTTGGCGCGAATTCTCTTATCCTTTAGCGCTCTCTTCACCAAAGACGGAGTGACCGAAGTCTTATACTCATGAGCCAGAAATGCACACAAGTCAATCGGACTACGGATACAGAGATATAGAACATCTCTGTCAGCGTCTGTGATTGGATCATATTTAGCAGCTGCCGTGATCCAAGCTTGTGGAGGTGCAGTTTCATCAATCTCCAAAGTGTCCGCCCAGTCCCGTGTGCTTGACTCGGGAACAGTAGATTGTGGTTCTTGTTGTAGAGGAGTCGAAACATGAACATCTGCTGGTTCTGACTCAGGCATCTCGGCGGTGTCATGAACAGGCGAGTGTTGTGCAGCTTCAGGTTCAGTAACTGACTCTGCAATCACAGGAGCAACAATAGAACTAACAGGGTTAGTGGTAACAGGTATAGAAACATCAATAGATGTACCGGGAATCGATGACGCCGTAGTGGCATTCACATCATGGCGCCACTTGGATCGTCTTGATTCCGTTGAGGTGGATTTTTCCTTCTACGCAACATCTTTTTGAGACTTGGTACCAGACTTAGATGGTTTCTTTGTGCTGGCAACCTTGTCCCCCGTTTCAGGCTGTTTACCATCATCATCCTCGTCGTCATCCTCGTTGCTTCCCATAGCACTCTCCTCATTTCTATCACCACCATCACTACCATCATCATCATCATCATCCTCATCATCATCGTCACCATCATCATCATCTCCTTCTTCTTCTTCTTCTTCTTCTTCCTCGTCACCCTCTTCTTGTTCACTATCATCTTTTTCCTCCTCAGGCAGAATGTGGTAAGGTACCACACTTCCAAACATTTTGAACAACCGATCATCCTCCATGATAGCTTCATTCAGTGATTTGTAGAGTGTCCGTTGAATCTTAGATTTATCAAAAGATCCAAGTTCCCTCACGCGAGCTTTGAGGATCTTCTTTAATTCAAAATCCGTCAAATCATATGCAATTTTGTAGGCGGATTCGGAAGGATTGGACGACTTAATCATCAAATTATCAGCTGCGAGTTTCTTCATCTCATCACGCAGTTTTGGCATAAGGGACTCAACGGATTCTTTCACTCTCTCTTCAACAGAAGCTTCAAGTGTTTCTTTCTGCTCCTTGTATTTATCCTTCATAGCTTGAAGTCTCGTGATTCGTACAGCATACTTATCAGCTTCCGCCTGCTTGACCTGAGCTAGTTCTTCTGCATGAGCTTTACGTGTTAACTCCATCTCTGCAGCGAATTTAGCAAGCATCTCTTCTTGGGCTTTCTTTGAGGCTTCTTCACTTTGCACTCGTCTAAGTAGCTCTTGGCGAAGTTCATTCATCTCTCTTCTTTGATTATCCGTGTGTTTATCCAACATTTCTGCCATTACAAATGCAGCCATTAAAGACGATGCAGAGCTACTCTGGGTTGGTTGAAGAGGCTCGGTTGTGACTACAGTACTGAGGATGGAAGTTATTGGAGGTGGAAGGAATGGTGTTGAAACCGGTCGGGTTGGTAAGGGCTGTATTGGTGGAGGTTGAGTTACTAAAGGCTGAGTAGGTACCATGATTGTAGGAGCACCGGACTCCTTTTCAACACTTGCTGAAACAGGGATGGATGTCTCCTTCGAAGTAGAATACCGTTCAGGTGATCCAAACTCATCAATATCCTCTGGCTCCTCGTACTCTTCTTCAATATTTATCTGTGCACCCGAACCACTACCGCCCGTGTCTCTCCTACTCTTTTCAATAGCTATCTTCATTAATTTTCTCTCAGCCTTGTCAAGAGTAGGATCATCAACATCTTCTTCGTCGCGGAGAACTAACTCATCAGCCGTACCCTTTCCCTTATTAGCCTCAGTCTTCTTCTTCTTGGTTTCGGGTTCAGATAAAGCAGCTGGTTGCTTACGTTTACCTTTACTCTTGACCATAGTAGACAAGTCTTCTCCTGTCTAAAGGCTTGCTTTTAGCTTCTTGATTTCTAGTAGCAGTAGTTTGTAATCAGCAGAAGCTTTAATTTTATCCGTCAGAAGATAATCGGGAATAGGACCAGGAATAACACCACTAGATGGTCCTTCATGCCTTAGATCCACAGTGTGATCAGCCTCTTCAGTGTGATGACGGCTTGCTGCACGCTTATCAATAGAGACATCATTCTTCATAAAATAATTAATAATAAGCTTGATAAACCGAGGGTAAGGAAAGAAATTAGTCTTCAGCTTCTTGTTTTGGAAGAGTTGAAAGTTAAATTCTTCCCACATCAATAATGCATAATCTGCATTTGAGCCTTTGTACATTCCATAGAAGATGTTCATAATTGGACCACGCAATGCATCATGCCCACTTGTTTTAGGTGTAAGACATCTACTGAGAACACCCAAGATTGCTCTCCAAGGTTGACCCACTTTAGCGGTGGTAAACTCAGACACAGCTCGTATGTCAGGACATCCAAGAGCATCGAACATCTCCATGAGTTCGTCTTTGGTAGGATCCCTAGAAAATGACATACCTTGGGTGTATCTCGTATTCCAAATATCTTGCGGTAGTCTGAAACTGTGAGTGTCTGCTGCTTGTTGTCGAGAGTGAAGGTGATCTTGTTTGAAGTACTTTCCTTGGTAGCCCAGAACTCATACATATAATCATATGGCACCGAGGCAGTACTCCTTAAAGCATTCTTGAAGTGAGAGTGATCAAGGATTGCTATGGCGACTTTAAATCCATGGTGAGTGGATTTTGAAACTTGCTTCAGCCGGTAATTGTTTGGTATGAACTTGAGGGTTCTTGCTTCGGCAATTGCGGCTGCTCTAGAATCTTGGAGTGCTTGTACTGTTGGATTAGTCATCGTATCTGCTTAAGATAAGACATAAAAGGTTGATGCACAAAAATATATAGATATGTATCATTATGACTTCTAAGCATAACACATTTCAACAAGTAATTATAATAGGCAAACAACTATCAATCCAACAACTCTTCATCCGGAAGTCCTTCATTCGGAACTCTTCATCCGGAAGTCCTTAATTCGGAACTCTTCATCCGGAAGTCCTTGGAACTCTTCATCCTGAAGTCCTTCATTCAGAACTCTTCATCCGGAAGTCTTTATTCAGAAGTTCATCCGGAACTTCTTCATTCGGAAGTTCATTCGGAACTTCTTCATTCGGAAGTTCATCCGGAACTTCTTCATTTGGAAGTTCATCCGGAACTTCTTCATTCGGAAGTTCATTCGGAACTTCTTCATTCGGAAGTTCATTATCCTTGACCCGGAACTTTCCTTGATCCGGAACTTTTGGTTCGGAACTTTTTGATCCGGAACTTTCCTTGATCCGAAACTTTTGGTTCGGAACTTTTTGATCCGGAACTTTCCTTGATCCGGAACTTTTGGTTCGGAACTTTTTGATCCGGAACTTTGGTTGATCCGAAACTTTTTGATCCGGAACTTTTTGGTTCGGAACTTTTACTGGGAAACAAAAACTTTGTTCGAGTACAAGTCGATCAATTAAATGATGAAATAAACCCAGATTTTTACCAAATAACCCAAAAAGTTTTGTGATTTCTACAATAATAAGTAAAAACTAATGCTTATCTACTAATCCCAATCACAAAATCACCAAAAACTCCAAGAATCAAGATGGATCTTCTTAAAGAACACTAATACAATCAAAAACTAAATAACAACATAAATCAATACCTTAAATCACCCCATAGCTCTTGATACCAAATGTAGAATATTGATAATCTTGTTAATCTATGAAGTGGGTTGAAGATTTCTAGAGAGAGAAACTAGTGAGAGAAAGTGAGAGAGAACTATGTGTTTTTATTAAAATGATAAAATGAGAACATCAACTACCAACCCCTTTCCATTGTGGAAAGGGGTATTTATATCCAAGGCCAATATTGGGCTTGGGCCGACCCATGACAAGCCCATGGGTCGGTTTCTTACTTAACTTAATAAGTAACATTAACTACGAGCTATTACAACATTAATACTATTGTGGAGTAACCGATACTTCTAATATACGTTAAAACGTATTTCTAACAAGGGCACTAAAAGTAAATAACGCAAACTTAAAACTAACTAAGGCAAACTTAAAACACAACTAAAACTAAATCTTAAACTAAGGCAAAGCTAAAATAAATCTAAGGCAAATAAAGTTAAAGTGCGACTAAGTAAAAAGGCGGGAAAAATAAAGCTCGAAATTAAAAAGCAGGAAATTAAAAACTGAAATTAAAGAAACTGAAAATTAGCTTATCCAGAATAATACCCTTATTCTGAATAAATGGCTTACTCGGAATATGTCACCTATCCGGAATAATCCCCTCTATTCGGAATGTTTGCCCTATTCGGAATAATTTCCCTATTCTGAATAATTTGCCTATTCTGAATAATTTCCCTATTCTGAATAATTGCCTATTCTGAATAATTGCCTATTCTGAATAATCCTTACCCGAAATAAATTACCCCTATACGGAATATCCATCCCTATTCGGAATAACACCCCCTATTCGGAATATTACACCTATGCGGAATAAAGTTCCCTACTCGGAATATCCAGTCCTATGCGGAATACCTGACTATTCGGAATAGCCAACCTTACTCGGAATGATTTTTTTTGGCTCGTTTTTCCTGGGTAGATCAGAAACAGTAGAACAAACTTTCCGAAGAACAGGGAACAAAATATAGCACGAATCTAATCAAAACAAAGCTAAATCAAACACAAGATTAACTCAAACTAATAAATAAACAACTATTAATGATAAACAATCAATCCATAACAATCAAACTCACAAAATTAATCAAAATCATCAAAACCCACTTTGATCAAAATAAGAAAAATAAGAACATGAACATGAATATAAACAATAAAAATCAAAGATTAAGAAAGGTAGAATGAGATTAACAAGAAAAAGATAAAGATTAACAAGAATTAAAAAGAAAAAACTTACTTGAAATTAAAGGGTAATTAAGGTGCAAGACAAGAATTTAAATTTGACAAGTATTTAAATGACAAGGTAATTAAGAGTGGAAGAACTAATTGTCACGATTAGCCAACAAATAAAAATAATTACCTAGCCTAATCTATATATAGGGGAGGATTAAGGGTGCTTAGGAAGCTTCCTCCCCTCTTTCATTTTCTCTTAATTACAAGATTAAGTCCTTCCTTCGTTAATCTTCTTTTAATTGCACCATTAGTCCTTAAGCCTTTATTCTTCATTAATCTTGGACTTTAAATGGTTTTGTCTCGGGATTTCTTTGAACTCGTCTTGTAATTCTTCAATAAATTAGACTTGAGTTCTTCGGCTTTAAGTAAACTTCCGTCTTTTGACTTTTTCTTCGATAAATCTTCAGAATTGGTCTTGGACCTCCGTTCCTTTTGCACTCTTGACTTCTCGACTTCATTTTTCATCTTTTTCTTC
Source organism: Glebionis coronaria (assembly GCA_025667525.1). Lineage (NCBI taxonomy): Eukaryota > Viridiplantae > Streptophyta > Magnoliopsida > Asterales > Asteraceae > Glebionis > Glebionis coronaria. The sequence continues at coordinate 213,674,019 of CM046875.1, forward strand.
AATAAAAGCCCGTGAATGCCGTGTTTTCCCCACTTTTCACAATTTTGTCCTAAATCACAACAAAAACATAAACCACGCATAATTCCGACATAAAAGACATAAAATACACATTTTGGCTCGGTTATTAATGTAAATTAGTGGTAAAAAGGATGGGTGTCTACACACCTATCAAATCCCCTACACTTAACCATTGTAATGTCCTCATGCAATGCATTAGTTACAAAGCACGTTTACATTTTTCATCATGATCAACCCATGTTGGCCTTTATTAAAGAGATAGAAAATTACAAACATTCAAAGTAAGGAAATCAAAAAGCATACCTTAGGTTTTGGGAGTGTTGTGAATGATCATCATCCTCAAGTTTTCACTTTCTCCAAACTAAGCTTAAAAACGAGATCATTGTTATTATAAGTTAGCAAACTACCACGAACTCATGTGGGCCAATTATTCACTTAGACTCCCTTATTCCTAGGTGTATCTATTTTATTTTATTGTTGTCTTGAATGATCACGAAGATGCATTGTTTGACTTATTTCGATAGTTATTTAGTCCGAAAATAAAGTGAACGATTTAATCAATAGTTAGCTAAAGGACAAAATCTTTTAAAACTGCTTCTCGGGGCCTCATAAAGTTCATATCTTGGCATAACTTGCTTCGCGATTTTAGACCTTTCTCGGACCGATATTTGGCAGCGACTTCATACTTCAAACCTTGAGAGACGTTCATGAAATAATGGTCTTCTCTTCACAATAGGAATTTATTCACTTGAAGTTTTGAGAGATTCATACTTGGACCACGACTTCTTCATTTTTCTCCAATCTTTATTTTGGACTTTGATATACAACGATCCGCCTCCTTTTATGACTTGGATCTATTTATCCTCATACCTTGCTGGGGTCTTTTCGGATACACTTCTCCATGACTTTTACGAGTTATTTGCTTTTCGTCGTGTGTCTCGATCCTTCATATTGATTTTCGATAAATGATTCTTCACATCACTTTGGATCTTTAGCAACAAAATATAGCCCTCATGTCTTGTTAGGACCTTTTTGGACTCGCCAATCTTCGCAGCCCGCTTCAATAAGTTATGCCTTGGCTATGAACTCTAATCCATACCGAGCAACTTTTAAATGATCTTGGGCTAGAAGCTAAGTAACTTTTCAAATCGTACAACCTTATTTATTGCAGATAAATTTATTAGCAAGCGATGGGAGAATAGGCTTATAATTAACTCACATAAATTCACGAAAGAATACCGAACTTATAATTGGCTCTATCATCTCTCGTTCTCCACAATTTAAAATCTCAAGTAATGAGACTCGTGGATGCTTAGCCTATTAAATCAAAGTTTTGGGTTTTCGAGTCGCCTATAGAATCTTGCAAACTCTTAGACTTTTTCAAGTTTTAGAAATCGTGTTTTAAAGTTCCCTTGATAAACGACTCTCTAGGATCAATTATAGGAACTTGCGAAAAGTTCTTGTTCTTAACCCGTGAGAGTTAAGACTTTCGCGTTTTATAGCTCCCTATATAAAAGCCTAGCAAAACTTGACTTAAACACGTTAAGGATACTAGCTAGAGTAACTTAGATAAGTAAACTCGGGTTGAGTCAAAAGATTCACAACGTTTTGAAAATTAAAACCACTTTATTAAACATTTATTCTAGAAAAGAAAGAAAATAACTATACAAAGGGCAAAACTAATGGGCCAAAATAGATCAAAAATTTTGAAAAATGTAAAAAAATTGATTTTCCGGTTAAAATGAGGACAAATACAAGGAAAAGGCCACTTAATTTCGATAGAAGTCCCCCCTACACTTAACATAAGCATTGTCCTCAATGTTTAAGCATGTGGGAGTAAACTCCCCTACACTTAGGACATTGTGCACTTTGTTTAAATCTCGCTAAGGAAGAGACAACTAAAGAGATTCCTATTTTAATATTGAGAAAATATAAAATAGTGAATCGAAAAGAGTTTAGGATAGAACCGGGAAGAAGTGAACACAGAATCACGGGTAATCAAGAATCACCAAGAGTGTGACTTTGAAGCTCGAATCCCTGATTAGAAGAAGAGAGGAGAGGAAATAGCAAACCAAAGGGTCTCCCCCCTACACTTATGATAAAGAAAGCGAAAAGATAGATGCATGGGTTGCCTCCCAAGAAGCGCTTGGTTTTTGTTAACCGAGTCGTGAGCCTAACTCGACCTTGATCATCAACGGAAGAAGCATGAAACATATCCACCAGGATCAAAGACTTAGTTTTCTTCCATCAAATAGCAGAGGCTTAAGGCGAACAAGGCAAGCCAAAGAAGAATAGGCAAGGTTCCCTTACGCAGCGATGGAGTACGGTGGAAGCAAGGGTGAGGTGGTGCAAGCAGATTTCCATAAGTTCCAAAGATATTTCCTTTTATTTCATCAGGTGGATACTGAGATGGCTGTAGAATATCGATACCGGGGTCGAACACCTTTTCCTTTAAGGGAAAATAGCACTCAGGCTCAGCAGAGTGGGAAGAAGATCCGCGAAGAAGCACAACCTCGTCCTCAGAAGGTGGACAAAGAGGTGTCAAATCGTATGTGCTGCGGATATTGGTGTCGACCGGTTTCTTCTCCTTAGAAAGAATTTGCTTCAAATCCAAAGTAGGATCAACACGATAATCTTCAAAGTCCAAAGGAGGTGCATCACTCTCATGAGGGAAGTAAGTGTTGAGAAACGTAGAGAAATCTTCCTCGAATGAGTAATCGTCCAAAGTAGGATCGAGTGATGGCGGAGGATCTTCATCATGTGAAGAATCGCTCGAGAGAGTATCGGCCTCATCAAAATCATCATACGTGGGCAGATCGGGATACTCGGAGGTAAAGTCATCATAATCATCCGAATCTGAGCTAGAATCATCATCATAAGCATCAAAGAGAGGTGGAGAATCATAAATGGGAGAAGGTTCCAAATTGGGACGAGAATCATCCACATCATCTTGAAAAAGTGGATTATCAATGGAAGAATCGAATAGAGGATTGTTGTAGACAACAAAGTCATCATGCACATTAATCATATTTACTGATTCTCGTCCTCCAAAGGTTGTACTTGTAAGCTTCCCCATTTTGAAAACTTGTGCATCATCCCCAAATCTTAAGATTAACTCACCTTCGGCCACATCCACTAAATCTCGTCCGGTTCTCAAGAATGGCCGACCAAGTATTAAGGGAATACGAGGGTCCATTTCATAATCAACAACGACAAAATCGACCGGGAAAGTAAATGTGCCAACTTTGATGAACACATCTTCGGCTATACCAACGGGGTAAGCGAGAGTGTGATTTGCAAGTTCAAGAGTCATCTTTGTTAGAGTGAGGTCGGGTAATGATAGTGTTTTCCAAACACTCAAAGGCATCAAATTAATACTGGCCCCGAGATCAGCAAGGGCAGTAAATTCTTCAGTTTTGTTGAACACGCAAGGCAACACAAAACGACCGGGATCTCCAAGCTTTTCTGGAAGTTCTTTAAGAATAACTGCAGAGCAGTTTTCATTTAGGCGTGTGTTGGCGAGCTCAAGCAACTTCTCTTTCTTGTTAAGCAATTCCTTAAATGCTTTGACAAATTTGGGCATGTGGACAAGTGCTTCAAGAAAGCTAATGTTGAAGTTCATTTGAGAAATCATCTTGATATAGCTCGTCACTTGAGAGTCCTCCTTGGTTAGCATTTTGTTCTTGCCCAAGCGAGAAGGATAAGGGATATTAGGTTTGGGTGGTGAGGGTGCAAGTGTAGTAGGTAAAGGTTGAGATGTTGAAGGGTCCTTCCTAGGTACATCGTCATGACGAGGCGGAGACGGTAATGGTGTACTAATACTAGGTGTAGGAGGAGTAGGGATACATGGTGGTGGAGGAGGTGTAGATGATGGGGGTGGGATTGGTGGATCGACAATGGTAATTCCACTACGAGTAGTAATAGCACTCACATTTGCTCGCGGATTGGTGACGGTGTTTGAAGGTAGAGAACTCGAAGAAGAAGGTTGAGCGGCGGGCAAGAAACTAGCAAGCATATTCTTCAAATCATTTGTTTGATTGCTGAAGGAGGATTGAATATTATCTCAAAGCTCGGATCTAATCTCATTTCCTTGCTTGGTGATATCTCCTTTAAGATTGATAATTTGGCTCTGCAGATTCTTGATTTGCTCACCTTGGGTTCTCATGATGGCTTCAACATCGCGTTAATGGGTGGGGCTTGTTGGGCGGGTGGGTGATAAGGATTAGAAGCTCTTGGTGGGATTTGGTTGCTTCTATTGTAGTTGTTGGCGGGGTTTTGGTTTTGAGGAGAAAAACCGGGTGAAAGGTAGTTGTTGGACCGGTAACTCAGCAGATTTCTATCCCCTTGAGGTCGAGCTTGGTAATTTTCCGGTGAATAATTACCATAAGCTGCATACACATTTTCCGGATTTCCTTGGGTAGAAGGACAATCGGTGTATGAGTGAGGACCGCCGCATGTTTCACAAGAAGATGCAACCGCTTTAACTTGTTGTTGTTGTTGGTTTGAAGCGAGAAGCGTGATACTTTTGCTCATTTCAGTCATCATGCGGGGGAGTTCGGTCATCTCAGGGTTTGCTGAAGTAGAAGAAACATTGACTCTCGGGTTGTTCCTTGAAGAAGCGGAGGAATCCCAGTTTTTGTGGTGAGTAGTCATGTTCTCAATAAGCTCTCTACACTCCTCGGGTCTCCTTTTCATAAATGTGCCACCGGCGACTGCATTAATCGTATCAAGATCTCGAAAAGTCAAACCGTTGTAGAAAGTATCAATTAAGGTCACATGGAGCATGTTGTGGTTTGGACCTCTATCGATCAAGACATTATACCTCTCCCAAGCATCAAAAAGAGATTCATCGGGATCTTGCATGAAACCGCTGATTTGATTGCGAAGGCTCGTGACCATGGATGGTGGAAAGTAGCGCGACAAAAAGCGTTGAGTCATGTCATCCCAAGTATGAATAGAATTCTTCGGGAGACGATCAAACCATTTCTCGGCATGATGTGATAAAGTATGTGGGAAGAGTTGTAGGCGAAGAACATCCATTGTGGCACCAGGCAACTTCATGCTTTGGGTGATTGTAATGAACTTGTCGAGGTGTTTGTTGGCATCATCATCAGGCAATCCACGAAATGGGTTAGTTTGCACTTGCTGAATCATGTGGTGCTTCAACGAAAACTCAGGAGCGTTGATTTGCATCGGCGCAATCGGTCCACCTCGTCCAAACATGGTAGGTTGACAAAGCTCCTCCATTGTCCAAAGATCGGGCTGTGGAAGAACATTGTTGTTATTGTTGAGGTGCGGTGGATGATTATTGTTGTTAACACCTGACATAGCTAAATCTTCTTGAGTCTCGGGCTCTTGACAATTAGAAGATCTAGTACGCATACACCTGAAAATGAAAAAGAAAAATAAACCAAACACAAAGACAATATATATACACAATAAAGATAAAATCTTTTTGGATTTTTGAAATTTTTAATTTTTTTATGTTTTTTAGCAATTTTTAATTTTTTTATGATTTGTTTGAATTTTTATGCAAGAAAAATAACGCTCACAAGTGAACGGATCCCAAAAAACAACTTTTAAATAAAATGTGCAAAACAATTAAAGTAAATGTCTTAAAAGTAAATCTAAAACTAATTTAAAGTAAATGGTGCAAGTATTTAAAAGCGTGACTAAAATTAAAGGGCACTAAAAGTAAATAACGCAAACTTAAAACTAACTAAGGCAAACTTAAAAAGCAACTAAAACTAAATCTTAAACTAAGGCAAAGCTAAAATAAATCTAAGGCAAATAAAGTTAAAGTGCGACTAAGTAAAAAGGCGGGAAAAATAAAGCTCGAAATTAAAAAGCAGGAAATTAAAAACTGAAATTAAAGAAACTGAAAATTAGCTTATCCGGAATAATACCCTTATTCGGAATAAATGGCTTACTCGGAATATGTCACCTATCCGGAATAATCCCCTCTATTCGGAATGTTTGCCCTATTCGGAATAATTTCCCTATTCTGAATAATTTGCCTATTCTGAATAATTTCCCTATTCTGAATAATTGCCTATTCTGAATAATTGCCTATTCTGAATAATCCTTACCCGGAATAAATTACCCCTATACGGAATATCCAGCCTTATGCGGAATAACACCCCCTATTCGGAATATTACACCTATGCGGAATAAAGTTCCCTACTCAGAATATCCAGCCCTATGCAGAATACCTGACTATTCGGAATAGCCAACCTTACTCGGAATGATTTTTTTTTGGCTCGTTTTTCCTGGGTAGATCAGAAACACTAGAACAAACTTTCCGAAGAACAGGGAACAAAATATAGCACGAATCTAATCAAAACAAAGCTAAATCAAACACAAGATTAACTCAAACTAATAAATAAACAACTATTAATGATAAACAATCAATCCAAAACAATCAAACTCACAAAATTAATCAGAATCATCAAAACCCACTTTGATCAAAATAAGAAAAATATGAACATGAAAATGAACATAAACAATAAAAATCAAATATTAAGAAAGGTAGAATGAGATTAACAAGATAAAGATAAAGATTAACAAGAATTAAAAAGAAAAAACTTACTTGAAATTAAATGGTAATTAAGGTGCAAGACAAGAATTTAAATTTGACAAGTATTTAAATGACAAGGTAATTAAGAGTGGAAGAACTAATTGTCACGATTAGCCAACAAAGAAAAATAATTAACTAGCCTAATCTATATATAGGGGAGGATTAAGGGTGCTTAGGAAGCTTCCTCATCTCTTTCATTTTCTCTTAATTACAAGATTAAGTCCTTCCTTCTTTAATCTTCTTTAATTGCACCATTAGTCCTTAAGCCTTTATTCTTCATTAATCTTGGACTTTCTATGGTTTTGTCTCGGGATTTCTTTGAACTCGTCTTGTAATTCTTCAATAAATTAGACTTGAGTTCTTCGGCTTTAAGTAAACTTCCGTCTTTTGACTTTTTCTTCGATAAATCTTCAGAATTGGTCTTGGACCTCCGTTCCTTTTGCACTCTTGACTTCTCGACTTCATTTTTCATCTTTTTCTTCAATAAAAGCCCGTGAATGCCGTGTTTTCCCCACTTTTCACAATTTCGTCCTAAATCACAACAAAAACACAAACCACGCATAATTCCGACATAAAAGACATAAAATACACATTTTGGCTCGGTTATTATTGTAATTAAGTGGTAAAAAGGATGGGTGTTTACACACCTATCAACACGATTTGAGCTATGTTTGAAAGATCAGATGATCAGAGTGGGTTGTTTCCACAATACCAATAACAACAAACGGTGGGTATGTAAGGACTTTGAGCTAATGACGATAACTAAAAATAAGCCGAAATGAAAAACTAATTAACAACAAACCAACCGTATACTATGAACTAACATACGTAAAAGTTTCAAGTCTTAACTCATGGTCTAAGCTCCCTAAAATTTCTCTACATCAGACCTCGACTAGAACAATAAAAACGACAAATAATTGAGGAAAAAGTATCTTACGTTTTTTAGCTATTAAAACCTTTAACTCTTGAAACTTATAACATTTAAAATTAGGCCAAAAGTGGGCTAGAAACCATCATGAAAACAACACTAATTTGATTAAAGCCTATGATTCTTATGACCAAAAAAATCATAACAGTCACAATAGTATGGTTTTAAACTAAGCAATAAAAAACTGTAGACAACAAAAATAAGCAAACAATAGAGCAAATAAGCTAGAGAATTAAGCATAGACAGAATATGGGCAGTAATAATCTATAAAGAGGAAAGTACTCACAAAGGGGTCTAGAGCTTGTCAAACTCCTAACACACAACCTTACAATCCCTCTCAACCTCTTTTCAACTTTAACCAACCCAACAAGTTGTGCGAGCTTATTTGAAAAGCTTATCACCCCAATACACAAAAAAGAACAAAAGGAAATGTCTTCAAACCAAGAGAACTTCGGCTAAAAATCTTCAAATAGCTCCAAACAGTGAACAATCACCCTCTTGATAAACTTCCCTTTTTTTTCTTTCATGTACCAAATCGTAACACTCCCTTTTTATTATTCCTTTCGGTAACAGTAACAAACAACAAAAATACAAACTCCCTTTTTTTCTTGCGTCAAACAAACAACAACAACAAAATGCAGCTTCTTTTTTTTCCTTTTGGTATCGAACAATAAAGGACAGCAATACACCTTTTTTTTCTTTCGAACACAGTAACTCAACAAGAAGATAAAACTTTTGGAACACATATTTATTATAACTTAATACCAACTTTTAAAAGATGAAAAGGAATTATATTTTCTTTAAAAACACCAACTTTCATTAATTCAAAAAGGAATTACAATAAGGCTAAAATAAATCTGGAACAATGGAACTCAATCTTTCATTCATAAAAAATAGGATTACAAGTTTTTAAGAGAAAAATCAGAACAACTAAAACTAAGGGTCCTGTGTGCTTTATATAGTAGCTACATGTTTCTAGAAACAAAACAAAACCTAAGAACCCTAATGGTTGTAAATCCGAAAATACCCCTTGAGTCTTGGGCTTGTTCTTGGTCAAAAGCAGAATCATGTGATTGACAACAAGGTTGAAGCAATCTAAGCCTTTCAAAAGATGTAGGGAACAAGCCATTGGCCTTGAATCGTTGGATGAGTCAAAATGGCAGGTTTTGTTAAGAAACCCGTGAAGCATCTTGGGTTGTGGGGGAACATTAGGATGAAAGGTCGCAATCCTAGGCACATGGGTGTGTTTGTTGAGCTGTAACGAACTATTCCACATCACCAATTTACAAAAACCCCACGTTTTTTGTGCTTAATTAATCTGGGGTTGGGACTAGGGTTCATGATGGAACAGTAGTTAAAATGATCTTTCTTGGGAGATTTAGAAAATGTTTAGCACGTTCTGTTTTTATTATTATTGTCTAACATGGGTTTGGGTAAAAAGAATGGGTAAATGGGTGGGTTTAATAAGATATGGGTTTGGTTTTAACACATTTGGCCCCCAGTCTTCAAACAACTCTTCAAATCAACTCTTCAAATCAACTCAAGCAGAATTTTATCAGCTTTTCTTTTGTAATAAGTTAGGCTTAGTTACAAATTAAGTCCTTGAGTTTTATATCTCATGAAAAAGGACATAAAATGCACTTTGTAATATCTTCAAGGGGAATTCTTGTCACAACATGAATCTTCAAGGACCAAAGTTGTACAAGCTTGATTCTTCAAGGTATAAAGTGACAACTTCTAAAACTTGAGGGACCAATCTTGTAATTTCTTCAAACTTCAAGGACTATTTTGGAAAATCATCAATTGGGTCCGGTTCATTGTGCGGCTTCGTTTCCCGTGTTCGTTTTTCTTTGTTTCTTGTGATCTTTTTATATTTTTCTCGATATCCGTACTTAAAATACACAATGAACAAACACAAGCATACTTTGGTGTATTTTAATGATATTTTAAGCATTTTAAGCCCGATTTGGACGATGAGACTATGTATAATTGTAGTCTCATCAGACCTCGACATCGAAAAACGTATCGATGTGAGCAAGGCCATCGGCGGACTTCTCACACGATAAATCCAAAATCTCACTCGGTGTGGGATTAGGAGTAAAAGGCTCGTCTCGTGACGATTTTGCCTTGACGGTTTCAACTTTGTCCTTCGAAGGGATCGAACGTGGGTTCTCGAACATTTTAGAAAAACTACTAACACGTCCCTTCAGAATAAATTTTCGTTCATCTTGTAAAAACGAGGGGTCAACGATTTCCTTTATAACCTTGTCACATTTTTCTTTTTCAAAATCATTTAATGGAATTTCTTCGTCAAAATTAAGTGTATATTGATTTAGAAAATCCTCAATAATTTCATCCTCATTAGAAAAATTACGTTTGGAAGGTATAAGATTCAACGTTCCTAAATATCCTACGATTTTTTCTTTTGGTTTATTTTCAAAAACATTTTTCAAAACTTCGTTAGATGACGTTTTCGTTTCCTCTACGTTTTTGCAAGACGACGAAGGTAGCACGACTCTAAAATTCGAGAGATATGGGTCAATATGAGACGTACGAGTCTTAGGAGTCGATAAGGCTTTAACCTCTCCCTCGGAATTAGGATTGGTGTCATTTGACGAAGAATTGAATTTTTCCATTAATCCCTCGACTATTAAAAGAATTTTATCTTTCTCATTAGCATGATTTTCCTTAATTTTATCCACGTATCCCTTCCACATCTCTTTACTTTGGTCATACAAACGTTGTTGCTCTTCAAAAAGGGTATCATAATCGTTTTCCATTTTTTTGAAAGATTCCCTTTGGGCTGCCATTTGTTTATTACAAGTTTCCTTAAGGCTTGTCATTAGTTCTTTCATCATCGTTAATTTCTCATTATTTCGTCTCACAAAATCATTAAAGGCATTATGAATAGACTCATCATTGCAATTAAAAGACGGATCATTCGACGAATAAAACGAAGACGACGGGTGACCTTGGTCGTAAGATTGAAAATTCTTACCATGATCACGTGGAGCGGAGTTATAGATATAACCCCCTCGACCTCCAATAACCTCACAATTAAAACAATTGGCACCATCGGGCGGGCCTCCACAATATGGACATGAATAATATCCATCGTTGGACATGGTGAAAAGAGAATGATGTTACGAGAATTAAACACTAGAGGGTTAGAAATAGAATTAGTGGATAAGGGTAAGAAGAATATTTTTCATTTTTGATTGTTTTTAACTTTTTTTTTGGATTTTTGTTGTATTACGTAGACTCAAATCTACAAATCTCTCCTCGAATAGACTTTCTCGATTAAAGGAGCCTCAAGGAATGAAAACGATCACGTGAAGTGAACGCCTTCGATGACTTTAGAACGTTGGTGGAACACCAAAACATTCAAGAGGGTTTAATCTTGAAAACAAGCAAATATATATATGTAGATAATACTTTGGTTGGCAAACCCTCGATTAGTCTTTTTTCTCAAAACACGCACAAGCAAGCGGGGGAAATGAGGCGGCGCTAAGCACTTAAGAGCCTTTTTCCTTAGGTCGTGAAATACAACCGCCTTATACCCACCTTATAGTTTGTGTTAATTGAAATTAAGCCTCACGAAAGTATTTGTCTATTTTGCCTTTAAACATTTGCTTTGGATTCGAATACAATGATCGATTGATGAAATCCCGAATCAAGGTTGCGTTCTCACGCTTTTGGAGTACTTGTATATTTATTGTTCTACGTAAGTACAATATAGTAATATATTCACAAAGAAAAACGAAAACGATAATGGGATATCTACAATATAGTAAAATGATTGTTGTGTGCTTAGTTTAGGAAAACTAAACACGATTTATTTGGATACTATAATATAATAAGGAAAAATAACAAAAATGAGTATGTACGATATTCACGCTTTCCAAAATTTTAAAAGCAAAAACGCACTACTCACACAAACACGATACTAATAATTGCACAATAAAAACACCTCCCCGGCAGCGGCGCCATTTTGATAAGTCGTAGAAATACGTGTTTAGGAAAACAACGTATTATGGGCAAGTATTAAACTCGACGATTTAGGAAAACCGACGAATCGAATAAATGCGGGTTCGTTCTCGAGGAGGTGTGTGAATTAAGTGCCAATTATATAAAATCAAGGGTTTGGATTAGTGACGTTTTTGGTTTGAGAGAGAAAAATTAAAGACGAGCTACGACTACGATTAAACTACGACGAATGACATAAAACGCGAACGTAAATACGTAAAACGTGAAAAAAAATAAAAATTAAACCTAAAAATTAATTAAAACTTAAAACTAAGTCTAAAATAATATTAAATAAGGATAAAATATCAATAAATAAATTTTAAAACCTTTTATTAATTAAATATTCAATTTTTAATGCTAATTAAAGCCCTAAAATTAAATATAATTACAAAAAGGCCCAAAATATTATTTTATTGAACAAATAACTCACTTATATTATTTAAAGACTAAAAAAAAATTTCCTAAATTTTAAATACTATTTTTCAATTTTAAAACTCTAAAAATAATTTTTAAACTAAAATAATGATTAAAAATAATAAGATAATGCTAAAAAATAATTTGACTATTTTAAAAATCCTAAATTATACTAATGAATAGTAGATAAATGAAAAAGTAAATATTTTTCACTAAAAGACAAAACAGATTATAATTAAACCTATTTAAACTTAAATTAAATTTAAAAATTAATAAAAAATGAACAGCAAAATATTTTTAACTAAAAATCTTAAAATCTTTTTCTTAATCTAAGAAAATTTTTAAAACTGAAAAATATACACTTTTGGCACTAAAAGACAAAAATAGTCAATTAAAAATTAATTTAAAATGCAATTAAATCTAAAAATAGAGAATGAACAGTAACTGAAAAATAAACTTACTAGAAAAATCAGAAATTAAATAAGAAAAATAATGAAGTTAAAATCAGCTAAAAATTCCTAAATAAGTTCGCAAAAGACAAAAAATATAGAAACTGAAAGTGACATGTGGACTGATTTTGTCTTTATGCTCAGCAAGGGGAACTTTTACCCTAGCAGTGGGAACTTGGTTCCCACTGACTTCAATAAAAATCAGGTCTGGGCACAAAAGTTATTGTGGATTGCTTGTTTACTGATTTTATTGGGAACCAAGGGCACCCCCACAACTAGTGGGGTTGTGGGGAGTCAAGAAAAATATAAAAACAACAAGTCACTTTACAAAATCAAGCACAAACACCCCTAATGCAGTCACTGGTCTGGGAAAGGAGTCTGAATTGATGACTGCTGATCTAATTGGTAATTGGGTGAGTTTTGGTTGGCCAAAACTCACTCAATTGCATCACAAATCTTCACAATTCAAGCACAACTCCTAACCTAACCAGAATCCTATCAAGCTCTAAGATTTAATTGGCAAAAATCTCAAAATCAAGGCAGTTCAATGCTTACTGATTTTATCAATGGTTTTTTCCAAACTTGAGCATACAAACTCTTTCAAAAACTTACCAAACTGAAAAATAAATACTGAAAAGACTTACATCTGACAAAGCAAGTATGATTAGATCAGTTACAAGCCAAACCTATGTCACAAGTCAAGTGAAACCTAGATCCAAACACTCCTTTAAAAACAGAAAAATGAAATTTAACCTAGAGATTATACTCTAACTAGCACCAAAGTCATTCAAATCTGATCTAACATGCTCCAAACTAACAAATAAACAATATCATGCATTAGTCTAACATCCTAACAGCCTAATTCTCTAAGTCATCATAACTCAAAAAAAAAATTCCAAAGCAAGTATAGAGAGTAAAATTCTTTCTTACCTAGTGAGCTTACATCCAAGCTTCACAAAGGCTAGCTTAAGCCTTCTCCATCAAGCTTGGGCTTGAGCTTATGAAATTTAGAAAAGAGCTTGTTGGTATGTGGAGATAATGATGATGATGAACCAAGAAAAGACCACCACCCTCTAATATGCACAATTTGTAACCTGCTAATGATCAAACAAAGAAAGAGAGATAGTGACCTGGAATAATAGCTCATAAGAGTATAAGCCTGGCTTATTAATTAAGCCAGCTTATCAGCTTATAGCTTATAGAAAAAAATGGTTTTCCAAACTGATTTCTTTCAACCAAAAATGAACCAAAACTGAAAACTTTGAATATTTTTGGCAAAACTTATCAAAATCAGTAAACTCCTTTTTAAAACTCCACTTTCACTTCATTTTAAAATAGGTTTCAAGACTTTTCAAATTTTTTTACCAAAAACTTCAAAAACGAATTTTTGAAAACTTTCTTGTAACTTAACAATATTGAAAAAATAATGGAAAGATTTTACTAAGAACAAAGAAAAATGGAAAAAGGAACTCAGAATTGTGCACTTTTTAAACTTTTCATTTTTATTCATAAGCTTAGAAAATTACAATTTCTGGAACAATAATACAAGTGACACACCACTTGTATTTATACTGAATGTAAGACTATTCTAGAATAAAAAATTAAAACTGAAACCCTAGCTAGTCATTTCCTCTTGTGCCCTTGGTCAAGATTCTTCAAGTTACGTTAAAGGGGTCCTCATGTGATTGAAAGTGATGTGCAAGCTGTCTTTCTTTATCTTGGACGTCTATTCCTTTGCTTTGGGACCAAGTTTGGTTCTTGGTCGTTGGATAGCTGTAAGATTCGTTCTTTACCAAAAATAATGGAGCAGGGGAGGGTCGTGGGGGCCACTAGGGTCACGGGAAAGGAGTGTTTATGAGTGGGATGGGTTTAGGATGAGTGCAATCAAGGTTCTAGAAAAGGATTAGCAAAACCCCTTTGTTTCTGACTTAATTGGACCTGGGATGATTTTAGGGTTTATAGGTGATTAAGAGTGAGTTTAATCTGTTTTGGGGGAGGATTAGTTTTAAAAGTTGTTTAATGGAGGGAAAGTTATAAACTGATTATAAAATCAGTAATTAACATTGGTGGAAGGTGACGTGTGAAGTGGGGGAGTTCTGATTGGTGGAGGTGTGATAGTGGTTGAGTTGGCAGGCTGGGATATGCTGGGGTTAGTTATGTTGTCTGGCCATTTTGGCCCCCCATTTCTCTTTGTATTGTCAAATAAGTCTTAACAGCATAAAACACAATTTCCTTTGTTATGAAGTTTGAAACTTCATAGTTTGGCCCCAAAAATTTATCAAAGCTTGTTCCAAGGGCTTGTTGGGTCATTTGATCAATCTTCAAGGGCTAAACATGCACATACTTCATATTTTTGGGACCCACAAGTAATTTTGAGGATTTACAGGGGTTTAAAATGACAAGTCTTCCAAAGTTGAGGGAATATTCTTGCCAATTCTTCAAACTTCAAGGACTTGATAGGAAAATCATTTCGGGTCCGGTTCTTTGTGCGGCTTCGTTTCCCGTGTTCGTTTTTTCTTCATTCTTGTGATCTTTTGTTGATTACACGATATCCGTACCTAAAATACACAAGACACAAATACAAGCATATATAGGGGTATTTTTATGATATTTTAAGCGTTTTAAGCCCGATTTGGACGATGAGACTATTTATAATTGCAGTCTCATCAGCCAGCATCCGAATGCCACGCCGTGACAACACCAGTCCAGCATGTTCCCAATAAGGAAGGATCACCACCACCCAATTGAAAGGTGGCAATCTATCCTGATTACCCGGAACAAGAGGTGTCCATAGGGGGAACGCTCTCGGATAACGGCAAGAGGGCCATGTGCTCTCTCCAAAAAGCAAACCTGGATGTATTCGCATTGGAGCATAAGCATATGACAGGTGTACCGCATTCGATAGCAGAACAAAAACTTTAAATCCGCCAGGGATATCCTCCTGTTAAACAAAAGAAGCGTGGTCAAGCACCAGAGCGCAGCCAGGTAATACTGGATGAGGTACGGAAATTAGTAGACGCAGGAATTATGCGTGAGGTATACTACCACGAGTGGTTATCCAACCCTGTCATGGTGAAGAAGCATGACGAGAGTTGGCGCATGTGTGTGGACTTCACGGACTTGAACAAAGCTTGTCCGCAAGACTGCTATTCGCTACCAGAAATTGATTGGAAGGTGGAATCCTTATGTGGATACCCTTTCAAGTGTTTTTTAGGTGCGTATAAAGGATACCATTAGATCCAGATGGCGGAAGAAGATGAGGAGAAGACGGCGTTTCACACTAGTCAGGGCGTGTATTGTTACACAAAAATGCTGTTCGGACTAAAGAACGCCGGAGCGACATATCAGCGACTTGTTGATAAAGCCTTCGATTCCCAGATAGGCTGCAACCTTAAGGTCTATGTTGACGATCTAGTCATCAAGAGTCATACGGAGGAAGCACTTCTCCGCGACATCCAAGAGACGTTCGACACGTTGAGAAGAATCAACATGAAACTGAATCTAAAAAAGTGCACGCTTGGGGTAACTGAAGGGATGTTCCTCGGATATATGATTGATCCAAACGGAATCAAGCGTTGTCCGGAAAAGACGGACGCGGTGATACAGTTACCATCCCCTCGGACACGAAAAGAGGTACAATCACTATATGGAAAGCTGGCTGGGCTAAACAGGTACTTGTCGAAATCCGCGGAGAAATCACTACCTCTATTCAAGACACTCAAGAAGTGCATAAAGAAAGGAGATTTCCGCTGGACAAAGGAGGCAGAGGAAGCCTTTGAGCAGCTTAAGCAACACCTCGCAACTCTTCCCATGCTACTGGCTCCCCGACCTAAGGAAGAGCTCATCATGTATTTGTCTGCTACACACGGAGCAATAAGCGCAATACTCATGACAAATAGGGATGCAGTCCAGACTCCGGTTTACTTCATAAGTAGAATATTACAAGGGCCGGAGTTGAACTATTCCTCTATGGAGAAGTTGGTTTTGTCGTTGGTATATGCCACGAAAAGGTTGCGCCGGTACTTCCAGGTGCACCCAATTGTGGTTATCACTGATCAGCCAATAAAACAAATCATCTCCAAGCCAGATGTGGCCGGGAGGCTACAAAAGTGGAACATTCTACTAGGAGGTCATAACATCTCCTATAGACCAAGGACAACGGTCAAGGGCTAAATCTTGGCAGATTTCCTAATCGAGAAGTCGGAGGAGGATGGACCAATGGTACAACAAGAGGAAGTTCCAGCGGAACCATGGGTTTTGTTTACTGACGGATCGTCGTGCACGAACGAGTCAGGAGCTGACCTTATTCTCACGAATCCGGAAGGAATGGAGTTTACTGATGTAGTTTTTTCGTACATGTTTTAGGAAAAACGCGTATGAGTGGCAAGTATTAAGTTATACGCTTTAGGAAAAACGTAAAACCGAATAAATGCGGGTTCGTTCTCGAAGGAGGTGTGTATTATGTGTGCCAATTATGTAAAATAACAATGTTTGGATTAGTGACGTTTTTGGTTGAGAAGAGAAAAAGTAAAGACGAGCTACGCTACGATTAAACTACGACGAATTAACGTAAAAAGCGAACGTAAATACGTAAAACGTGACGAAATTAAAAATTAAAACCTAAAAATTAATTAAATGATTAATCTAAGTCTTAAATAATATAAATAAGAATAAAAATCTAACAAATATATTTTAAAACCTTTTATTAATTAAATATTCAATTTTTAATGCTAATTAAAGCCCAAAAATTAAATATAATTAACAAAATGCCCAAAATATTAATTTATTGAACTAATAACTAACTTATATTATTTAAAGACTAAAAACTATTTTTCTTAAATTTTAAAAACTATTTTTCTATTTTTTAAACACTAAAAACTATTTTTAAATTAAAATAATCCTAAAAAAATAATAAAATAATGCCAAAATTAACTTAACAATTTTAAAAATCCTAAATTATCCTAATGAATAGTAGAAAATTGAAAAAGTTTGAAAAAAGTAAAAATTTGCACTAAAAGACAAAACTATTTAATAATTAAACCCTAATTATACTAAATTAATTATAAAAATAATTAAAAAGATGAACAGTAACTAATTTTTAAACTAAAAATCTTAAGTTAATTTTCTTAATCTATAAAAAATTTAAAAAGTGAAAAATAATAATTTTTACCACTAAAAGACAAAAAACAGATATGTTAAAAAGTAATTAAATTAGCTAAATAATCTAAAAATTATCTAATGAACAGTAACTGGAAAATAAATAATACTGAAAAATCAGAAATTAAAAATGAAAAATATTGCAAAAAGAATGAAACCCTAATTCCTAAAAATGCCCACTAAAGACAAAAGAATTGGAATCTGATAGTGACACTTCTTGTTTTCCTGTCTTTTAGTGTAGCAGTGGCTACAACAAAGCTATCAGTGGGAAAGGAGTTCCCACTGACAGTATAAAAAAACGGGCAGTGGACTTTTAAGCTTGGATTATGCTTGTTACTTGGATTCTTTGGACAAGAGGGGCACCCCTACACTCAGTGGAGTGTAGGGAGTCAAGACAATCAAGAAAATGAGCAAGCTTAACACAAAAATCACACACACAAGCTCCCAAACAGTCACTGATATGCTTTTGCTATGTCTGTGAACAGTAGCTGATGTTTTAGGCACTAGGACGAATTTCAGAAGCCTTTATCTTGCTCAAATGATCACCACATTACAACCAATTGATTAACAACCCTATATCACACCTATTCTTACTAATCTACAAGATTGAATAGCAAATTTACTCTAAATTCAAGACAGAAAAGTGAAGTTTCTGATTTTAGCTAGTATTACAAAAAAATGAGCATGCAATCTATGATTTCCAACACACCAAACTCAAACCAACTACTGGTATGTCATATAACTTACAAAGAGAGTGTGTGAGGGCAGGTATACAGTCAACAGCTAGTCAAACTAGTTCACTAAACCCTTATCCCAAACACCCCTTTAAATTCAGGAACTTGAAATTTATAAACTAAATGCTATCATAAGCCAACCAAACTGATTTAAAATGATCCAAACATGCATAAAGAACTATATTAAGCATAATCAAACAGGGAAAATAACATGTAGCATTCAAACACAAAAAATCACATAAATTCTCATAAATCTCAAAAAAAAGGGAAAAAGGGGTTCAAGCCTTGTTTAGAGCTGATGCCTTCCTTGTCAATCTTTTTTTGTGAGCTTATGAGGGAGCTTATGTGAAGTGGTGGACCCCTGCTGAGGTTCAACAACAGAACCAGGGGTCTCAAATATCTTCAAAATGAGGAAAAAATGAATATGCCTTCTTTGTGAACCTGCACAAACACCACAAACAGGAAACCAACTCCAAGTTTGTTTAAGCTAAGCACCAAAAAGCTTGTCAGGCTTATTGGTGTTGGCTTAATCAAACAGTAAGGTTAGAAAAAGAAAAGACAAAAGATTTTTCAAAGAAAATCCAACTTTGGAAAAGAACTTATGATACTCCAAAATTTTAAGACTAAATAAAACCCTAACCAAAGTTTTAAATCAAACTGGATTCAGCAAATCAACTCCACTTTCACTTCATTAAACTGCTGAATCCAAGACTTAAAAAAAAACTTTTTCCAACAACTTTTGAAATACGATTTTCTGAAATCTTGTTTATAAACTACAAACGTGAAATCTTTCTAAACTAATTATCACTTAAACTAGAAACACATAAAGGGGAACTCAGGATTTATGCTAAAAAAATGTAGCTTTCATTTTCATTAATAACTCAAATTTTTTACATTAAAAACTGGAACAAAGAAAATTACAATGAAATGCTATGCTATTTATACAACTCATGAGATGGTTCTAGAATTGCATAAGAACAAAACCCTAATCTATATGAAATTCCATGAGTGCCCTTGGTCAAATCTTGAAAAGTTGGTCTTCAAGTCCTTCACGTGATTGATGTTGGATGCCAGCTGAGTCTTTGGCTGTTTGTACGTTCCTTTGGGACCAAGGAGTGAAGGAGAGCCGTTGATGGATTGGGAGATTCGATTTTTGCCATTTTTGTTCAAGCAAGGTTGCAGGGGAGGCCACGTGGGGGACCCATAGTGAGCTGGAGGGAATATTGTTGAGTGGGTTTGGTTTATGGGATGGGGAATTAACATTCTGGAGCAATTGGGACTTAACCCCTATGATTTGAGTGATTATTGGATTAGGGTTTAAGGCTGGAAAGAAGGGGTGATTAAGGAATTGATTGTGAACAGTCCATGTTTCCCCCCGTTTTTAAATTATATAAAATCAGTTTAAAAAGTGGATTAGTGGGTTATTTGACTGGGGGTTGACTTGGGCTGAGGTCGGGTAAAGGGTGTTTTGATTGGGCTTATGGTGGGTTAAGTGGGCTCAGACTGGGTAGGGAATGGGTATGGGTTACGTTTTTGGCAAAAACCGTCCTTAGACTCTCCCAATATTTGCATATCAAGTTTGGCAGTCCATTTAGCATATTCCCTTTGTTAATATCTTTAGACAAATTACACTTTCAGTCCTTTTGTTTAATAAACCTTAGGCAAGGACTAATAATGCAATTTTATCAAATTCCAAGGGCTAATCTTGACATTTCTTCAATCTTTAAGGACCAATCTTGTACAATTGATTCTTGGAGGGTCATTTGTGACAAGTCTTCAAAGTTGAGGGACCAAACTTGTACAATCTTCAAACTTCAAGGGCATTTTTGCAAAATTCATATTTGGTCCCGGTTCTTTGTGCGACTTCGTTTCCCGTGTTTGTTTTTGCTTGATTCCTTTGATCTTTTGGTGAATTCACGATATCCATACCTAAAATACACAATGAACAAACATATGCACATATATGGGTGTTTTGATGATATTTTAAGCATTTTAAGCCCGATTTGGACGATGAGACTATGTATAAATACAGTCTCATCACTCCCCCATACTAAACCATTGCCGTGTCCCCACGCAATGCTAGAATTAAGTATCGTAGCACTTCCAAAATTCATTTTATGATGGCATTTATTCAAGACATAAAAATAAACTACTACACATGCTTTAGACATAATGTAATGTTTTCATCACGATTAAGTGACTTTTAGGATCATAGAACAAGAACACGTAAATGCTTCGTTAGAAATAATTTCGTCGTCCTCGATTTTCACCCAATTCCATGCTAAGCGTGTGACGAGATCATTGTTATTATAAGTTAGCAACACGATCACATCTTATGAGTGTTAATTACGAACCTAAACTCCCTTATTCCTACTTGGTATCTTTTATATTTTATTATGTCTTAATGATCACGAGGATACATCATCGACTTATGCGTGAATAGAGATTAAGTCTAAAAATAGAAACTTAACGGTGTAACCAAAATCATCAAATCAATAATTCACCCCAATAGACAACGATGTCAAAAAAAATTAAGTCAACAAGAAGGATCGATAAACACGGTTTTATAACGGTTTTGAACATGAGACTTATTACCAAGACTTTTATATGCCCCCTAACGGAAGGGCCTTATTATCTTTGGTTTACCTCCATCTTTTATTCAACTTCGCCATGAAGCTTTTATTATGACTTCGGTCTTGCCTTGCCTTTTATTATCCGCCTCATCGGTGGTTTTATTAGCCAAAGACGTATATCCTCACGCTAAAGTGAATTTTGGATCTTTAAAGCTTCGAAGATTAAGGCTTGATTCACTTTCAATTTGGGCATAGATTTTTCGGCCTTGTGAGCTTCAAATTTTTGCTTAATTTAGGTGAGCACTTGAAATCTTATTATTAGGTGAAGCTTTCGATTATTCGGGTGCCAATACTTCAAAACCGTGACGCTGGCGATACCTTAATGTTTTCCCAATTTAATTACATGGAAGCTACCAAAACAAATTAGAAACCCAACAATAGTGACTAAACCGCTAAATCAATATTTATTTAACAATTTATTATGCAAAAGCGTTGGGAGAATAAGCTAATAATTACTACACATAAGATCGTGACGATTACGAGACTTATAAATAACTCTATCATTTCTCGTCCTCATTTAAGAGACTTAGCCTAAAAAGTTAAGGAATCGAAGCTAAGTGCTCAACACGCACGGTCGAGTCAAAAATTACTCTCGTTCTCACCATCGGAAAACCTACATTCGTGTCTTAAACACTTATGAAAGACAAGAAAAATTTTAAAATTTGGCCATTTTTAGCCTTATTTTGCAACAAAACGATACAAAAAGATGAATATTGGATTGCGTGGTGACGTAAGCAAGGTGAAGTATCTACTCACCCCCCCATACTAAAACTAAACATTGTCCTCAATGTTTCGAGTCTAGGGGTGTAAACACCCCCATACTAGAGACGAAGTCGAATGCTTAATCTCGAGCATGGAAAGGGTAAAACGAACAACCTAAAAGCCGTTTATGAATTATGCTAATAAGATAAACGTTAGAACATAAAAGGATATCATCGGATATCGGAATCTCCAAAGGCAACGATCGAAGCTCGAGTGATCCATAAACGAACACGAGAGGCTTCAATGATGACGATGAACCTAATAGATCACAATCACAAACAACCACGAAACAAAGGTAGGAAGAGAACAAGTCCCCTCGTTACATTAAACTAAGAAAGCAATAATATTGTACAAGGATAAGCATGAGAATCCCCCACGAGGCACCTTGTTTTTGATAACCGAGTCAAAAGCTCGACTCGGATCCCCATAAATGTGATCATTTAGGGATAATCTTGGTATGGTCATTTTTGGTGGGACTTACATGATAAACAAGGCCCAAAAGTACATGGAGTACTTTTAAAAACCCGATATACATATACCGGGGTCAAAGATAGCGTCTTCGTTTTCGGATGAAAGACGAAACAACGCTACTCCAACGCAAACCCCAATGGGGTAGAAGAAAAGAGATGAGAAGTAGAAAGGTGGGGCAATGGGTAAGTCAACAACATGAGCTACTCGAGGTAGACTCACACCAAGCAAACGAAAAGATTTTCCATTTATTGCATCGGTGGAAGACCGAGATTTCCCTTTACAAGCAATTCCGGGATCGTAAATCTCGTCCTCGGTGGAGAAATGCGAGGGAACATTTGGGGCTTCCCCCACACTAAAACCACACACACCATCGTCAAAAGGAGTAGACGAGGTGGTAGCACTCATAAAACGCGGTGATGACGGAGTTAAACATGTAGAAAAATCATTTAAAACATTTTTAAAATCTTTTCCTTTTTCATCGTTCAAAAACTCTTTATGAAAACCCGATTTAATGATGTCGAAAATATTTGGCGTGTCAAATTCAAAATTAGTCGCGCTAAAAATTCTCACATTTAAGTCATTGGTGGGAGGGGGTGGCGGATTGTATAAGTTCTCAAAACGTTTATCAATAAAGAACACCGCCCCCTCGGGGTCTACATACTCGTCATCCTCATGAACGTCGATCTCATCAATTTCTTCATCAAAGATAGGCTTGTCAAACCAAGGTTTGTCATTCCCCTCCTTGAGTATCTTAGAAACTCTCTTGAAAAGATCACGATCAAGCACGAAACCATCATTCTTTTGTGGGGATCGTTGATAAGTTAGATCCTCACGAATGTGGTAAACGTCATTCTCAAATGAGGAGTGTTGATTAGGTAACTCCTCGAGAATGGGATTCTTAGTGGTCACATGAGTTGGTTCATCATCGAAAATAAGACGTTCCAACTCATTGAGTTCATCCTCGATTTTGGAAAGATCGACCTCACTCGTAGGTGGAAGTGAAGGCATAAGAGCTAGCTCTCGTTCAATGATTTCCTCAATCTCGGGATCAAACTCATAATCATCGTACTTCACATGTTTCTTCTTAGGAGAATCAAAAATAGCATCTGGATGTCGAAGTACGTGATCAAGCTCGGCAAAATCGCCATCGTCAAAGAAAGAGTCGATGTGAGCACTCACAACCATGGACTTACAAGCACTAGGGCTATGCTTAGGTGACTTTTCTAAAACGAGAGGATCGATGTCGATAAACCCTTTAGCCTCAACGGGTGTTGGGCTAGGCAAAGGAGGCACTTCGATGGAGTTAGAAGTTGAAGCCTCAAAGACGTGGTCCTTCGAAGGTGGTGAAGACGAATCCATTTTGGTCATTGTCGTGATGGCATTAATGTCACCCTTCGGAATTGGTGTTTCACTTGTTTCGCTAAAAACATCCCAAAGTGAGTTTTCATCCATAAATTTACACATACCCTTTTGAATTAGGTACACGTATTCTTTATCATTAAAATCATCATCTTTAAAACCGTTTTTCTTAATTCTTTCAAAACATGCGTCAAGCTTCATTCTTTCCGCTAAAGTAAACATTTTGAAATCATTAGAATTTGAATCATTAGGTTTTAAAACCTCGTTTTTTTCATTTTCATAAAATCCTTGGGATTTTCTAGCGAAAAAGTCTATTTTCTCATCCCCATATCTCATAGTAAGTCTCCCCTCGTGAACGTCGATTACGGTTCTAGCCGTCGATAAGAATGGTCGGCCTAAAATAATGGGACATTTAGGGTCACACTCGTAATCGGATATAACGAAATCCGCGGGAAAAACAAACTTTCCAATCCTAACATAGACATCCTCGGCTATTCCAATTGGTATAAGAGGTGTACAATTTGCAAGCTCGATTGTCATGTTCGTGGGGGTAAGCGAAGGCAATCTCATCAATTTCCAAAGAGAATGAGGCATGAGATTGATGCTAGCACCTAAATCGGCAAGGGCTAAACATCCCTCAATCTCGGAAAAATCACAAGGTAATAGAAATTAGCCCGGATCCTTTTCCTTTCTCGGCATACGCCTTTTGGGTTTTTTAAGAAGGATCGATGCACAAGTTTCTTCAAGGGTTACCTTGGTAAGGTCGACAAAGCTCTCTTTTTGAACCGTGGATGGAATTTGAGGTACACGAGGGTGTGCACTCTTTTCCTTTGTCGCCACGTTCATCCCCTCGACTTTAGAACAAGAAGACGTCTTAGAAGTCGAGGGTTGAGAGGGATAAACAACACGGAATCCTTCAAGGTTAGGGGTAATCACACGACCTTTCTCACGAGACGAGGCGGCTTTACATTGTTCTTTCGGATTAGCAACGGTGTCACTAGGTAACGAACTTGATGACGAACCCGAGGCTTTGTTCATTATAGCCGAAAACATCTTTTTTATATCAATTTGCCCTTGCTCAATCTTCGTGTTTTGCAATTTCAAAGTATTTGTAAAGTCGTTTTTCAAAGTACCAATTTCTCCCTCTAATCGTCTCATATTAGCCTCATTCGTTTTCATGTAATTTTGAAAATCGTTTGACGAACTATTTTGATTTGAATTAAAGTTCCCTTGGTTTTGATTATTTCTTTGAAAATTTCCTTGATTACCACTTGAAAAATTGTTGCCTTGATTGTTGTTGTTTGAAAAATTCGAGTTTTGGTTATTGTCTCGATTTTGCCAAGTTATATTACGACCTTGATTATAACCTCCTTGATTTTGATTCGAAAAATTTCCTTGTTGATTATTTCCTTGAAAATTGTTTCGGTTTTGATTAAAATTGTTGCCTTGGTTATAATTGCCTTGTTGTGATGGACCGGCGTTATTTTGATTTTGATTAGAAAAATTGTTGTTTAACGCACTTACATTCGACGTTTGGCCATCCATAGCCGCACACTCGTAATAATTATGAGGTCCACCACAAAACGTACACGAAACCTCAACCGCTTTCACCGTAGCGGGAGCGTCTTTCTTTTGCATCTCAATGAGATAAGACGTAAACACATTCGTCAACTTATCGACTTTTGCATCAACTCTCTCAATGTCGCGATTAGAATTACTAACATTGGCGATATTGGCAACACTCGGTGCATTGCGGAGTTGGTAAACCTTGGATCGGTTCTCGATAATTATCAAAGCTTCTCTCGGAGTCTTACACAAAAAGTTGCCACCGGCGGCGGAATTCAACGAGTCTTGTTCGTGAAAATTAAGACCGTTGTAAAACGTATCGATTTGGTGCAACTCGGAAAAACCATGGTGAGGACATTGCCTAAGCAATTCCTTAAAACGAGCCCACGCGTCTCTAAAAGATTCATTCGGTTTTTGCTCAAATTTCGTAATCTCGTTTTTGAAAAACGTTGTCTTAGACGGTGGGAAAAAATAATTAACGAACTTGGAAACGAGATCCTTCCACGTAACTATGGAATTAGGTGGCTCTTTCTCGTACCAATCCTTGGCGGCACCATCGAGCGAGTAAGGAAAAAGCATAAGCTTGATGACATCGGCGTCGACGTTCTTAAACTTGCTCGTGGCCAAAAGACGATCAAAATTCCGAATATGGTCGTGAGGATTATCGGTTTCACGACCTCGAAACTTCGTAGCTTGGATCAACGAAAGCATTCCGCTCTTGATCTCAAAATTCTCCGCCTCGACAGCGGGAATTACGATCGCGTCTCCATAACCCTCGGTGGGCGCTTGGAGCAATTCCATCATAGAACGATTGTCGGCCATCTCCTCTACGGTTTCTTCAACAACGATATTAGGAACGTCGGTTTCTAATTCTCGTCTACGTCGTCGATTCCTTCGATTACGATTGCGTCGATTCGAAGCTTCACTAGAATTGGAATAGTCCTTCGATCGAGTGTGCATGCACTAAGCGTAGAATGGGTGGTAGCAAAGAAGATTCTTTTTGCGGCTTTTTGATTTTTTCAATTTTTTTGGTTTTTGATTGTTTTTTAACTTTTTTTGGATTTTTTGTTGTATTACGTAGACACAAATCTACAAATCTCTCCTCGAATCGACTTTCTCGATTAAAGGAGCCTCAAAGAATGAAAACGATCACGTGGAGTGAACGTTCTCGATGACTTTAGAACGTTGGTGGAACACCAAAACGTTCAAGAGGGTTTAATCTTGAAAACACAAGCAAATATAATATACGTAGATAATACTTGGGCGGCAAACCCTCGATTAGCCTTCTTTCTCAAAACACGCACAAGCAAGCGGAGGAAACGAGGCGGCGCGAAGCACTTAAGAGCCTTTTTCCTTTAGGTCGTGAAATACAACCGCCTTATACCCACCTTATAGTTTGTGTTAATCGAAATTAAGCCTCACGAAAGTATTTATCTATTTTGCCTTTAAACTTTTGCTTTAGATTCGAATACAATGATCGAGTGATGAAATCCCGAATCAAGGTTGTGATTTCTCACGTATTTGGAGTACTTGTATATTTATTTGTTCTTACGTAGTACAATATAGTAATAATATATTCACAAGAAAAACGAAAACCAATATATCTACAATATAGTAAAGATTGTTGTGTGTTTAACTTAGGAAAATTAAACACGATTTATTTGGATATTATACTATAATAGAGAAAAATAACAAAAATGAGTATGTACGATATTCACGCTTTCCAAAAAAAATGAAAAGCTAAAACGCACTACTCACACAAACACGATACTAATAATAATGACACACAAACACCTCCCCGGCAGCGGCGCCAAAAATTTGATGTAGTTTTTTCGTACACGTTTTAGGAAAAACGCGTATGAGTGGCAAGTATTAAGTTATACGCTTTAGGAAAAACGTAAAACCGAATAAATGCGGGTTCGTTCTCGAAGGAGGTGTGTATTATGTGTGCCAATTATGTAAAATAACAATGTTTGGATTAGTGACGTTTTTGGTTGAGAAGAGAAAAAGTAAAGACGAGCTACGCTACGATTAAACTACGACGAATTAACGTAAAACGCGAACGTAAATACGTAAAACGTGACGAAATTAAAAATTAAAACCTAAAAATTAATTAAATGATTAATCTAAGTCTTAAATAATATAAATAAGAATAAAAATCCAACAAATATATTTTAAAACCTTTTATTAATTAAATATTCAATTTTTAATGCTAATTAAAGCCCAAAAATTAAATATAATTAACAAAATGCCCAAAATATTAATTTATTGAACTAATAACTAACTTATATTATTTAAAGACTAAAAACTATTTTTCTTAAATTTTAAAAACTATTTTTCTATTTTTTAAACACTAAAAACTATTTTTAAATTAAAATAATCCTAAAAAAATAATAAAATAATGCCAAAATTAATTTAACAATTTTAAAAATCCTAAATTATCCTAATGAATAGTAGAAAATTGAAAAAGTTTGAAAAAAGTAAAAATTTGCACTAAAAGACAAAACTATTTAATAATTAAACCCTAATTATACTAAATTAATTATAAAAAATAATTAAAAAGATGAACAGTAACTAATTTTTAAACTAAAAATCTTAAGTTAATTTTCTTAATCTATAAAAAATTTTAAAAGTGAAAAATAATAATTTTTACCACTAAAAGACAAAAAACAGATATGTTAAAAAGTAATTAAATTAGCTAAATAATCTAAAAATTATCTAATGAACAGTAACTGGAAAATAAATAATACTGAAAAATCAGAAATTAAAAATGAAAAATATTGCAAAAAGAATGAAACCCTAATTCCTAAAAATGCCCACTAAAGACAAAAGAATTGGAATCTGATAGTGACACTTCTTGTTTTTCTGTCTTTTAGTGTAGCAGTGGCTACAACAAAGCTATCAGTGGGAAAGGAGTTCCCACTGACAGTATAAAAAAACGGGCAGTGGACTTTTAAGCTTGGATTATGCTTGTTACTTGGATTCTTTGGACAAGAGGGGCACCCCTACACTCAGTGGAGTGTAGGGAGTCAAGACAATCAAGAAAATGAGCAAGCTTAACACAAAAATCACACACACAAGCTCCCAAACAGTCACTGATATGCTTTTGCTATGTCTGTGAACAGTAGCTGATGTTTTAGGCACTAGGACGAATTTCAGAAGCCTTTATCTTGCTCAAATGATCACCACATTACAACCAATTGATTAACAACCCTATATCACACCTATTCTTACTAATCTACAAGATTGAATAGCAAATTTACTCTAAATTAAAGACAGAAAAGTGAAGTTTCTGATTTTAGCTAGTATTACAAAAAAATGAGCATGCAATCTATGATTTCCAACACACCAAACTCAAACCAACTACTGGTATGTCATATAACTTACAAAGAGAGTGTGTGAGGGCAGGTATACAGTCAACAACTAGTCAAACTAGTTCACTAAACCCTTATCCCAAACACCCCTTTAAATTCAGGAACTTGAAATTTATAAACTAAATGCTATCATAAGCCAACCAAACTGATTTAAAATGATCCAAACATGCATAAAGAACTATATTAAGCATAATCAAACAGGGAAAATAACATGTAGCATTCAAACACAAAAAATCACATAAATTCTCATAAATCTCAAAAAAAAGGGAAAAAGGGGTTCAAGCCTTGTTTAGAGCTGATGCCTTCCTTGTCAATCTTTTTTTGTGAGCTTATGAGGGAGCTTATGTGAAGTGGTGGACCCCTGCTGAGGTTCAACAACAGAACCAGGGGTCTCAAATATCTTCAAAATGAGGAAAAAATGAATATGCCTTCTTTGTGAACCTGCACAAACACCACAAACAGGAAACCAACTCCAAGTTTGTTTAAGCTAAGCACCAAAAAGCTTGTCAGGCTTATTGGTGTTGGCTTAATCAAACAGTAAGGTTAGAAAAAGAAAAGACAAAAGATTTTTCAAAGAAAATCCAACTTTGGAAAAGAACTTATGATACTCCAAAATTTTAAGACTAAATAAAACCCTAACCAAAGTTTTAAATCAAACTGGATTCAGCAAATCAACTCCACTTTCACTTCATTAAACTGCTGAATCCAAGACTTAAAAAAAAAACTTTTTCCAACAACTTTTGAAATACGATTTTCTGAAATCTTGTTTATAAACTACAAACGTGAAATCTTTCTAAACTAATTATCACTTAAACTAGAAACACATAAAGGGGAACTCAGGATTTATGCTAAAAAAATGTAGCTTTCATTTTCATTAATAACTCAAATTTTTTTACATTAAAAACTGGAACAAAGAAAATTACAATGAAATGCTATGCTATTTATACAACTCATGAGATGGTTCTAGAATTGCATAAGAACAAAACCCTAATCTATATGAAATTCCATGAGTGCCCTTGGTCAAATCTTGAAAAGTTGGTCTTCAAGTCCTTCACGTGATTGATGTTGGATGCCAGCTGAGTCTTTGGCTGTTTGTACGTTCCTTTGGGACCAAGGAGTGAAGGAGAGCCGTTGATGGATTGGGAGATTCGATTTTTGCCATTTTTGTTCAAGCAAGGTTGCAGGGGAGGCCACGTGGGGGACCCATAGTGAGCTGGAGGGAATATTGTTGAGTGGGTTTGGTTTATGGGATGGGGAATTAACATTCTGGAGCAATTGGGACTTAACCCCTATGATTTGAGTGATTATTGGATTAGGGTTTAAGGCTGGAAAGAAGGGGTGATTAAGGAATTGATTGTGAACAGTCCATGTTTCCCCCCGTTTTTAAATTATATAAAATCAGTTTAAAAAGTGGATTAGTGGGTTATTTGACTGGGGGTTGACTTGGGCTGGGGTCGGGTAAAGGGTGTTTTGATTGGGCTTATGGTGGGTTAAGTGGGCTCAGACTGGGTAGGGAATGGGTATGGGTTACGTTTTTGGCAAAAACCGTCCTTAGACTCTCCTAATATTTGCATATCAAGTTTGGCAGTCCATTTAGCATATTCCCTTTGTTAATATCTTTAGACAAATTACACTTTCAGTCCTTTTGTTTAATAAACCTTAGGCAAGGACTAATAATGCAATTTTATCAAATTCCAAGGGCTAATCTTGACATTTCTTCAATCTTTAAGGACCAATCTTGTACAATTGATTCTTGGTGGGTCATTTGTGACAAGTCTTCAAAGTTGAGGGACCAAACTTGTACAATCTTCAAACTTCAAGAGCATTTTTGCAAAATTCATATTTGGGCCCGGTTCTTTGTGCGACTTCGTTTCCCGTGTTCGTTTTTGCTTGATTCCTTTGATCTTTTGGTGAATTCACGATATCCATACCTAAAATACACAATGAACAAACATAGGCACATATATGGGTGTTTTGATGATATTTTAAGCATTTTAAGCCCGATTTGGACGATGAGACTATGTATCAATACAGTCTCATCATTTACCTACGCCTTGCGTTTTGAGTTCACAGCCACTAATAATGAGGCAGAATATGAAGCATTGATTGCGGGTTTAAAAATCACCGCTAGGATGGGAGTCCACAACTTTGAGGCTTACGTGGACTCACGGCTTGTTGCGAATCACATCCTAGGAGGTTACATTGCCAAGGAGGATAACATGGTTCGATACTTGGAGAAAGTCAAGTCACTCATAGCTACCTTCGGGAAGTTTTCTATCAAGCAGGTAACAAGAAGTGAAAACAAGAAGGCGGATGCTCTTAGCAAGATCGCGTCTACAAGATTCGCCCACTTATCCAAGCAAGTCTTGGTAGAAATACTAAAGGAAAAATCTATAACGGGAGGGGAAATCACAGCTATAGTTGAGGAAGAGGGACCTACATGGATGAACCCGATCATTAGCTATTTAACTGATGAGACCCTTCCAAACGATGAAAAGGCGGCGTGGCGTATCAGAAGGAAGTCGCAGCACTTTGAGCTCCGAGAAGGTATTCTGTACAAATGCTCCTTCTTACAGTCGTGGTTGCGGTGTGTCGGACCACGCCAGGCTACCTATGTGATCAGTGAGATACATGAAGGGTCATGCGGTATGCACGCAGGTCCTAGATCCGTAGTAGCACGAGCTTTACGCACAGGATATTATTGGCCTACTATGCATCGGGATGCACGTGACATGATTCGTAGATGCAGTGATTGCCAAGTGCACAGACCAGTACCGCGACATCCGCAGCAAGAACTAACACCCATCACGTCCCCATGGTCATTCTATAAGTGGGGGATCGATATCGCAGGACCTTTTCCCGTTGCTGCAGGGGTGTTAAGTTCTTGATCGTCGCAATGGACTACTTTACACGCTGGATAGAAGCTAAGGCGGTTAAATCCATTACGGGCAAACAGGTTAAAAAGTTTGTTTGGGAAAATATTGTGTGCCGCTTTGGCTTACCAGAAGAAATCATCTCGGATAACGGGAAGCAGTTCGTGGATAATCCATTCAAGGATTCGTGTGCGGCATTGAACATCACGCGGCGCTTCGCATCGGTCAAGCACCCACAGACTAATGGTCTTGTGGAGCGGGCAAATAGAAGCTTAGGCGAAGGCATCAAGGCACGCTTAGATGAACGAAGTGCCAAGTGGGTAGATGAGTTGCCACATGTTCTATGGACGCATAGAACTATGATTAAAATATCCAATGAGGACACTTCATTCGCGCTGGCTTATGGGACTGAGGCTGTTATACCAGCAGAAATTGGAATGCCAACCATCCGCACGGCGGAGGTTAATGTCGTCACAAACGATGAGCAACTCCGGATTAATCTTGACTTGTTAGAGGAAAAAAGAGAAATAGCGGCCATTAATGAGGCCAAGTCCAAGGCATGGATGAAGGCTTATTACGATGCCAAGGTTAAAGGTGTTTCCTTTCGACCGGGGGATATTGTTTATCGTGCAAACAAGGCAAGTCGCGCGGAGAATACAGGAAAGCTGGGTCTCAAGTGGGAAGGGTCGTATGAGGTTACGGAAGCCTTGGGACTGGGCGCGTACAAGTTGCGTGATATGGATGGTCGTGACCTGGAACGTACATGGAATATCTACAACCTTAAAAAATGCTATCTTTGAAAGGCTACGGTCTCCGCATGGACACTTCGCTATGGTTGGCTTCAATGAAGATCCATGTATTTTTTGTTTTCATGCTTTATAGGTTCTATTTTTCTTAGGATTTTAATTCTATCAAAAAATCATAAACGTTCTAATAAAAGCCCGTGGTGCCTAGCTAGCTCCATGGCGTGTTCTTGTGCAAAATATTGTCTCATGTCTTAGATTTATTTGTTATTTCCATAATATGCCATTTCTTATTCATATGCATTCATTCAAACTGTACATGTACTATTCGCTCCCAGGCGGGGTAAGAGGATTAAGTGAACCTAATAATTCAACTTGTCGCATTAGAGGGATGCAACCCAAGTGACGCGGATCATGAATCTTTACTAGACACCTTATTTACAAGACGTTGTTATAAGTGTCCACATGCCGCATTTACATAGTAACGGACATGGTAAAGACACACGTTGCACGGTTAGTAAAATATAGACTTAATTTTATTCTTGTTAATCCGTGACATGTCATGCAATAAAGATGTACGATGTCTAAAGAAAATAAACAAGTTTCAAATTCAATACACAAAATGGTCGTGGTCACCACGGACTTATATATAATATTCTAACAATATTATGAATTACAGCCGTGTACATGCACGGACGAATAAGTTCGAATATACAAATGAATACAAGGTAAATTACAAAGGAAGTAGGAACTCTCCTATTTCTCTCTTTCCTTCTACAATCAGGGCACGAAGGGCCTCGCGACTAGCATCCTTGCCACTCTGCGTCCTAGTCATATTGGCATCCAACGCCTCGGCTAAAATTTTCTCACCTTTCATCACCTTCAAACTAGCGTCGTATGTTGGCATGGTTAGTTGGATGGGGTCGGTGGTGAGCTTGACCATGACCGCTTCGTTGGAAGCATCCTTTAGCGACTCAAGATCATCTAGGAAGGGGTGTTGGATTTCCTCAAGGGCGGCCATGGAGGCGGTCATCTTATCTTCTGCTCCAGGATTATGGTAGGCGTGCTGAAAGATGTCTTTATTTATGCTTATCAATTCTGCAGCCTTGATCAAACCCTCGTGCCTACCACGATCAATGTCGTCTGATACAACATCCACAAAAGCCTTCACAAAGTGAGGAGCCTCCGTTACCTGGGTCACGGCAAGGCGCATCCCATGGCCCACCATCCACCTACGCCCGGCTATGGCCGTGAGCAATGGAGGGCACAACACTTCGGCGCATTCTGTAGCTTTCCCGTTCAGCTCTCCCTCTGCTACCGCGGATCGCTCTTCCATGATAATTTGTGCCTGGGTGAGGTCTTCCTTGAGCGTATCACGTTCTTTAGCAATAGTGGAGGCTTGTTCTGTTACGGCTCTAGCGGCGGCTTCGGCTGCGGATACATGTGAATGATACTTGGAATTACTACGAGACAAGATAGGTCTTATGTAAACAATGAGCATCCATAAGAGCGCGTACCTTCTCATTAGATGCAGCAAGGAGGACCTCCAGCTCAACAATACGCTCCTCGCGGGCGTTGGCGTGGTTGGATTGTTCCTTAATTGTCGATTCCGCTACAACCAAGGTTGCCTGCAAGGAGGATATAGTCTATTCATGCTTTTCCATCAGTTCTTCTCTACGAGCGATCCTCCTCTCGGCACGGCTCACGTTAGCCAAGGCTCCTTCCAGACGGCGTCGTAGGGCCGCGCCAACTGTCACCTGGTGCGCCGTGGCCACATCATACTGCTCCAACAGCGTTTCATGCTCGAGTTGATCTAAATCTTGCGCCAGCGCTGGAGGGGTTAGTGATCCATAAATTCTTTACACTCAGATTCTGCCTCTAGTCTTGTTAAGCTGGACAAATTCCAGGTCGGGCGGAGGTTGGTGTCAGGACCCTCAGATCTTGGCTCCTCTTCATAAGTTAAAGGGGGGATGGGGGTCTCATAGATATCATGGGTGAGGGTTCCCTCTCCGCCTCCTTCTCCTGTGCTACTGTCGACGGATCCGCCCTGTTAATGAAACAAACTTATGAGTTTTTGTTAGTGGATTATGTATTATGGAGTATTTTCCAGTACTTACGTTGTATCAATCATGGTTCCGTGATAGAAGGAGCCACGACATTCACAGGAGTTGCCTGCCAGACCTGTTCATCTACTTGCGACGAGGGGTTGCCTTAGGGCATTGTGGTGCTGCTTCCCTCTTGAAATTGCGGGTGATCCTGCCTTAGTTTCTTTGGGGGAGCATTGTGTTCCCCCGCCTCAGCCTCCACATTCTTCACCATCTTCCTGGTGGTTTTGCGCTTCCTGGAAATGGGTTTTGATGGCTGAGAGGATCCGTCATCCTGCGTCATTTCGTCTTCTCTTCTGTCACGATTGATGGAGGGGTCTGTGAGTTGTTCTTCTTCATATTGGTGGAACGTGGCGTTCTCCAGCAGCAACTCACCACCGTCTTCATTGTGGAAATCCAGGGGTGACTTTTGGATCACGGGCTCCTCCTCAACTGACTACTGCTCGGTCGTTTCTTCCAAACGGATAGTCATGTTGACAATGGCATCTAGTAGGGGAGGTTCGCCCTCTTTTAGGGGACGGAATCCCTGCGGCACCTTGTTGGGATCACCTTGGCGTAGAAGACCAAACAGCTTCATCTCTGCGGACATAAAAAATACATATGTATTAGTAAGCTTACAAGTACTTTGGATATAGTGACACACATATTCATATGTGGAATACCTACCATGTCTATGCTCGGTCAGAAAGCATGGATATCTATCATCCCTCCCAAAATAGTTGCCGCTGATGCCTATTAAGCATAGGAAGTGCTCCGGCAGGCCCCTATGGAAATCATTACGGTGGGTGTCTAGCATTTTCACATCCTTGCTACTATAATCCTTGGATGAGGGTAAGGGGTCGAGCCGTACTCTGTACTTCATAACAAATGGGGTGGGGAATACCTTGGTGTCTACGAAGAAGTAGTGGTCATACCACTTCTTAAGGGAATCTAGGGGCTTCCTATACGATATGGGGGCTGTTGCGGATCGTTTTTTAAACAATAGCCACCCATTTACCATTTCGGGTAAGTAAAATACCCTGAATAGATTAACTGTGGGGGTTACTACTGTCACACCCCACCATGGCGGAATATGGGGCGCGACGTATGGATATCATCACAACAATAGCGTGTCTATAGAGTTAACTAAATGAAGTAGAAATGTTATAAAACGGTGACACGATGTCATGACAATATCTCAAATAATGTAGGCGTCTAGGTAAGTAGGTAACAGGCCTACCTCTTACCAAAGACAATCAAATAACACACATCAAACATATAGGTATCAAACAATTTACTAAATCAAAAGACAAAATAAAATCTAAGAGGAAAGGGATTCCTCCTAATGCAATCCTAGCAGCCTCTATACTCTAGCCACTTCTAACATCATCTTGCACAACTACCTCACTTGAAAATGACACAAAAATCTGTCAACATAAAGTTGGTGAGAACATAGGTTTTAGTTATCTAGAACATCATAAGAAACCTTGACATCCGTTGTAAATAAGTTGAAGAAAAACAATTTATAGTAATGGACCATAATGTGATAATCATGTTACATGCATCCACAACAAAACTTAAACCAAGTACCGATCACATCTACAATTCACAAAGCACACTATAACAATCAAGAAGTATCCCGTCACACACAAGAACAAACACCACACTATCATGATCTTTCCCACACCACCTGTGGAAGATGAACTATATCCCCGTCGAGATATCTTGCCTCCGAAGAGACGATGCACAAGTACTCAGGACGGATCGTGCACCACGAACCATGAACTCAGAACCAAGAACTCAGGACGGATCGTGCCCCGCACTCCACACACATCACAACTGGTCCCATAGACGCCCATACATCTATGTACCAATCCCAATCATAACACAATCAAGATTCACATATCAGAACACATATCAAAGCACATATGAGAACACATAAGCACGCAAGTCACACAATAGCACATTTATGTCCACACATTTATAAAAATATAGTACCAAAAGATTTTAAGAACACGACAAGTGTCATCTCCATCCCATACTAGAAGAAAACATTTAAAAACTCAGTGAAAATGGGACTATGAACTCACCTGATAGCACAGCAAGATAGCACTCCTACAAACCTATAAAATCATACACGACACCCTTAGCTCAGGTCTTAACACCCAAGTTAAGTAACAATCAAGGAGATGAATCTAATCTCCCAAATCCCCACTATCTAGTTCTCTCACTACAAGCTATTTAATACGTAAAAATCCAGTTTTTTTCTTGGTACGGTTTACTAGTCACTAAACGATCACATGGAGTTAACTTAACAACACACTTGGCTCCTACCCTACTGGAGTTATGTTTTTATATGATCTAAGAACTCTAAAAACCAATTTTACTTTCTACTTACACGTTTAACCCTTTCGTTTAGTCTCTACGCCAAAAGTCGTTTTCACCCAAACTGATTTTTTGTACATGCTAAATGTTTGTCACCAAAAGCCCGACCTAAACACCATAACTTTTATTGAAAACCTCCAGTACTTTCATATATATTAAAAAGAGTTCCCAAATAAAAATTCTTTAGCCATCTCATTCGTTTGGTTAGGTTTTGACTCAAATTCCCTAAATCCAAATTTATTCCTGAACAACGTACTGTTTTTGTAAAAATTATTTGACGACCTTCCCTAACTCCATTTTTGACCAACCTTAAATTTTTGAAAAGTAGACTCTCTGCACTTAATTTAAAAAAAATAAACTCAACCAATGGTGCTACCTACTGCCCGGAACAGTCGACACAAGAAAGCCCTAAAAATCAGAGTGTTTTACGCCTTTATGCACTAACCTTCTAAACATCATTAATTACCCCTAAATTATTAAACAAGAACCCTAAAATCATTAATAGATCTTAATTAATAAATTTTTCAGAAAATTAATAAAACCCTAATTATCTCAATGATGGTTAATTAACATTACAATCATGATTAATTAATATAAACATGAATTATATTAAAGTTAAATTGATCACTTACCTTGAATCAAGAAAAAATTTATGAAACCCTAAAAACCTTGTAGAAACCTTAGACCCAAAAAAAATTGGAGAAAATAATGTGTTTTGATTTGTATTTATACTAAAACAATGAGAATCCTAGCCAAATACAAATAATACTTTCCTTTTTGTTTATTTTTTCCTTTTTCTTATTTTTCCACCGTCCTTTATAATTTTTTTACCAAAAATATTTTTTTTAATTTTATTATTAAATTCGTTTTTTAATAAATATATCCTTAATTATTTTTTTATTAGTCCCTTAATTAATGAATTACACCTAAACCTTTTAACTAGTCAATTTTACGCGATTACCGTAAAATACGTAAAATATACAGTTTTATGTAAATTCTTAAAATATGAAATAAACTTTATAACTAAGTCCTAAATGACTTAAAACCATCCTGTAAATTATTCCCGTGACTAAATACCTCATCCGAGACCTCTAAACGCTAAACCCTATATCGTAAAAATACGATTTACTATAATACTTATACGTACACATTAAATCCTAAAATAGCACCGCATTCTGTCATAGTTACATCCAAGTGAACAAACGAGCATGAACTAACCCATCATAACATTATATAATGCACCACGCAATACACGAACGATGACTAACATCCAATCCAAGGCTAAAATATAAACAGAATGCTCGTAAACGCACACTAAGCACATAATCGAAGTCAAACAGTCAAAAGTGACAAATCCAAAATCTAGGGTTGTCACATCACTCCCTCCTAACAGAAATCTCGTCCCGAGATTTACTCCCAAACTCAAACTTATTCTCAGCAAACAAACGAGGATACATATCCCTGATAAAACATTCACGTTCAAGCGTAACCTTAATTTATAATAAATAATCTCAACCAACAACACATGAGCCTTAACCGTCTGCGAGGAAACTTATTAAAACCATAAATTTATGTAATCAACCTAACT
Source organism: Glebionis coronaria (assembly GCA_025667525.1). Lineage (NCBI taxonomy): Eukaryota > Viridiplantae > Streptophyta > Magnoliopsida > Asterales > Asteraceae > Glebionis > Glebionis coronaria. The sequence continues at coordinate 213,712,160 of CM046875.1, forward strand.
AAATCTCGCAACTCATCAAACAAGAACTGTATTGAAACCAAGTTAGGAGCCATCACTTAACTCGACGGGTTTAAAACTGTCACCCCGATTTCAGTCTTACTCATAAATACCATAAATCAAAACTTATCAAATATAACCACGTATTCTAAAGTCTAAAGAAGTCTCAAATTCCAACCCAACTCATCTCTATGTTAACCCTCCAAGTGTTTATTACCTCAAAATACCCAAAGCACGAGTTTAAACCATGTTGTCCGAAAATTAACCTTGAACTCGACACTTGTACAATTAACTAGACTTAGCTACTGACCTTCATTTGCTAAACATTCTGAATAATTGAAAAGTACGTTCCGAGTACATAATTTTAGGCTTTTGAATCACCTAAAAAAACTTTAAAAACGAACAAGTTATGACCAAAACGATTTTTACCTAAAACCTCTTATTAATTACCAAATTCAAGCCCTAAATTATTTTAACTCCAGAAAATTAAAACTCTCACCCATCATATGATTTAATACATGATTTTAACATATTTAATTTAATAAAAAAATTCTAACTAAAGAACAATAACTTTAGGTGATCAAAACCAAAATATTTTAAAATAAACAAGTCATGCTTAAATGTAAAAAAAAACTTATATTCCACCTTATTTCAAACACGTTTTCGACACTTTACCCTTATTTTATCGACTATCAACAACTATCTTTTTACTATTTGCAAGTTTCATTTTTTACCATTTAAGACTCAAAACAAAAGATATCGTTATTCCAAAATAAATCTTCACCCTCTCAATTGCTTCTACACCAAAAGTACCGTATAAACAAACATGTGAAATGAGGACTCGATAAATGCGCTACTACAGAAGTTGAACATCCCAAAGAGAAATGAGCTAGAAAACTATCCTAAGAATACAACTGATAAGTAGAAGGGATATATACATATATAGGCATACGCGTACATACACTCAAGTCCATCCAACATTTACTATACAAGCATGTATTAACCCTCTTTCTTGCAACCATACTTAGGAATCCACTGATGTCGTGGTACAGTATAACTATGTTGGCCGCCATACTTATACCAATCCCCTTTCACTAATGCACTCCCTCCTATTATGACACTTATAAGAATTAATACTACACATAACACATCAGTCTACCAACTCAAATAAGCACATAGATCCTACAACTCATATAAGCACATAACCACAACATAAAATAAGATCCAAAATCCTATGTATTAAAATAACATAGCCAATGCATGAAACAAATAAACTCATAGTCCAGCTGAACCAGCGTAGACAAAATTCAAAATATATAAAGAACATGAAAACGTAATTAAACAAAATCCAACAATGACTACCGTATACGATTATGGTTCAACCCGCACTAGTCAAAACTCGTAAAGAAAATAACATGTAGCTAAGTATGAACTTACTATGGTTCAATTCATACTAGTCAAAATATCGCAATAAATAACATCCAAACACATCAATTAATATAAAATGCACACATACCCCTATGACGCCTATATGCAAGGACCCTTAAGATATAGACTAGGCTAGGCGACTAGGCAACATAATTCTCTATAACCATTTTCTCTGATACCATTCTGTCACACCCCACCATCGCGGAATATGGGGCGCGACGTATGGATATCATCACAACAATAGCGTGTCTATAAAGTTAACTAAATGATGTATAAATGTCATAAAAAGGTAACACGATGTCATGAAAATATCTCAAATAATGTAGGCGTCTAGGTAAGTAGGTAACAGGCCTACCTCGTACCAAAGACATTCAAATAACATACATCAAACATATAGGTATCAAACAATTTACTAAATCAAAAAATAAAATAAAATCTAAGAGGAAAGGGATTTCTCCTAATGCAATCCTAGCAGCCTCTATACTCTAGCCACTTCTAACATCATCTTGCACAACTACCTCACCTGAAAATGACACTAAAATCTGTCAACATAAAGTTGGTGAGAACATAGGTTTAAGTTATCTAGAACATCATAAGAAACCTTGACATCCGCTGTAAATAATTTGAAGAAAAACAATTTATAGTAATGGACCATAATGTGATAATCATGTTACACGCATCCACAACAAAACTTAAACCAAGTACCGATCACATCTACAATTCACAAAGCACACTATAACAATCAAGAAGTATCCCGTCACACACACAAGAACACACACCACACTATCCAGATCTTTCCTACACCACCTATGGAAGATGAACTATATCCCCGTCGAGATATCTTGTGTGACAACAAGGTTTTGAGGTTCGTCACTTGGTCCTATTTTTAGGTTAATCTATGTGTGACTACTTGATTTGTGTGTTTACGTGTTTATTTTCTGTGAACGAAGTTGGTGTGGTTATCGTATATGGGTATAAAGTACTCATATGTAAATCGAGGAACGGTTATTTCATGTTCATGAGCTCACAATTAGTGACTATGGAATGAAATGTTGTTAAATTCTAGTGTTTATGTATACGTATAAGTATTATAGTAATTTTATTTTTATAGGATTTACGGTTTAGCATTTGGAGGTCTCGGATGAGGTAATTAGTCATATGAATATTTTTCGGGATGGTTTTAAGTCATTTAGGACTTAGTTATAAAGTTTATTTCAAAATTTGAGATTTTTTATAAAAGTGTATATTTTACGTCTTTTACGGTAAAACGCGTAAATTTGACTAGTTTTACGGTTTTAAGGTTTTGGAAGCTTTAGGAGCTGTAATAAATTAAGGTAAATTAAGGTAATATTAGTAGTGTATAATAAATAAATAAAAATAAAAAAAAAATAAAAAAAGGGGTTAAGGGTCGGTTTAGGCCGATTGGAACAAAAAAAAAGATTTAAGGTAAGTGGGCTATGGGTTGGACTTGGGTTCACCCATACCCTATATAATGTCTTAATTAAAAACAAAAGACATATTATTTTTCTCCTGGAGTTGAAGTCGACGACATAAGGGGTGTTTTTAGGGTTCATAGTTTTTTTTTCATCTTCCATTGATTTAAAGGTAAACCTTCAAACCCTTTTCAATTAAATTGTTTAATGTTTTCTTTAATATCTTATGATGGAATTAGGTTAGGGTTTTATTTTAAAACAGTATATTAATGTTATATTAATGATAATATGATGATTACAGAACCACCATCAAGTGGCCTAGTGGTAAGGTCCTTGACTCTCAAAGGAGAGGTCAAGGGTTCAAACCTCACTAGGTGTGTACATTTGGGGGTGGCTACGGAGGTTCACCTACGACGACTCCGGGCTATCCAAAAGGATAGTTGCCCTGGGATTAGTCGGCTCGCAATGTCGAGTCGGAAACCTAGGTATACCAAAAAAAAAAAATATATATGATGATTACATAAACTAGGGCTTGTATTTAATGGGGTTATGGGTAATTAATTAGGTTAATTTGATTAAACCCGTTTTTAAAAACTGGGCAGAATTCTAAGTCAATTGTTTTGAGCGTATCGGGAGTTCTACAAACTCTTATTTTGCGATCCAAGTATCCCTGAAAAGGTAATTGAAGTGGCTTTCCAATGAAAGAAACGAGAACTAAATTTGAGGTCTGGAAGTGGGTCAAAAACAGGTTACAACAGTCGGAGGTCAAAACAGTTTTGAAGTCAGCCTGTTTTCTTTTTAAGTTTTGGGTTGTTTGGGGTACTTAGGGTTGCGTTGGGATCTTCTAATGAACATGAGAGATGGTTTATATATTATAGAAAATATCTGCATTGGGTCTAAGGTTGTGGTTTAGGGTAAGACCCCCTAATCATAACAAACGTTTTATATGTTTAAAACCAGTAAATCTGGAATGACAAAAGTATATATATATATATCGGGGCCTTAACAGTAGCTTTAAGGTTGGGGCAAATGGGAGGTGTTAGCTAACATATGTAAGGGCATAAATATTCCCTTTACAGAGAGCATGGGTATGTTTAGCTGGGCGTTTGACTTATAGTTTGTAGACCTAAAAGTTGGGACTGTTTTGTGTAAAATATGAACGGGATAGTTATCAAACTTAAACAAGTTAAGGGCTTGTTAGGGAAAGGTAATGGGGTGTTTAGAGCATATTAATGAGGGTCATATATGGGAGTAGGCTAGATGTCCATCATAGGTTGATGAGCCATCTTAGTGATTGGTTCATGTTTTGATTATGTGTTTTTGGTTTGTTAAGTTTTTGCTAGTGCGAGGACTTTTGGAGAAGCTCAATCAGGTGAGTTTCATAGTCCCATGTTTACTAATGTTTATGACTTCCAGATGGTATGGAAGAGACACTGTTATGTTATTTATAATTTATGCTGTGAATGTTTGCCGTTGGTTATGGACTTATGTGTGCATACTTATGTGATTAACTGCTAGTTGATTCTTGATTGTTTATGTTTAGACTTGGTACCAAGGGGGTGTTGACAAGGCGGAGCCTTGGGATTTGGTTCATAGGTGTTTGGATGCCTATGGGAGTATGGTGTTTGGTATGGCTGGAGCCTGGGTTTTGGTTTGATTAGTTAAATCTTGAATGTTAGTTTGTTAATGCATATTAGTATCACATTGTCCATATGTTTTTAACTTTTGGTTGTTACTCATAACTTTTGGTATGATTTTGGCGGTTGAGTCTAAACCTATGACTCTCACCAACTTTATGTTGACGTGTTTTAGTGTCTCTTTCAGGTGATACTATGGTTAAGCATGAGAGCATAAGTGGCTAGACTTGGATGCATTAGGATTGCATATAGAAGGAGATCCCCGTTCCTTCTTAGTTTTATTTGTTCATTTAATAAGTGATATTGTTGGCACACATATGTTTGTTCTGGTTATGTTATTTGTTTGTCTTGGGTAAGAGGTAGGACTGTTACCTACTTACCTAGACTCCTGCATTTGTTGAGATATTGTCATGACTTTTGTGCCTCACCATTTCATGACATTTCTTATTTCATATAGTTATCTCTATAGACACGCCATGTTGTGATGATATCCATACGTCGCGCCCCATATTCCGCCATGGTGGGGTGTGACAGAATGGTATCAGAGACAATGGTTATAGAGAATTAGGTTGCCTAGTAGCGTAGCCTAGTCTATAGCTTAAGGGTCCCTGCATATAGGCGTCATAGGAGTATGTGTGCATTTTATAATAATTGATGTGTTTGGATGTTATTTATTGTGATGTTTTGACTAGTATGAATTGAATCATAGTAAGTTCATACTTAGCCACATGTTATTTTCTTTTCGGGTTGCGACTAGAGAAGGTTGAACCATGATCATCCACGCTAGTCATTGTTATATTTTGCCTAAATTGTACATTATAGTACATAATTTGGTACATGGTAGTTTCTATCTTTTGTTGGGTTATTTTATGTACTTGAGGTATGGTATTTGATAACTAATATTTTAATTAGGAAAATTGTTCGTTGAAATGGTCTAATCGAATTGATTACTGGTTTAAGTGCGACTCAGCTGTCTTTGGTGGAAACAAATATTGTGTCGTTGTAGTATATTAAAAATGCAAGACTTTAAAGTAAATCTAAATCTAATTGAAAATAAATGACGGGAAATTAAAAGCGTGACGAGAAATTAAAAAGGCACTTAAAGTAAATAACGCAAACTTAAAACTATCCTAAAGGCAAACTTAAAATGCAACTAAAACTTAAACTAAGGCAAGGCTTAAAATAAATCTAAAGCAAGTAAACTTAAAGTGCGACTAAGAAAAAAGGCGGGAAAAGTAAAGGTTGAAACTTAAAAACAGAAACTTAAAATAACCTGAAAACAGCTCATTCGGAATAAACCTTCGTTCGGAATAATCACTCGTTCGGAATGTCACCTTCATTCGGAATAATTCTTCTTCACTCGGAATAATCAAGAAATAACCTTCATCCGGAATAACTTTGCTTCATTAGGAATATTCAAACAAAAACCTTCATCCGGAATATACCCCTCATTCGGAATAAAAAATTTATCCAGAATAATAGATTATTCCGAATAAACGACCTTGACTCGGAATATTTACTATTCCGAATGAATGCCCTTGATCCGGAATATATGTTATTCCGAATGAAAGCCCTTGATCCGGAATAAGTTGCTTTATTCAGAATATTTGTCTGAACCCTTGATTCGGAATAATCTGAACAAAACCTTGATTCGGAATAAATGTTATTCCGAATGAACACCCTTTATCCGGAATAATTCTCTGATCCCTTGATTCGGAATGTCAGGCTTTATTCGGAATGTCACTGATCCGGAATACTTTGCTTGGTTCGGAATGTTCCTTTATCCGGAATAACAAACTGATCCGGAATATGTCACTTATCCAGAATGTTTGCTTGGTTCGGAATAATCACAACACCACCTTGATCCGGAATAAATCAAACAAATTCCTTGATTCGGAATAAACTGCTGAAACCTTTGATTCGGAATAACCTGGAGAACAGTAAGTGCGAAGAACACGGGGAAACAAAAATAACACGAATCTAAACAAAATCAATCAAATCAAACCAAAAGATTAAGCAAGACTAATCAATAAAAATCTACTAATCATAAACAAACAATCCAAATCAATAACACTAACAATAATAATCAAAATAATCAAAACCCACTAGATCAAATCAATAAAAGTTAAAGAACATAAACATGAACATAAAGCATAAAGATTAAAGATCAAACAAGAAAGGAAGATAGGAGATGAACAATAAAAGTAAAGATTAACAACAATTAAAAGGAAACATACTTGAATTAAAGGTATTAAAAGTGCAAGACAATGTATTTAAATTGACATGAAAATTAAATGTGCAAAATATAAAGTGGAAGACTAATTGTCACACTTAGCTAACAAAAACAAATGAAAGGAAATGGATCCTATTTATAGGAGATTAGGGAGGTGCTTAGTGGAAGCTTCCTCCCCTCTTTCTTCTTTCTTTAATTGCTTTATTAGTCCTTAATCTCTTAAATTCTTCGACTTTTGTCTCAGGATTAATAAACTCGTCTTGTAATTTCCTCAATAAATTAGACTTGAGTTCTTCGGCTTTTAGTAAACTTCCGTCTTTTGACTTTTTCTTTGATAAATCTTCAGAATTGGTCTTGGACTTCCGTTCTTTTCGCACTCTTGATTTCTTGACTTCGTCTTTTTTCTTTTTCTTTGATAAAAGCCCGTGAAAGCCGTGTTCTCTCCCCTTTTCACAATTTCGTCCTAAATCACAATAAAAACACAAACCACGCATAATTCCGACATTTACGACAATAAAATACACGTTTTGGCTTGGTTATTATTGTAGTTAAGTGGTAAAAGGATGGGTGTTTACACACCTATCAAATCCCCTACACTTAACCATTGCAATGTCCTCATGCAATGTACTAATTACAAAGCAAGATTACACTTTTCATCACAATCAATCCACATTGGCCTTTTTAAAAGAGATAGAGAATTATAAACATTCAAAGGAAGAAAGTAAGTAATGAAATCAAAGACATACCTTAGGGTTTTGGAAATGCCATAAATGATCATCATCCTCAAATTTTCACAATCTCTAAACCAAAGCTTAAAAACGAGATCATTATTATTATAAGTTAGTAAACTAACACGAACTCATGTGGGCCAATTATTTACCTAGACTCCCTTATTCCTAGGTGTATCTCTTATATTTTATTGTTGTCTTGAATGATCACTCGGATGCATTGTTGACTTATTTCGATAGTTATTAAGGCTGAAAATAAAGTGGGACGATTTAATCAATAGTTAGCTAAAGGACAAAATCTTTTAAAACCGCTTCTCAGGACCTCAAAAAGTTCATATCTTGGCATAACTCGCTTCGCGATTTGAGACCTTTCTCGGACCGATATTTGGCAGCGACTTCATACTTCAAATCTTGAGAGACGTTCATGAAATAATGGCCTTCTCTTCATAATAGGAATTTCTTCACTTGAAGTTTTGAGAGAATCTTCATATTTGGACCACGACTTCTTCATTTTTCTCCAATCTTTATTCGGGATTTTGATATACAACGATCCGCTTCCTTTTTGGACTTGGATCTATTTATCCTCATACCTTGTTAGGGCCTTTTTGGATAGACTTCTCCATGATCTTTACGGGAGTATTTTCTTTTCGTCGTGTGTCTCGATCCTTCATATTGATCTTTGATAAATGATTCTTCACATCACTTTGGATCTTTAGCAACAAAATGTAGCCCTCATGCCTTGTTAGGGCCTTTTGGGACTCGCCAGTCTTCGCATCCCGCTACAATAAGTTATGCCTTGGCTATGAACTCTAATCCATATCGAGCAACTTTTAAACGATCTTGGGCTAGAAGCTAAGTAACCTTTCAAATCGTACAACCTTATTTATTGCAGATAAATTTATTAGCAAATGATGGGAGAATAGGCTTATAATCAACTCACATAAATTCACGAAAGAATACCAAACTTATAATTGACTCTATCATCTCTCGTTCTCCACAATTTAAAATCTCAAGGAATGAGACTCGTGGATGCTTAGCCTATTAAATCAAAGTTTTGGGTTTTCGAGTCATCTGTAGGATCTTGCAAATTCTTAGACTTTTTCAAGTTTAGAAATCGCATTTTAAAGTTCCCTTGATAAGCGACTCTCTAGGAGCAATTATAGGAACTTCCGAAAAGTTCTTCTTCTTAACCCGTGAGAGTTAAGACTTTCGTGTTTTAAAGCTCCCTATATAAAAGCCTAGCAAAACTTGACTTAAACACGTTAAGGATACTAGCTAGAGTAAACTTAAATAAGTAAACTCAGGTTGAGTCAAAAGATTCACAACGATTGAAAATTAAAACCACTTTCTTCAAATTTATTCTAGTAAAGAAAGAAAATAACTATACAAATGTTAAACTACTAGGCCAAAATAGATCAAAAATTTTGAAAAATGTCGAAAAAATTGATTTTCCGGTTAAAATAAGGACAAATACAAGGAAAAGACCACTTAACTTCGATAGAAGTACCCCCTACACTTGATATAAACATTGTCCTCAATGTTTAAGCATGTGGGAGTAAACTCCCCTACACTTAGGACATTGTGCACGCTGATTAAATCTTGCTAAGGAAAAGATAACTAACGAGATTCCTATTTTAATATTGAGAAATATAAAATAGTGAATCGAAAAGAGTTTAGGATAGAACCAGGAAGACGGAAACACGGAATCACGGGTCGTCAAAAATCATCAAGAGTGGATCATTGAACGCTCGAATCCCTGAATAGAAGAAGAGAGGAAATAGCAAACACCAACGGGTCTCCCCTACACTTAGGATAAAGATAGCTACAAGATAGATACTTGGGTTGCCTCCCAAGAAGCGCTTGATTTTTGATTATCGAGTCGTGAGCCTGACTCGACCTTGATTATCATAGGAAGAAGCTTTAAAAACATCCACCGAGATCAAATACATAGTTTTCGTCCATCAAATAGCATAAGCTTAAGGCGAACAAGGCAAGCCAAAGAAGACTAGGCAAGGTTCCCTTAAGCAAAGATTGAGCACGGTGGTAGCAAGGGTGAAGAGGTGCAAGCATATCTTCAGTAGTTCCAAAAATCTTTCCTTTTATTTCATCAGATGGATACTGAGATGGCTGAAGAATATCGATACCGGGGTCGAACACCTTTTCCTTTAGGGGAAAATAGCACTCAGGCTCAGCAGAATTTGAAGATGATCCGCTAAGAAAATGCACAACCTCGTTCTCAGAAGGTGGACAAAGATGTGTCAAAACATACGTGCTGCGGATGTTGGTGTCGTCCGGTTGCTTTTCCTTTGAAAGAATTTTTTTCAAATCCAAAGTAGGATCAAGACAATAATCATCAAAGTCTAAAGGAGGAGCATCACTCTCATGAGGGAAGTATGTATTGAGAAAAGTAGAGATGTCTTCCTCAAATGAGTAGTCATCCAAAGTAGGATTTAGCATGGTTGGCGGAGGATCTTCATCATGTGAAGAATCACTTGAAAGAGTATCGACCTCATCAAAATCATCATAAGTGGGCATGTCGGGATACTCGGAAGTAAAATCATCATAATCATCCCCATCGGAGCTAGAATCATCATCATAAGCATCATAGATCGGTGGAGAATCATATGTGGGAGGGGGTTCCAAATTGGAGAGAGAATCATCCACATCATCTTGAAACAGTGGATTATCATTGCAAGAATCGAATAGAGGATTGTTGTAGACGACAAAATCATCAAGCACATTAATCATATTCACTGATTCTCTTCCATAGGATTTGCTTGTAAGCTTCCCCATTTCAAAAACTCGTGCATCATCCCCGACTCTTAAGATGAGTTCACACTTATCCACATCTATTAAAACTCTACCGGTTCTCAAAAACGGGCGGCCAAGTATTAACGGAATACGAGGGTCCATTTCATAATCAACGACGACAAAGTCGACCGGAAAAGTGAATGTGCCAACTTTAATGAACACATCTTCGGTAATACTAACGGGGTAAGCGAGAGTGCGATTGGCTAGCTCAAGAGTCATCTTCGTGGGTGTAAGTTCGGGTAATGTTAACTTTTTCCAAACACTTAAAGGCATCAAATTTATACTAGCCCCAAGATCGGCTAAGGCAGTAAATTTGTCGGTTTGGTTAAAAGTACAAGGTAACACAAAACGACTGGGATCTCCAAGTTTCTCCGGAAGTTCTTTAAGAAGGACGGCAGAACAATTTTCATTCAATCGAGTATTAACAAACTCGGCCATCTTCTCCTTCTTGCTAAGCAATTCCTTAAACATCTTAACAAATTTAGGCATTTGTGCTAGAGCTTCAAAAAGGCTAAAAGTGACGGTCATTTCCGAAAATTTCTTCAAATAGTTTGACACTTGAATGTCATCCTTGGTGTGCATTTTGGCCTTGTCTAAGCGAGATGGATAAGGAATATTTGTTTTGGGTGGTGGAGGTGTAGAAGGTGAAGGTTGAGATGTTGAAGTGTTAAAGGTGGAAGGTGGGGTTGGTAGAGGATTCGTCTTAGGTACTTCTTCACGACGAGGCGGAGACGGTAATGGTGTACTAATACTAGGTGTGGGAGTAGCAGGGATAAATGGTGGTGGAGGAGGTGTAGATGGTGTAACTGGGGGTGGGATAGATGGCCCTACTAAAGTTGCTCCACTACGGGTAGTAATAGCACTCACATTCGCTCTCGGATTGGTGACGGTGTTTGAAGGTAGAGAACTCGAAGTAGAGGGTTGAGTGGTGGGTAAGAAACTAGCCAGCATATTCTTTAAATCATTCGTTTGATTGCTGAAGGAGGATTGTATATCATTTCGAAGCTTGGATCTAATGTCATTCCCTTGCTTGGTGATATCCCCTTTCAAATTGATAATTTGGCTCTGCAGATTCTTAATTTGCTCTCCTTGGGTTCTCATTAAAGCTTCAACATCTTGATTAATGGGTGGGGCTTGTTGAGCGGGTGTGGGTGATAAGGATTAGAATCTCTAGGTGGGATTTGGTTGCTTCTATTGTAGTTGTTGTTGGGGTTTTGGTTTTGAGGAGAAAAACCGGGTAAAAGGTAGTTGTTTGACCGGTAACTTAGCAAATTTCGATCCCCTTGAGGTCGGGCTTGGTAATTTTCCGGTGAATAATTACCATAAGCCGCATACACATTTTCCGGATTGCCTTGAGTAGAAGGACAATCAGTGTATGAGTGAGGACCACCGCATGTCTCACAAGGATTTGCTACCGCTTTAACTTGTTGTTGTTGGTTTGAAGAGATGAGCAAGATATTTTTGTTTATTTCGGCCATCATGCGGGTGAATTCGGTCATGTCGGGGTTTGCTGAAGTAGAAGAAACATTGACTCTCGGGTTGTTCCTTGAAAAAGCGGAGGAATCCCAATTTTTGTGATGAGTAGTCATGTTCTCAATAAGCTCTCTACACTCCTCGGGTCTTCTTTTCATAAATGTGCCACCAGCGGCTGCATTAATCGTAACACGATCACGAAAAGTCAAACCGTTGTAGAAAGTATCAATTAAGGTCACGGGAAGCATGTTGTGGTTTGGACAACGATCGATCAAAACATTATATCTTTCCCAAGCATCAAAGAGAGATTCATCGGGTTCTTGCATGAAACCGCTGATTTGATTTCGAAGGCTCGTGACCATGGATGGTGGAAAGTAGCGCGACAAAAAGCGTTGAGTCATGTCATCCCAAGTATGAATGGAATTCTTCGGGAGACGATCAAACCATTTCTCGGTGTGGTGTGATAAAGTATGTGGGAAGAGTTGAAGGCGAAATACATCCATTGTCACCGGGCAATTTCATGCTTTGAGTGATAGTAATGAATTTGTCGAGGTGTTTGCTGGCATCATCATCAGGAAATCCACGGAATGGGTTAGTTTGCACTTGTTGGATCATGTGATGCTTCAACGAAAACTCGGGAGCCGTGATTTGCATCGGCACAATCGGTCCTCCTCGTCCAAACATTGTGGGTTGACAAAGCTCGTCCATTGTCCGAAGATCGGGCTGTGGAAGAACATTGTTGTTGTTATTGTTGAGGTGCGGTGGATTATTGTTGTTGTTTACACCTACCATAGCTAAATTTTCACGAGTCTCGGGCTCTTGATAAGTAGAAGATCTAGTACGCATACACCTGCGAAAGCAAAAGAAAACAATACCAAACACAAAGAGAATATATATACTCTGAAAAAAAATCTTTTTGGATTTTTGAAAATTTTTAATTTTTATAGATTTTTAATTTTTTTTTGAAATTTTTAAGCAAGAAAAATAACGCTCACGAATGAACGGATCCCAAAAAGCAACGCGTCTCTCACAGAAAACCGTTAATCTTTACGAAAAGAGCCGGCAGCGGCGCCATTTGATAACTAATATTTTAATTACGAAAATTATTCGTTGAAATGGTCTAATCGAATTGATTACTGGTTTAAGTGCGACTCAGCTGTCTTTGGTGGAAACAAATGTTGTGTCGTTGAAGTATATTAAAAATGCAAGACTTTAAAGTAAATCTAAATCTAATTGAAAATAAATGACGGGAAATTAAAAGCGTGAAGAGAAATTAAAAAGGCACTTAAAGTAAATAACGCAAACTTAAAACTATCCTAAAGGCAAACTTAAAATGCAACTAAAACTTAAACTAAGGCAAGGCTCAAAATAAATCTAAAGCAAGTAAACTTAAAGTGCGACTAAGTAAAAAGGCGGGAAAAGTAAAGCTTGAAACTTAAAAACAGAAACTTAAAATAACCTGAAAATAGCTCATTCAGAATAAACCTTCGTTCGGAATAATCACTCGTTCGGAATATCACCTTCGTTCGGAATAATTCTTCTTCACTCGGAAAAATCAAGAAATAACCTTCATCCGGAATAACTTTGCTTCATTCGGAATATTCAAACAAAAACCTTCATCCGGAATATACCCCTCATTCGGAATACAACTTTATCCGGAATAATTGATTATTCCGAATAAACGACCTTGACTCAGAATATTTACTATTCCGAATGAATGCCCTTGATCCGGAATATATGTTATTCCGAATGAAAGCCCTTGATCCGGAATAAGTTGCTTTATTCGGAATATTTGTCTGAACCCTTGATTCGGAATAATCTGAACAAAACCTTGATTCGGAATAAATGTTATTCCGAATGAACACCCTTTATCCGGAATAATTATCTGATCCCTTTATTCAGAATGTCAGGCTTTATTCGGAATGTCACTGATCCGGAATACTTTTCTTGGTTCGGAATGTTGCTTTATCCGGAATAACAAACTGATCCAGAATATGTCACTTATCCGGAATGTTTGCTTGGTTCGGAATAATCACACCACCACCTTGATCCGGAATAAATCAAACAAATTCCTTGATTCAGAATAAACTGCTGAAACCTTTGATTCGGAATAACCTAGAAAACAGTAAGTGCGAAGAACACGGGGAAACAAAAATAACACGAATCTAAACAAAATCAAGCAAATCAAACCAAAAGATTAAGCAAGACTAATCAATAAACATCTACTAATCATAAACAAACAATCCAAATCAATAACACTAACAATAATAATCAAAATAATCAAAACCCACTAGATCAAATCAATAAAAGTTAAAGAACATAAACATGAACATAAAGCATAAAGATTAAAGATCAAACAAGAAAGGAAGATAGGAGATGAACAATAAAAGTAAAGATTAGCAACAATTAAAAGGAAACTTACTTGAATTAAAGGTATTAAAAGTGCAAGACAATGTATTTAAATTGACATGAAAATTAAATGTGCAAAATTTAAAGTGGAAGACTAATTGTCACACTTAGCCAACAAAAACAAATGAAAGGAAATGGATCTTATTTATAGGAGATTAGGGAGGTGCTTAGTGGAAGCTTCCTCCCCTCTTTCTTCTTTCTTTAATTGTTTGATTAGTCCTTAATCTCTTAAAATCTTCGACTTTTGTCTCGGGATTAATAAACTCGTCTTATAATTTCTTCAACAAATTAGACTTGAGTTCTTCGGCTTTTAGTACAATTCCGTCTTTTGACTTTTTCTTCGATAAATCTTCAGAATTGGTCTTGGACTTCCGTTATTTTCGCACTCTTGATTTCTTGACTTCGTCTTTTGTCTTTTTCTTCGATAAAAGCCCGTGAAAGCCGTGTTTTCTCCCCTTTTCACAATTTCGTCCTAAATCACAACAAAAACACAAACCACGCATAATTCCGACATCTACGACAATAAAATACACGTTTTGGCTTGGTTATTATTGTAGTTAAGTGGTAAAAAGGATGGGTGTTTACACACCTATCAATATTTTTCTTTTGAGTTTAAGTCATGTTCCCTAAGAATCATGTGGTGATTCGAGTTATTGGGAGTAGGTAGATATGAAGGGTTTTAAGCTGTTTCCACTCTTATGGGAGACATGACTTATAACTGATTATGTTTTCGTTTTGGATTTAGTCTAGGCTGTTTTAGCTAGACTATGGATTTCTGGATTTAGTCTAGGCTGTTTTAGCTAGAAAAGTATAATGGAGGAAGAATGATTCGAGGAAGCAATAGGTTGTGAAGATAGTGGGGTGATATTGAAGAGAAACCGTTAGAGCAAGAGGTTGGTAGTCATGAACAATGGACCGTTTACCTAGAGAAGAGGTGTAACATATGTTAGTATGAAGAATGGTTAGTTACTTAGTGTCGAGCATGGGAAAGCAAGGATGAGGTGGTGGTTATGACATGTTTCATGTGAATATTATGGGAAGATTTTGGTTATGCAATCCTGCATATACCATTGGATGTGATTAAGGTTAAGAGAATTTCCGAATGATGGAAAATCCGTAGAGGATAGAAGCCGTTAGGAATGGTGATGGGAATGGTAGTAGGAACTGCTGGAGTTAATTCATAGGAGATGTGGTGGATCACCGTTACAGTGGGATAAGTTAGAAGCGGCCAAGGTATTGGACCGGAGGTGGATCGGAAAACTATGGAGGTGGTGGCAGTGACTAATTAGAGGTTGAAAATAGCAAAGAACCGACAAGAGAGCTATGCGGACAAGAGGCGTAAGCCGTTGGGATTTGAGATAGAGTTATGCTAAAGGTTTCACCCATAGTAACGGGTGGTATGTTTTGGTAAAATGGAAGAGTTGATGTAGAGTTTTGTAGGTCCATTTATGTTCTTTAGAAAGATCGGACCAGTAGCTTATGAGTATAGAATTACCTGGGGAAAATGAGTTGTATACATGATACATTTCATGTATTGACATTGGTAAATGTTGTTTGAAAATGCATTTTGCATGTACGGTTATTCGGGACTTGTGTTAATAAGAGTCCTTGTTTTATCAAAGAGTCATTTGTGAGATTTATTCACTGTGAGGTCAAGAGTTTGGCAATGAGTTTAATTATTTTTGGTTTGTATATGTGGTATTTTGAAGCTTGAACTAAAGTTCACGTGGAAATGAGAGGAGTTCATTTAGAACAAGTATCCTCAGTTGTTTGCTAATGGTATGTTTGATCCTAAGGAGTAAATCTCGGGACGAGATTTCTATTAGGAGGGAGTGATGTGACAACCGTGGTTTTGAGGTTCGTCACTTGGTCCTATTTTTAGGTTAATCTATGTGTGACTACTTGATTTGTGTGTTTACGTGTTTATTTTGTGTGAACGAGGTTGGTGTGGTTATCGTATATGGGTATAAAGTACTCATATGTAAATCGAGGAACGGTTATTTCATGTTCATGAGCTCACAGTTAGTGACTATGGAATGAAATGTTGTTAAATTCTAGTGTTTACGTATACGTATAAGTATTATAGTAATTTTATTTTTATAGGATTTACGGTTTAGAATTTGGAGGTCTCGGATGAGGTAATTAGTCATATGAATATTTTTCGGGATGGTTTTAAGTCATTTAGGACTTAGTTATAAAGTTTATTTCAAAATTTGAGATTTTTTATAAAAGTGTATATTTTACGTCTTTTACGGTAAAACGCGTAAATTTGACTAGTTTTACGGTTTTAAGGTTTTGGAAGCTTTAGGAGCTGTAATAAATTAAGGTAAATTAAGGTAATATTAGTAGTGTATAATAAATATATAAAAAGAAAAAAAAATAAAAAAAGGGGTTAAGGGTCGGTTTAGGCCGATTGGAACAAAAAAAAAGATTTAAAGTAAGTGGGCTATGGGTTGGACTTGGGTTCACCCATACCCTATATAATGTTTTAATTAAAAACAAAAGCCATATTATTTTTCTCCTCGAGTTGAAGTCGACGGAATAAGGGGTGTTTTTAGGGTTCATAGTTTTTTTTTCATCTTCCATTGATTTAAAAGTAAACCTTCATAACCTTTTTCAATTAAATTGTTTAATGTTTTCTTTAATCATCTTATGATGGAATTAGGTTAGGGTTTAATTTAAAAACAGTATATTAATGTTATATTAATGATAATATGATGATTACATAAACTAGGGCTTGTACTTAATGGGGTTATGGGTAATTAATTAGGTTAATTTGATTAAACCCGTTTTTAAAAACTGGGCAGAATTTTGAGTCAATTGTTTTGAGCGTATCGGGAGTTCTACAAACTCTTATTTTGCGATCCAAGTATCCATGAAAAGGTAATTGAAGTGGCTTTTCAATGCAAGAAACGAGAACTAATTGGAGGTCGGGAAGTGGGTCAAAAACAGGTTACAACAGTCGGAGGTCAAAACAGTTTTGAAGTCAGCCTGTTTTCTTTTTAAGTTTTGGGTTGTTTGGGGTACTTAGGGTTGCGTTGGGATCTTCTAACAAACATGAGAGATGGTTTATATATTATAGTAAGTATCTGCATTGGGGATAAGGTTGTGGTTTAGGGTAAGACCACCTAATCATAACAAACTTTTTGTATGTTTAAAACCAGTAAATCTGGAATGACAAAAGTATATATATATATATATATATATATATATATATATATATATATATATATATATATATATATATATATATATATATATATATATATATATATATATATATATATATATATATATATATATATATATATATCTGGGCCTTAACAGTAGCTTTAAGTTTGGGGCAAATTGGAGGAGTTAGCTAACATATGTAAGGGCATAAATATTCCCTTTACAGAGAGTATGGGTATGTTTAGGTGGGCGTTTGACTTATAGTTTGGAGACCTAAAAGTTGGGACTGTTTTGTGTAAAATATGAACGGGATAGTTATCAAACTTAAACAAGTTAAGGGCTTGTTAGGGAAGGGTAATGGGGTGTTTAGAGCATATTAATGAGGGTCATATATGGGAGTAGGCTAGATGTCCATCATAGGTTTATGAGCCATCTTAGTGATTGGTTCATGTTTTGATTATGTGTTTTTGGTTTGTTAGCTTTTTGCTAGTGCGAGGATTTTTGGAGAAGCTCAATCAGGTGAGTTTCATAGTCCCATGTTTACTAATGTTTATGACTTCTAGATGGGATGGAAGAGACACTGTTATGTTATTTATAATTTATGTTGTGAATGTTTGGCGTTGGTTATGGACTTCTGTGTGCATACTTATGTGATTAACTGCTAGTTGATTCTTGATTGTTTATGTTTAGACTTGGTACCAAGGGGTTGTTGACAAGGCGGGGCCTTGGGATTTGGTTCATAGGTGTTTGGATGCCTATGGGAGTATGGTGTTTGGTATGGCTGGGAGCCTGGGTTTTGGTTTGATTAGTTAAATCTTGAATGTTAGTTTGTTAATGCATATTAGTATCACATTGTCCATATGTTTTTAACTTTTGGTTGTTACTCACAGCTTTTGGTATGATTTTGGCGGTTGAGTCTAAACCTATGACTCTCACTAACTTTATGTTGACGTGTTTTAGTGTCTCTTTTAGGTGATACTATGGTTAAGCATGAGAGCATAAGTGGCTAGACTTGGATGCATTAGGATTGCATATAGAAGGAGATCCCCGTTCCTTCTTAGTTTTATTTGTTCATTTAATAAGACTGTTGGCACACATATGTTTGTTTTGGTTATGTTATTTGTTTGTCTTGGGTAAGAGGTAGGACTGTTACCTACTTACCTAGACTCCTGCATTTGTTGAGATATTGTCATGACTTTTGTCTCACCATTTTATGACATTTCTTATTTCATATAGTTATCTCTATAGACACGCCATGTTGTGATGATATCCATACGTCGCGCCCCATATTCCGCCATGGTGGGGTGTGAGCCCTCCGAAGAGACGATGCACAAGTACTCAGGACGGATCGTGCCCCACGAACCAAGAACTCAGAACCAAGAACTCAGGACGGATCATGCCCCACGCTCCACACACGTCACAACTGGTCCCATAGACGCCCATACATCTATGTACCAATCCAATCATAACACAATCAAGATTCACATATCATAACACATATCAAAGCACATACGAGAACACATAAGCACGCAAGTCACACAATAGCATATTTATGTCCACACATTTATAAAAATATAGTACCAAAAGATTTTAAGAACACGACAAGTGTCATCTCCCTCCCATACTAGAAGAAAACATTTAAAAACTCAGTGAAAATGGGACTATGAACTCACATGATAGCACAACAAGCTAGCACTCCTGCAAACCTATAAAATCATACACGACACCCTTAGCTCAGGTCTTAACACCCAAGTTAAGTAAAAATCAAGGAGATGAATCTAATCTCCCAAATCCCCACTATCTAGTTCTCTCACTACAAGCTATTCTATACGTAAAATCCAGTTTTTTCTTGGTACGGTTTACTAGTCACTAAACGATCACATGGAGTTAACTTAACACCACACTTGGCTCCTACCCTACTAGAGTTATGTTTTCATATGATCTAAGAACTCTGAAAACAAATTTTACTTTCTACTTACACGTTTAACCCTTTCGTTTAGTCTCTACGCCAAAAGTCATTTTCACCCAAACTGATTTTTTGTACATGCTAAATGTTTGTCACCAAAAGCCCGACCTAAACACCATAACTTTTATTGAAAACCTCTAGTACTTTCATATATAGTATAAAGAGTTCCCAAATCAAAATTCTTTAGCTATCTCATTCGTTTGGTTAGGTTTTGACTCAAATTCCCGAAATCCAAAATTATTCCTAAACAGCGCACTATTTTATAAAAATTGTTTGACGACCTTCCCTAACTCCATTTTCGACCAACCTTACATTTTTGAAAAGTAGACTCTCTGAAATTAATTTTAAAAAAAATAAACTCGACCAAAGGTGCTACCTACTGCCAGGAATAGTCGACACAAGAAAGCCTTAAAAATCATAGTGTTTTACGCCTTTATGCACTAACCTTCTAAACATCATTAATTACCCCTAAATTATTAAAAAAGAACCCTAAAATCATTAATAGATCTTAATTACTATATTTTTCCAGAAAATTAATAAAACCCTAATCATCTCAATGATGGTTAATTAACATTACAATCATGATTAATTAATATAAACATGAATTATATTAAAGTTAAATTGATCACTTACCTTGAATCAAGAAAAAAATTATGAAACCCTAAAGACCTTGTAGAAACCTTCAATCCAAAAAAAAGATGGAGAAAATAATGTGTTTTGATTTGTATTTATACTAAAACAATGAGAATCCTAGCCAAATACAAATAATACTTTCCTTTTTTTATTTTTTCCTTTTTCTTATTTTTCCACCGTCCTTTATTTTTTTACCAAAAATATTCTTTATTATTTTATTATTAAATTCGTTTTATAATAAATATATCCTTAATTATATTTTTTTATTAGTCCCTTAATTAATTAATTACACCTAAACCTTTTAACTAGTCAATTTTACGCGATTACCGTAAAATACGTAAAATATACAGTTTTATGTAAATTCTTAGAATATGAAATAAACTTTATAACTAAGTTCTAAATGACTTAAAACCATCTCGTAAATTATTCCCGTGACTAAATACCTCATCTGAGACCTCTAAACGCTAAACCCTAAATCGTAAAAATACGATTTACTATAATACTTATACGTACACATAAAATCCTAAAATAACACCGCATTCTATCATAGTTACATCCAAGGAACAAACGAGCATGAACTAACCCCATCATAACATTATATAATGCACCACGTAATACACGAAAGATGACTAACATCCAATCCAAGGCTCAAATATAAACAAAATGCTCGTAAACGCACACTAAGCACATAATCAAAGTCAAACAGTCAAAAGTGACAAATCCAAAATCTAGGGTTGTCACATCTACGCAGGCGTGGCAAGTCACCTCGAATTGGTTAATCTTGCACGCTCCTATGCAGTGAAGCTACGTTATGTGGAAGTCATAATACAAAAGCACGTCTACGAGAAACTTAGATAGGGGGATGCGGTAGTTAGCTGAATCAAATAGGCGCGTATATACACCTATTTTTTCCCTAGGAGCGTCCGTGATGGCTTCCCCATCACCTAGATAGGTGAGGTGTACGCTCTCCGGAATGAAATATTCAGACAGGAAGTCTATATATTTCTCCGGCTTCATCACATTGAGGATGTCCGTGATAATGGGATTATCTTTCACCATGGTTTATGAAAAGGATTAGAAAGGCGCGGTGGTCTAACCTGGTGTGGTGGAATTCCGTGGAAAAAGGAGAGAAGGAATAAAGGATTGAGCACAAGTGTAACAATGGCGGAAATAGAGGTATAAACCGTGTGTTTACACAGTTACACACACCAACTCTTTTATAGGGCTTCCTCGAGTTACGAGGCATCATGGATGCTTGACACGTGTAATCCACTACGCCTATCTAATGGTGGGGATGTCTGACAATTCTGAAACGTCAGAAGGGACCCACATGTCACTTCTTTAACAGTTTTGCAAGGCTTAATGGTGGGCCCGATTGGTGCACTTTTGCAGACATGGCGTCTGACTAATGACTGCCATTAATGCGTTCATTAATATTGTCCCGGCCGGCCTTTATTGGGATGCGGCTTAAAGAATGCCATTAATGTGTTCATTAATATGTTTATGACAACAATATTTACGAGACATTTATTAGTCTAGAGGTTACACCTACGGCTGTTACAACTAGATTGGGGGGACATGATGACGTATAGTCCCCAACCGGGTCATGAACCCGGCCCACATGTACTACCCGTATCCGGCCCATCAAGAATGGGTTGGATTAATGTTATCTCAGCTTATGGTCTTGGATAAATAGTGGCCGCATAAGATGTATGCGGCCCACAATCCGGCATGGCCAGAACTGGGTTACACAGAATCATAATCCTATCAGGATTGGGATTTGCCTCAGAGAATAGGATATACACTCACCAAAATTAGAAGATAACAATCAAGCTAATTATGGTGATTATCTTATGCTTGGGGCCGAAGTAAACAGTGAGCCCGTTAGGGTTTCACTGCTTATATAAGGAACCTCCAAGGGTTCCACAAAGGTATTACATTCTCCAAACTCTAAAACCTCACATCCGATTCTTAACCCTAACCGATTACTTACTCTCACGTCGAAATCTAATCGTGGGATACATTCCCACGGTAAGCCTAACGCGTGTTGCTTTAGTGTGCAGGATCTCAACAAGACTATTCACTTGGTGCAAGAGCCGGAGCCCAGCCAACCCGAATTAAGCCTAATTCGGGTCTAGCAAGGATCATCCAACTTTTGTATCAACACTCGCCATAACTGAGTCTTGAACGTGTAATAGTAGTCTTGTTCCTTCACGCTGTGATCTTTGAGCCTTTGTCATTGTCTTTCGACTTTGTCTTTTATGTTGAGATCTTCAAATCATTCTTGACTTGTCTTTGCCATCTTGCGATCTTGTTTCTACATCCACATGCTCCTACTTTGCACCATCTTGAAAGCTTGCTAAGAATCTCCTTTGAAGAGATGTCATTCCTCTTCATTAATTGATAAGGAAGATTTTGTTCATCAGAATTGTGGAAGTCTTTATCTTTCTTGATTGTTGAATATGTATTTGGGCATGAGTATGTGGTTTTGAATCTTTAACTTTGCTGAGTACACCATAATGCCACCTTATTGAGACAAAACATAGACACGGACTGAATGGCTTTGACATTCGTCCTAAATCGGTAGCGTTTTACCTCCGGTCGATGAAGACCGTTAGACTATATAAATATCGTACCTGTGATTTAGGTAGATTCAATTAAGAACCTCCTTGACAGGGTTTCGCGGCTGTACTAGCCGTTCTCTTTACTCGACCATCTCAAAGCAAGACTGTGAACATAAAGAGTGAATCAATTGGATACATATCCGCTTGATTAAAGTCGTCAATTCAAATTCCTGGAACAAGTTTTATTCTTAAAGAATCTTACCATTGTTGCTTTCCAGTTGACACAAGCTTGATTCATAAAGAATCTCGCAAGTTACCTACCGTAGCGCTGTTTAAAGTTGACGCTAGAAGGATTACCATTCGTCATTATGAATATTAATGAATATCACTCAGAATGTTCTGGCAAGATCATAAAGATATTGCGTAGAAACCTAAAACGAATTTGAATTAATTCAGAATCAAACCACTGTTGCTTTTCAGTGTACACATGTTCAATTCTATAAGAATCTTACACATGACCTACCGCAGTGCTGTTTGATGTTAACACTGGAAGGATTTCCACTCATCATTGTGAATACTAAGTAGTATCACTCTGAGTGTTCTAGCAATATCACAAGGATATAGCATAGGACTCTGTTAATCGTCATTCTGTATGTCCTAACGAGATTTGATTGATCTCTTGGCTCTAGACTCGATTAGTACAATTTTAGTGATCGGAGGCTGGAGCAGATGCCACCTATTCAATATCAACTATCTTGGAGTGAGAAAGTCAATAGAAGTCATGTTGATCTCCGTAATAATAAAACAAACTTCTTTTGAGAGAAGCTTGAGTTAGCTGGGGCGGGGGTTGTGCATTACATCACTGGGTCCATGATGCGTAGTTTTCATGATGTGTTTACCCGGTTTCTACCTAAGTTGTATGGAGGGCTAAATTCTTTTCACCCTTTATCCTTACATTTCTTTTTCATTCTTCAACCCCTTCAATGCTTACCAAGACATCATTACTAACACCTTGTTGTGATTGTTCCAGTGCTAGCATCAGTACTTAGTGGGCATTCAGCTACATTCACATTCTACTCCATCTTTCCTAAGGACTTCTAATAATCTATTGGATTGTCCCTGGGAAGATCCCTCCGGTTCTGGTTGGATCATAGGACTTAAACCTAACCACCCTTTTGACACCAATAACGTCGTGGATTAAAGATGTTGTGGGTATTTGATCGTTACCATAAGTGCTTGAGTCTTTAGATCACATTTTAATCACATTTTCTCCCCTATCTCTAATATATAAATCGTTTGATATTAGAGATACCAAATTTGATTAAAATATATTGTGAAAAATAGTCTTTAAAACTTTAGGGAGAAAAATGTGTCAAACTTCACATGAATTAATTGAACGCTCCACCTCAAAAATTGATCCAATTGAATTGTCATTACGAGGATATGATCCACGTTAAACTTTTGAGGATAGGAGTTGTTGAACACACATTTTTTGAAAGATTTTGAATATCATTGAAAAATTCTTGAAAAAATTGTGTTCAACGCTTTTTGAAAAATCCATTCTTGTTGGCGAAGTGGTTTTTCTAAATCATAAACTTGAGTTCATAGACTTTGAATGTCTTGACGAATCCACTCAACTGTAAGAAGATTTCTCTTCTTTTGCTGAGGGTAAGAGCACTAAATCATACACTCCCCCATGACTATAAATCTAGGTTACAATCTTAAAGTGATTACAAGACATTGTGTTGAGCTCAAAACGTTGAATGTTTTGTGACAAGCTCAACCCAAGATAGATTGCTCTACCCGTTGTTGGAAAAAATTGTCCAAAATAGACATTTTCCTTTAAAAGTAGAAATGACATGTTTTGAAAAATATTTACAACTTTCATTCGAGCTTTATGTACACACCCGTGTAGTTATTCAGCGACATTTCTAGGTACGTCTATATTATCGACACTGAAAGACATGTCGAGAAGAATATTTTTGGATTTTCAAAGATTTTTCATTTTTTAATTTGTTTTTCTAATGATATTTACATTTTATTTTATTTTTGTATGTTTCAAGTTTTTCGAAATAATCCAAAATAGACTTTTGTACAACAGAAGAAGGTGATATCGAATGTACAGAATTGGAACCCTTTGAGGAAGAAGTATTGGGTTCAGAATCTGCTGTTGTACCTGCAATAACAGAAGAAGATTTCACACAAATACTAGTGTTAGGAGTAACAAATTCCTTGTCTACGGTCAAAACATTCGCATTCGTGCTAGTGCAGGTTTCATCACTCTTCTCTATTTGAATCCACTTAAGACCAACTTCTGTGAAGATCCGACCCGTTGGTTTCCACTGAAGAATAAATTTAGGAGTAGGTTTCTCTTGCACAGCGGAATACTTATTTGGAGAGAAACTATGTCCTTTTTTAATCCACGTTTCATATTTTTTGTTATTGCTTTTCGATGTGACGGGTTTATATCTCCTTGTTGTCTTATGGGATTCAGTATCGATTTCCGTTCAAAGGAACAAGATTTGACCTCATATAGGTATTGCAGAATGCAATGGTCATGTTTTCCATTGTGAATGCCCTTTTTGCAAGTGGGACATAAAGGGAATTAGGGATTCACTAGAGTACTTGTATTCCTTGGTTTTCCAAATCGTTCAGGCTTAGTGTTCGAAACATGACTATTCATGGATGGTTTCCAATTCCTAGATTGTTGGGGAGGGATCCTAGGTTTTGGTTGACTACCATTAGGATTGTGTTGAACTCTAGTGTTTGTTGGTGCACTAGGTTTTTTATACACGGTATTTTCTTTCTGAAACTTCCCTTTTTGTTGAGCATCCTCTAGGTTGTTGGTATGAACTAAGTCATTTGAACCTACAGATTCCTTTGTGGACATAAATGTCACACGCTTGGAGGCATTCCTAAAAGTTCTAGGTGCATTCTAATGGTTGGGTTTAGCAAGAGTGCGCTTTCTAAATGGAGGAACATAGGGTGATATGGATGGTTTTGGAACACTTGGTTGCACATCAGTCTTAGGGGGTAACCTAGATTTTACGTGAGAAGAATTGGAGAAAGGAGTCGGTTTCCCTAAGATTGATGGCTTTGGATCCTTGTAAGCATTGGGTTGTCGAACAACACGTTTCACGACTTTAGGTTCCACAGTTTTCCCACCCATTATGGCAACGAGTTTCTTCAACTCTTTTATCGCTATGTCCTTTTCTTGCAACTGAGCTTTCAAGTATGTAATTTCCATATTCTTTTCGTTCATTTCTCGACACAAGGCAGAAAGTTTTACTTGCAAGTTATTATCATTTGGACCTTTTCCGACTTTTTCTTGCAAAGCAAGTTCAAGAGTATGACAGTGTTTTTAAAGGAATTCACATCGGTGTTGAATTAACGCAAAAGCCTTTTGATCAACATTATCTGTGTGTTTCGAAAGCTCTGTTTCAAGACGTTCACACTCCTTGACTTGATCAAGATATTTGCATGACACGTCAGAATATTCGTCTATATCTGCACAAGATGTAAGAGCAACACACAAAATATCTTTGGAGAGACATTCTTGTAAGAGTAGATCATATGCTGTGTAAAACTCGTCTCTTTCTGGTTGATGATCGTCAATTTCTTTTTCAAGAGATTCCACATATTTCAAATCATCAAACATTTCTTGATCAATTAATGTTTCAAATTTCAAAGCATGTTTCTTTGTTCTTTCCGCTAGTGGAAGAAAAATAGTTTTCACAAGCACAATTATGTCGTGAGGAATTTCTTTATCACCTTTCAAAAGTTCACGTTTTTCTAGTCATCGTCAACAACCTTTTTGAAATTTTCAATGTTACTCTTAAGAATACTAAGTGCTTTCTTACTCTTGCTTATAGAAGCTTGATGCGGCAAGTACCCAATATATTTTGAAACATTAGTTTTCTTAGTGGCAAAAACTTGTCTCCATTTAATTCTTATTTGTTCACATTCGAAAAATATTTGCTCACGAGACTTCCGTGTTTGCGGTTTGAAAAGACCATAAAGACTGTTTTCATAAGCATAGTTATATGGTTTAACAAACTCTTTAATAACTTTTGATCTACTCTCTTCTTCCAAGTCGGTTGTCTCTTCACTATCGGGCCTTACAACAAGACAATCAAGATCGGTCCATTGGGACTCATCAAGATATAGGTGCTGATTCTCAGACTGAGTTTACTCTAGGTACTTGGGATTTGCAAAATTAGGTATATCCTTGAAAAATGAACGAGGTGCCAACATTCTCATGGTTCGAATTAATTGATTAGTTTTTTAAACAATTTTCTTGTAAAAATCAATTTGAGTTTCAAGTTCCACCATTTTGTTGATATCTTTCGCTTGTCTAGTTTTGAAATCCTTTTCCAACTTTTCTACCACTGTTTTATTTTCATTACCAAGTTTAGTTTTATCCTCTTGAAGAAAACCATTTACTTGAGTCAGATCATTGACTTTCGTGGTAGCAAGATACGTTTTGTGACGTTCAGTACTCAAAGAGGTGTTATGATTACGTTTCTCTTGTTCTAAAATCTGAAGCGTTTCATTATACTTCTGTTGATAGTCATCCTTTTTGACGTTAATTAAACACCCTTTGTACCCCTCAATCCCATTGGTCTTTTAAAGAAGCTGATCTCTATAGCTATCAATGGTCTCACTAGATTTAATTAGAGCAGCTTTGCATTCTTCAAAATTTTGAGTGAGCGTAGAGTTTGCCTTCTTTAATTTCTTTTGACTCTTTTTAGTTTCTTTGACATCTTTTGTAAAGTGGCAATTAAATTAGCAAGCGCAATACGCTCCTCGTCATCATACTCATTTGCATGTTGATCATCGTCAGACTCAGTATTGCATGTGTCTGAGGGATCAGGTATGTTATTGCTATCAACCTTTTCCGTCATACATATAACACCCCCAAATTTATACAACTCAATACAGCGGAAGACTAGTTGGTGTTACGGGATAGCACATTACTCACATCATAGACAACGCTTAAAAATCGCGTCGTTTAATAATAAAAGCATTTCCATTCATAAATATCAAAATTACATAGGTCCCAAGTCATTTTATTTTATACAGGTTTTACAAAGCATTTGAATGGAAATTAATATTTAAGTGCGGGCCATGAATTCTTGTTGTCTTCCCGAGAATTATCTTCAAGTACCTGAGATAAAACATGTTAAAAGAAAAGGTCAGCGATAACGCCGAGTGAAATCATAGAGTTTAATAAAATCCATCAATATAACATCGGTATAAAATTATTACCGAAAATCATTTTGTACAAATCATTGTAATAGGCCATAAAATAGCCAAAGTCATTTTATACAAATCTTTATCAAAATCATAATATAGGCGTTTGCCTTAAAAATCATTATACGAGCCAATGTCGTAAAAACATCATACAATGCGTCATATGACGTTGTATGAAAATAAAAACCGTTATATGAATATGGTTATGAAAACCAAAACACGTACATAATATCAATATTATGACCCCGTATTGCTAGTCAGGCAATACATCATAATTCGGTGCGTCTAGTAGTATTTCGTTAATTGGATTATTATAAGCCGCATGACATTGTTACCTTACTAAAACCAAAACGGGTAGCTAGCCCGCAACTCAATTTGCCCATCTAAATTAGCGTGTCGTCACAAAGGTCACGCTATGGAAATCTTCTCATACATAAATTCGCTTACCAATCAATGTGGCACGACGGGGATCAACCGTCAAGGCGCGAACTGGGGTGATCGTCCCCAAATAGTACTATTATATGCATAAGCGTCTACCAAATCCTGGTAGTTCACAATTCATGCTAATGGGACTTTTAGTGACATAATCTAACTTTAATAATCCATTTAATTTCATCTATCGGGTCATTTAATCATTTATCGGGTCATACAATCGGGTCATACAATCATTCGTGCCCAAATAAATAAACAAACAATCGGGACAAATGGTGTCCTATTTTATAAAAACTAACATGTTATCTCCCTCGCGGGTTTATAAATCATTTCATAAAAACATTTAAAAGATTGCGAGGCTATGAACTCACGTGGATGTGGGAAAGCGGGTTATCGGCAATTCAGACGTACGGTACGTGCTTCAATCACAGAAACCTAGACAAATAATACTCGTCTTAGACTTTTGTCCAATGACTTTATAAAAATAACAATTATGTATACATATGATGATTTTATATATATGATGATCAAGTGGGTTCACATATTCTCTTTTACTCATTTTAGTGTTTACGTATTGGTAACTTCTTACTAATTTACTCGTTTTACCTATTTACGTGCTTTAGGTCCAATAAGCCTATTATAAGTTTATAAACTTGTATTAATCCATTTCATACTTGTATTATCAGTATTTATACTTTACATGTTGGGCCCAAAGGGGTTAAGCCCAATAAATAATTTTATAAGCGTTTTAGCCCATTTTGTTGTATTATTAGTCCAATAATGTTAACTTAGCCCGTTAATGTCCGTATGTTATATAGTTCGGGTTTTATCGGTTTTTACTTGTTATATATGTTTCTATATCAGTATATGAGTTTATAAAAGTTTACATTAGACGGGTCCAACCGTCTAAGTTTTATTTAACAAAAACGTTAATTTTACGGTAATAGCCGAAAAAGTCGTAAAAATCATGTTTATAGTTTTATAACTTATAAAACTTATCGAACTACCATTTTTATAAAATTTCCATTTATTTATCCTTATACATATTTATATAAATGTATTATATAAGTTAGTGGGTTTTAATTCACATTTTATACTATTTTTATTTGAGTGCTTATTTAATACTATTATACTTTAATTTCCAAAATCTGATTTTTACTTTCATGTTCACCAAAACTTCCATATCTAGAGTTCTATATGGAGATAGAAGCTCAAATTTTTATGACATAAACTACATGATATGTGCTCCATTTAACTCTTCTATAGCTACTGTTGAATCATCCTCTAAGTATTTTCAAAAAATCGTCCAAAACAGTGAACTCAGATTTGTATTTTAAACTTGTTTTGATCATATCTAACTCATTACAATGATTCCATTGCATGGTCAACTCTCACATGTGTATGACATCTAACACTTACTGTAAATGGATTCCACTTTATCATTTTATCAGTTTAACCTTTGGTTACTTACTGTTTTTATACAGCCATCATATTTAGCAAGATTTTAACCATTTTACATGTGGTTTTCCATCTTTTTACCCATGTTTATCGAATCTATCAACACCAAATCCCCACATAATATTTTTAATCATCATTCATAATCATATACATATACATAAATAAAGAAAATACAAGATTACATAATCAAAATAACAAAAGGATAGGAAGAACAATCTCTATACCACTATTAGTGATGAAAAGATAAGGTTTTTGATGAACAAGACTTGGTTCTTTTTATCAAATCTTCAACTTGGTAAATGAACTTCTTGGGTCCTTCAAATGGATGAATATCTTCATGAAGATCAGTCTAGGAACTCCATGGAAACTCCTTTCCACATGTTATAACCACCTCCAATCTTCATCTTTTCAATGGGTTTTCATCATATGTAAATTATACATATGATTTATGGTTGATTTTTTTTGATCAATGGTGGTGTTGTTGATGAATGATAGACGTTCATAAGGAGTAGAGAGAGAGAGTGTGTGAGTTTTGCATGTAACAAAGTGAGGAAATGGTTTAGTGTAGGTGGTTTTGTGGTTTTGGTGGAAGAAGTAGCTTACAAGTTAAGCTTAAAAATGACAAGTGTAGTAGAAGTAGCTACAACTTGACACCTCAAAGGGTGTGGTGGAGTAAGCTTGGCCATCCCATGTGTGGGGTGGACAAGTGTAAAACTTGTCCCATCCCAATAATTTATGGGTATTCCTCGATTCTAGTTTTCTCGATTTGCGTGCCCTCAGGTCGTTTTACGAAAAACGTTTTTATAAATTATGAATCAACGGCACAAAACGAATCTACTAAATATTGTCTCATCAAAAACGGAGTTCGAAAACGTAAATACGTAATCCTAAGGTTTCCGGTTTAGTCGTAAAGGACGTTAAATTAAAATCGTAAGTCCTAATCTCTTCTCGTAAATTTGTGAGTTTGTGAACCAACACAAATTTAAAATCTCAAAATAATATTCACGGATAAATTTATTTTCTGAAATGTCGGACTGTCACCAAAACGGTGTATGTAAACGTAAGCACGTAACGTTGAATCCTCCGGTTTAGACGTAGTCGATTCTACTTCAAGACGTAAATCCAAATTTCTTCCCAAAAATAAGTGAGTTCATAATATAACATTAAAATTAATATTTTCAAATAAATATTGAGAATAAAATATCACTCATAAATTGACGGATTGTCACAGCATTTACCCCTAAACAGGATCTTTGTCCTCAAAGATCATCTTACCTTACTACTCGCTTCTTATAGAGTTAAAGCCATGTGGGTATTTCCTCCACATTCGGTCTTTTCTCACAAGTGTAATTCATTACAATACGCGAGTTTCATCAAACATAACTACGGGAATAAGATCAGGCTTAATGTTGACTTACTTTCTCTATCCATGATGTTCACGGGTTTTTGATGAATGCAACTTTTCGCCGATCTAAACTTTACTAAGAAACATTCAGATTCTTACTTGATAGACATTTCATCAAGTTCGATATACGAATCATAATTCATGCAGCTCTTGAAGTCCTAGGGTAGATCCAGCTTATATGCCTTTCAAACCAACTTTTATATCATCTCAATGGTCCCATACAACGGGGACTTATATCCCATGATCTTTCAGATTATCAATTCATTTTTCCCTGGTTAAAATTTTTGGCATAACTTCGCTACCCATCTGGCACTTCAAGATCTACATTTGATATTCACATAACCTCCTGCCCACTACCGGCAGTCAATAATCAGATCCTAATTTCAACAATCATTTCAGGTCTCACGGGTCGGGTATTTTGTAAGGTTAGGTTCGCCATCATAGGAAACCTTAAACCTAAAAGACATGTCCAACTCACAATGGGTGTATGTCGGGTGTCTTCCTCCCAACTCCTGCTTACAGATGCTCTAATATATATCCTCACCAGATTCGATCTCGATCCTAATACGATAGTTTTCAATGATAATCTCTCCAACGGAAAAAAAAGATTATACGGTTCATTACCAAAGGTCAATCATTCAAACATAAAACAAGACTTCTAGTGTTTTGTATCGTTACTGTACCTCGTCCCTTCGATTGGGATGGTAAACAGCACTCTCATCAAGGTTCGTTCCCAATGACTTCTGAGCAAATCTCTAGAAATTCGATGCGAAGTGAGGATCTTGATAGAGATGATTGATATGGCACACTATGTTTTCATAACTCCTTTAAATACAAAAGAGTCAATTCTTCATCAAGAATTTATCATTAACGAGAATGATATTAGCAGATTTGGTCAGTCTGTCGATGGTGACTCAAATCGAATCAAATTCAGATGATGACCTTTGCAATAGTTAGACGTTTAGTAATGTATGAGGCGATGTCTGCCTTCATAATTTGCCATCAGTACAACTTCTTCTGATAATGATACATTAAATCAGAAATAACAGGAATAGAATACTTATACTTACAAGATTCCAATATAACTATATCTCACAATCCTCCATATTTAGACAACCATAAACGGCCTTTTAAAACATTTAACGCCATTGGCTTCTCAATTCTAATGGTTCACATAAGCCGTGAACCCCTTTTTATTATCTATATTATCCTTCTTACAAGCATTGTTTATTTTTATATTGTTCGACAATTTATTTTGCACCTTCATTTTAAGGAGCATGTCCTAATTGGTTCTTTATCCTTTTTACATAATGCGTCGATATCCAAATTCACCTCTCCTGATGATATAATTATCATGTCCACAATTCACTCAGATATTCTTTCTTCATATTTTCTAAGTTTTAGTCTCGTCTCAACTATTATTTTTATCAGTTTTTTCTCAATCCGACGTTTTTAAAGCGTCGACAATTATTACAAATAAATTAATAATAATTATTAAATTTTTATGAAATGTAAACGTGAAAGTTTTAATTTTCTCAGTTCGTCTAATTATAGAATAATGTTCAAAATAAATTTGAATTTAGTTAACACAATTTTTGTTGATTTGTTGAAAATAACTAATAAGATTCGTAAATGTTCGAAAAGTTCTTTGTTTACACTTTGGTTAAAATTTTCTTAGTTGAAAAGCAAAAATTGTCGTTTCAAATTTCAAGTTATGGTTTAAATGTTTTCCTTAATCACTCTTAGGTTGTCTTGAGGTATACACGAACATTTACCCCTAAACAGGAGTTTAGTTAAATGATTTGTGTATAAGGGAATAATCCCTTAAAAATCCTTTGTTAAAACATTTCTCAAAACATATTTCCATTTTCTATTAATCATACGGTCAAATAATGTAAAGGATTAAGTCTTTCATCACATGTTAAATATTCAAGGTACAAGTTTTCACTACTCCGCCGACTCAGGGCAATCTATAAATAATTATTAAATCATTCTTATTCTTATAAACAAACAGATGGTCCTTAATGATCACAAGCATGAATTTATCAAATTACAGCCTACACACGTGATTCACCAAATTTATGGATGTTACATGTGCATTGGTCAATCCAAACGACATAACATGAAACTCATAATGTTCATTACAAGTTCTGGATGTAGTGATTGGAATAGATAATCTTTTTCGCAGATGCGAAGTTGATGATAACCATGCCGAGGATCAAATTTTTAAAACATACGCTAGAACCTTGTAAATGATCGAACAAATCTTCCATTTCGAGTCATAGATATCGTTTTCGATTATCAATTTACTCAGTTCACAGTAATCCATAAATATAAGAAATAATAACACCATAGCTCTTCATGATGACGAGCTTGGTAGAATAAAATCTTTCTCTGACAACTCTCTCAGTTGTACGATAATACTTTTAATCCAGATGGTGCTGACGTACTGTGCGCAAGCCACAGGTTCAGCACAGGGTATAATCAATACCAATTTCAACTTGCCTTAATGGCGAAAGTCTAGGTAATTTACCAGCAAATACCTCCTAGAGTTTCAGATAACAGAAACCTCTTATAATACATTCATATTAGGTTCTTCTAGATTACAATATCTATAACTAGTTCACAACCATTCATGGTATAATCTTAAGTCTAAATGCAGGATATGGTCATCCATCAAGAATTATTTAGATCACTTTTGATAATCAACATCTTATCTTTTAGGGGATTTCTACTCGAGTTCCCATCAATTAAGACAATGTCGTCATGTCATAATCAATCAATCCATTCTACTGGCATTACCAACTTTTCAGTTTTATTGCCGTTGATAAGATGTGAACTTCTCAAAAGACTAATAATAACTCATAATCCTTCGCAAATTCAAGGATATATGGAGACACACCTAACCTCAAAAGAGTAAGGTCAACGCATAATCTACGCGAGAGAATTTCAAATCAGATAGAGACGAAAACATTTAATGAATATGAATATATCCCATGTTTTCATGAAATGAGTACGCATTCGAAAGTTCCTCGGATCGTTACCCAGGTCATTCAAATATGAAATCTAATCAAAAGAAATGATAAGAACGCCGATACATCCGGTCGGGTTTCAACACTCAGCAATCAGATACTTTTCCTAAGAATCTCACTACGAGAGAAATGGACAAGAAGGGAATATCAATTGTCAAATAAGACAAATTCCACAGATGAGTAAATTCGACTCAGAAGAATACATAGTACGGGCACATATGTAGGTGTCCCTATCAATATGTCCCTATTTTTCACTTCTTGCAAATCTCATAAAATTTAATCTTTCACAATCTTCAAAGAAAATTTAGTGTTTATTTATATTTTCATGGTGACTACTAATCAGTCTTGCATGGTCACTTCCAAATTGTATGCAGGCGCGCAACTATATACAATTTCAAGATTAACGATGCAATACTCAGTTCCTCAAAATTTTATCATCATGTTTATAATAAAAACATTTACAAAGATTTTCTTTGTTATGAAAACAATTAAGTTTTCCAAGGTATTTCATAATCAACTTTATTTCAATAATGATTATTTATAAGTCTCACTTTAAATAATCCATATAGTGATGAAAACTCAATTTTCTCAAAGGATATTGTTTTATCTTATAAAAATAATGAGTGATCTGCAAAAGAGTGATGAAGAGTTGTTTACCAAGAACTAACCACAATATAATAGGAAATGAGCTTAGCCAATTAATCATGAGGTGCATGACCTCGATGGCACTCAAAAAGAATAATCCACAACGTAACTCAATTCGAGATGAGTACTTGTTCAATGGTTGCATCACTAATGCGAGCATTAGAGACAAGCAAGAAAAGATAGATAACATCGATACATGTAGAATTTAGCAATCAAATGTAGTCTTTTTAT
The DNA here is from genome assembly GCA_025667525.1 of Glebionis coronaria. Taxonomy (NCBI): domain Eukaryota; kingdom Viridiplantae; phylum Streptophyta; class Magnoliopsida; order Asterales; family Asteraceae; genus Glebionis; species Glebionis coronaria. The sequence continues at coordinate 213,747,099 of CM046875.1, forward strand.
TAATCACAAATAAGTCAAAATTGTACCGTAACACATTACGTGTCACTATGTCATACAATTCTCAGAACTCATCCTACCAACTGATGTCTCAGTTAAGTTAGAAATTTTTAAAAGATACCACAATGAATACTAATCTACAAGAGTCATTAGGTGTCCCACCTGTCCCGGAAGATCAATCGGTCCCAATTTAGAAGAAGATTTCTTCAATTTATTTATTGGACACTGGGCATCCTCGTCATTGGACAATGACCTAGGAACAACCCTTAACACGAACTAACAATCAGTTAAAACCTTATAATTCAATCACAGAACTTAACGACTTCCTCTTAACAATTTCATATTCCATAAAAGTTAAATTTACTTCATTCTCCAATACTTTCAACTTTATTTTTAAACCTTAAAAGGGCAATAAAAGCTCGATGTGATCAACACTTAATTTCCAATCCTAAAGCTCTTACAACAATAGTTATCAAATGAGTCACTAGTATGAAATGACTCACACATTCAACTAGACTTCTCGGAAAGGTACTAGTGGCATGAGGCTTTTGTGTAATGGTTCCAATGACAGCCTCAAGTGCAACATTCACCCTTTCGATTTCATTTTATGAATTGGATGACAACGAATCAGATGACATCTTTCTAGGTGGTAACGTTTTGTCAAACTCCACTCTATAAGAAAAGATCGTCATGACATCGATATCATATTTAATCTCGCCAATTCTTCTTTAATATCACAATCAACTAATATCAACATTTCTACGAATATCAACCATTTTGTTGGGATTATAAACATCCACAACTTGGTTTAGATCTAGGATAGCTAGAATTCCTACGAGAATAGCTTCGATTAATTTACTAGGGGATTTAGGGTTCCTTGTGACAATCTACGCCGTATAAATACCTCGTATAAATATAAAAATAATCATCAAACAATCATGTAATAAAATTACATCATATGTATATATATAATCCAAGTTATATATATATTAAAATAACACTTCTCAGTCTGGCCTTGTCGGTAACTCGGGAATTCTTCGGCACCGTTATAGTCAAAAGATTTTTAGACATTTTAGAAAAATGTTTATAGTTAAAAGATTTTGAAATGTTTTATTCAAAACCTTGGTTTTAAAAATCTTTCGTTCTCTATAACAAGAGCTCTGATACCAAACTATAACACCCCCAAATTTATACAACTCAATACAGCGGAAGACTAGTTGGTGTTACGGGATAGCACATTACTCACATCATAGACAACGCTTAAAAATCGCGTCGTTTAATAATAAAAGCATTTCCATTCATAAATATCAAAATTACATAGGTCCCAAGTCATTTTATTTTATACAGGTTTTACAAAGCATTTGAATGGAAATTAATATTTAAGTGCGGGCCATGAATTCTTGTTGTCTTCCCGAGAATTACCTTCAAGTACCTGAGATAAAATATGTTAAAAGAAAAGGTCAGCGATAACGCCGAGTGAAATCATAGAGTTTAATAAAATCCATCAATATAACATCGGTATAAAATTATTACCGAAAATCATTTTGTACAAATCATTGTAATAGGCCATAAAATAGCCAAAGTCATTTTATACAAATCTTTATCAAAATCATAATATAGGCGTTTGCCTTAAAATCATTATACGAGCCAATGTCGTAAAAACATCATACAATACGTCATATGACGTTGTATGAAAATAAAAACCGTTATATGAATATGGTTATGAAAACCAAAACACGTACATAATATCAATATTATGACCCCGTATTGCTAGTCAGGCAATACATCATAATTCGGTGCGTCTAGTAGTATTTCATTAATTGGATTATTATAAGCCGCATGACATTGTTACCTTACTAAAACCAAAACGGGTAGCTAGCCCGAAACTCAATTTTCCCATCTAAATTAGCGTGTCGTCACAAAGGTCACGCTATGGAAATCTTCTCATACATAAATTTTCTTACCAATCAATGTGGCACGACGGGGATCAACCGTCAAGGCGCGAACTGGGGTGATCGTCCCCAAATAGTACTATTATATGCATAAGCGTCTACCAAATCCTGGTAGTTCACAATTCATGCTCATGGGACTTTTAGTGACATAATCTAACTTTAATAATCCATTTAATTTCATCTATCGGGTCATTTAATCATTTATCAGGTCATACAATCGGGTCATACAATCATTCGGGCCCAAATCAATAAACAAACAATCGGGACAAATGGTGTCCTATTTTATAAAAACTAACATGTTATCCCCCTCGCGGGTTTATAAATCATTTCATAAAAACATTTAAAAGATTGCGAGGCTATGAACTCACGTGGATGTGGGAAAGCGGGTTATCGGCAATTCAGACGTACGGTACGTGCTTCAATCACGGAAACCTAGACAAATAATACTCGTCTTAGACTCTTGTCCAATGACTTTATAAAAATAACAATTATGTATACATATGATGATTTTATATATATGATGATCAAGTGGGTTCACATATTCTCTTTTACTCATTTTAGTGTTTACGTATTGGTAACTTCTTACTAGTTTACTCGTTTTACCTATTTACGTGCTTTAGGTCCAATAAGCCTATTATAAAGTTATTAACTTGTATTAATCCATTTCATACTTGTATTATCAGTATTTATACTTTACATGTTGGGCCCAAAGGGGTTAAGCCCAATAAATAAGTTTATAAGTGTTTTAGCCCATTTTGTTGTATTATTAGTCCAATAATGTTAACTTAGCCCGTTAATGTCCGTATGTTATATAATTCGGGTTGATCGGTTTTTACTTGTTATATATGTTTCTATATCAGTATATGAGTTTATAAAAGTTTACATTAGACGGGTCCAACCGTCTAAGTTTTATTTAACAAAAACGTTAATTTTACGGTAATAGCCGAAAAAGTCGTAAAAATCATGTTTATAGTTTTATAACTTATAAAACTTATCAAACTACCATTTTTATAAAATTTCCATTTATTTATCCTTATACATATTTATATAAATGTATTATATAAGTTAGTGGGTTTTAATTCACATTTTATACTATTTTTATTTGAGTGCTTATATAATACTATTATACTTTAATTTCCAAAATCTGATTTTTACTTTCATGTTCACCAAAACTTCCATATCTAGAGTTCTATATGGAGATAGAAGCTCAAATTTTTATGACATAAACTAAATGATATGTGCTCCATTTAACTCTATTATAGCTACTGTTGAATCATCTTCTAAGTATTTTCAAAAAATCGTCCAAAACAGTGAACTCAGATTTGTATTTTAAACTTGTTTTGATCATATCTCACTCATTACAATGATTCCATTGCATGGCCAACTCTCACATGTGTATGACATCTAACACTTACTGTAAATGGATTCCACTTTATCATTTTATCAGTTTAACCTTTGGTTACTTACTGTTTTTATACAGCCATCATATTTAGCAAGATTTTAACCATTTTACATGTGGTTTTCCATCTTTTTACCCATGTTTATCAAATCTATCAAAACCAAATCCCCACATAATATTTTTAATCATCATTCACCATCATATACATATACATAAATAAAGAAAATACATTATTACATAATCAAAATAACAAAAGGATAGGAAGAACAATCTCTATACCACTATTAGTGATGAAAAGATAAGGTTTTTGATGAACAAGACTTGGTTCTTTTTATCAAATCTTCAACTTGGTAAATGAACTTCTTGGGTACTTCAAATGGATGAATATATTCATGAAGATCAGTCTAGGAACTCCATGGAAACTCCTTTCCACATGTTATAACCACCTCCAATCTTCATCTTTTCAATGGGTTTTCATCATATGTAAATTATACATATGATTTATGGTTGATTTTTTTGATCAATGGTGGTGTTGTTGATGAATGATAGACGTTCATAAGGAGTAGAGAGAGAGAGAGTGTGTGAGTTTTGCATGTAACAAAGTGAGGAAATGGTTTAGTGTAGGTGGTTTTGTGGTTTTGGTGGAAGAAGTAGCTTACAAGTTAAGCTTAAAAATGACAAGTGTAGTAGTAGTAGCTACAACTTGACACCTCAAAGGGTGTGGTGGAGTAAGCTTGGCCATCCCATGTGTGGGGTGGATAAGTGTAAAACTTGTCCCATCCCAATAATTTACGGGTATTCCTCGATTCTAGTTTTCTCGATTTGCGTGCCCTCAGGTCGTTTTACGAAAAACGTTTTTATAAATTATGAATCAACGGCACAAAACGAATCTACTAAATATTGTCTCATCAAAAACGGAGTTCGAAAACGTAAATACGTAATCCTAAGGTTTCCGGTTTAGTCGTAAAGGACGTTAAATTAAAATCGTAAGTCCTAATCTCTTCTCGTAAATTTGTGAGTTTGTGAACCAACACAAATTTAAAATCTCAAAATAATATTCACGGATAAATTTATTTTCTGAAATGTCGGACTGTCACCAAAACGGTGTATGTAAACGTAAGCACGTAACGTTGAATCCCCCGGTTTAGACGTAGTCGATTCTACTTCAAGACGTAAATCCAAATTTCTTCCCAAAAATAAGTGAGTTCATAATATAACATTAAAATTAATATTTTCAAATAAATATTGAGAATGTAATATCAATCATAAATTGACGGATTGTCACAATACATGTGTCAATAAGGGTTTGATTTTGATCACAATGCTCATGTGTATTAGCATTGGCAAACACATTATATTCATTATTGTGTACCTCTTCCATTGGCTCAGAATCGTAAACTGGACCATTATCATAGGAAGGTGTATTGCTGATGACAGTCTCAGAACTGATGCCTTGTGTGCCAGTGCTGCTGCTTTCTTTCCCATGTATGGTATGATCATTCTGCGGACCATGCTTTGTGTTCCGTGATATGCAGCTTTCATTCTCATGACCCGATACTATACCACCACTTGCTTTGAACCTTCTATCTATCTCTTGTTAATGAATTATTGTTCTGTGAACATAGGTTGCAATGGATTGGATGTTACGTGGGATCAGGTCTTTGAACGTTTGAGCAGTTTGATGATGTCTCATGAAGCATCGATGTGTACTCGAAGACATGAGAAATTCTAAATCAAAGGTCTTTTCAAATGTCGTGTTGAGTTCAGTGAAGGTGATCTTGCATTCACTCCCAAAAATTCTTTCTTTGACAAGTTGTGCCGTAAGTTTCTCCATGGCTTGTGTAAATGCTCTTATGAATGTGTCAGTGGATTCACCTAAGTCTAGCAGTACTTTTGAAAGGCTCTCAAACGTTGATTGAAGTATTCTCAAACTTTCCATGCATTTATCTCTCAAGAAGCGTGTCTGTTGTTGTAATCGTTCCATCTCGAGAGTTGTCACTTCTGAATACTCATTGCTCTTTTCCATGATGATGGTGTCTTAATTGATGAATTGACTTCGGATCTTAAGTAGATATGGTGTGATTGGGTTGTGGTTGAAATTTCAAAAATTGCGATTTTCCTTCAGTCCAATAATAGATTCCCCAGTCCGATATAAGGGTAGACCGAAAAATTTTGTAATCGCCAAATTTTGAAATCGAGCTAGAAATAGCCTAAAACTAGTATGGAAAAAATTTGAATTTACTTGACAGGAAAATTTTAACTCTTTTTTTTGTAAACGATATTCCGATACTAGTCTAGATACTGCCTAAGACTAAAAATGCTTCGATCAAAAATTGGTGATTTCGCAATGTTCAATAAGATGATTCGTCGCGATGTTGAAAACTGTCGCAATGTCACCTCAATATCTGTCGCAATGTCACTTCAATATCTGTCGCAATGTCACCTCAATATCTGTCGCAATGTATAAACATGTCGCAATGTCCTGTCGCAATGACCTGTCGCAATGTCCTGTCGCAATGACCCTGTCGCAATAACCCTGTCGCAATGTCATGTCGCAATGTACAACAAAGAAACCTATCGCAATGTTTGTCGCAATGTTGGTCGCAATCCATAAACCCTAGCCATTGCGATGGAAATCAGCCCAAATTCTGTCGCAATGTATGAACAGTTCCGAAAAATGAGTAAAAAATGATATTTTTTCTTAGAAATCCGTGATTTTAACCAATCCAAAGCACCCAAATCCCTACCACAACTATGTAGGAGATTTATATCCAGATTTAGAGCACGGAAAACACTAAAAAAAATGAATCCGAGATGATTTATGGATTAAATCTTACGAATCAAATGAAATAACAACAACCAATCACAAATCTACCCCATGGCGATTGATACCAATTGTTGTCCCTAATTTGTGATGATCAAACAAGAAATAAAGAATAAAGATAGATGAAAATAGATGAATTCTAGAGAGAGAAAGTAGAGAGAGAAAAGAGAGAGATGTGTGAAACTTAGGGAGGATTAGATTAAGAAAATGAACAACCAACACACCTCTCCTAACATGCTAGAAGAGGTATTTATAGCCTTGCCTACATGTGTCATAATGGGCTATGTGTTTGATTGGGTCGGGCTAGAATAAATGCTTAGTACCTTGAAAGAGGCCTTTTAAGCTAGCCATCAAGCCCGTAATGTAACAACTATTTTAACTTACTATTACAACGTTCTAATAAATGTTACAATATAAACCTATGACCGAACATTCTTGTTTGACTCAATATATTGAGGCTAACAGATTATAGCTTGGATTCTATGGACATAAGGTGAGTTCATAGCCTCACTTTTAAATGCTTTATAAATGATTTAAAAACCCTTGAGGGGGATATATGCTAAAACTAGAATACAAGTGCTTTTAAAACTGTATGGTATGATTATTGACACTGTGTTTACTACTGCCATTAAGTCCCTTATTAATCGTGAACCGCTAATCATTTCTTGAAAATGAGTGCTAATATCGTGAATAGTACTTGATATGTGTGTAAACACACATCTTTTCTACCACTTAATTACAATAATAACCGAGCCAAAACGTGTATTTTATGTCTTTTATGTTGGAATTATGCGTGGTTTGTGTTTTTGTTGTGATTTAGGACGAAAAGGTGAAAAGTGGAGAAAACACGGGAATCCACGGGCATTTACGGACTTTTATTGAAGAAAAAGACGAAAGACGAAGCCAAGAAGTCAAGAGTGCAAAAAGAACGGAAGTCCAAGACCAATTCTGAAGATTTATCGAAGAAAAAGTCAAAAGACGGAAGTTTATCAAAAGCCGAGGAACTGAAGTCTTATTTATCGAAGAATTAAAAGACGAGTCCAAAGAAATCCCGAGCCAAAAGTCATCCAAGTCCAAGATTAACAAAGAGATTAAGAAGGAAGGACTTAAGGGCGCAATTAAGAAGAAAGGAAGGAGGGGAGGAAGCTTCCTCTAACCATCCTCCTAATCACCTATAAATACTTCTCATTTCATTTCATTTGGGGGGGGGGGGGGGGTTGGCTAGATTGACAAACTAGTTCTTCCACCTTTATTTTATGCACCTTTAATTACTTGCACATTTAAATACATGTTATGCACCTTAATTACCTTTTAATTTCAAGTAAGTGTCTTTTTTAATTACTTGCACCTTTACTTTATCTTCTTAATCTTCTTCTACCTTTCTTTAATCTTTGATTTACACGTTTTTATCTTGTTAAGTTGTTTAAAGATTTGATTTTTATGCTTTTGATTGTTTTAAATCTCTTATTTTCATAGCTTATTTGGTTTATTTTCAAGTTTATATAGTTTTTATAAAAGTTATTTTTATATAAAAAGTTGTTTTTCTTAAAGTTTATCTTTTTCGTGTTTTAAAAGTAGTTAACTTTCAGTTTCGTAGCTTATTTTTACACGGTTTTACCTTAGGATTTAGTCTTGTGCTTATTAGAATCTTAGCTTATTTGTGTAGCTTATTTTGTGTACTTTTCCCTGTTTTCCGATCGTGACAATCGGACAAGGGTTTTACATTCCGACCATAGCTACGTAGCTTGGTCGGAAAAGGGTTTACATATTCCGATTGGTAGTGTATCTTGGTATTCCGATTGGGTTAAGGTAGTGGTATTCCGATCTGATAAGTGTGACAACAATCCGATTGGAGGACCAGTACTCATTCCGATTGAGGTGTTATTTTGGGTATTCCGATCGTGGGTAAGGTGACAGCTATCCCGATCATTGATTCCGATTAACATTCCGACCAGGTCCATCCATATTCCGATCAAGGTAAGGCAAACATTCCGATCTGAAGGTGTTGGTTATTCCGATTGGGTGAGTGACAGCATTCCGATTCGGGGCCGGCCATCATTCCGATCTGAGGTGAGCCTGATCGGAATATATTCCGATTGGGGTATTTTTCTTATGATTTGTCTTGTTTAATTTTTACGTTATCATTTTTATATACTTGTTTAATTTTAATTCTCGTCACGCTTTAATTTTTAGTCATTTAAATTAATTTACTTTTCAAAAAGCTTTTAAATATCGCACCTTTCTTTTTAATTAGATTTAGATTTAATTTCACGCTTTTTTTAATACTTGCCCTTACTTTAACGACATTTACTTTTAAGACTTTGCACATTTAAATTTAAAAACAACCAAAAATATTTGTTTCACCAAAGAACAATAGAGTCACATAGAGAACCTAGATCAATTCGATTAGACCAACACAACGAACACTTAACTTTAATTTTTATACGGGCCAAAAGCTATGTATTAAATGGCGCCGGTGCCGGCTCTTTTCGTTAAGATTGACGGTTTTCTGTGAGAGACACGTTGCTTTTTGGGATCCGTTCACTTGTGAGCGTTATTTTTCTTGCCTTAAAAATTCAAAAAATCATAAAAATTAAAAAATTGATAAAAATTCTTAAAAATTAAAATTTTCAAAAATCCAAAAAGATTTTATCTTTATTGTGTATATATATTGTCTTTGTGTTTGGTTTCTTTTTATTTTGCATTTTCAGGTGTATGCGTACTAGATCTTCCAATTATAAAGAGCCCGAGACTCAGGAAGATTTAGCTATGTCAGATGTAAACAACAATAATCCACCGCACCTCAATAATAATAATAATAACAACAATGCTCTTCCACAGCCCGATCTTCGGACCATGGAGGAACTTTGACAACCAACCATGTTTGAACGAGGAGGACCGATTGCGCCAATGCAAATCAATGCTCCTGAGTTTTCGTTGAAGCACCACATGATTCAGCAAGTGCAAACAAACCCATTCCGTGGATTGCCTGATGATGATGCCAACAAACACCTCGACAAGTTCATTACAATCACCCAAAGCATGAAGTTGGCTGGTGCCACAATGGATGAACTTCGCCTACAACTCTTTCCACATACTTTATTACATCATGCCGAGAAATGGTTTGATCGTCTCCCGAAGAATTCTATTCACACTTGGGATGACATGACTCAACGCTTTTTGTCGCGCTACTTTCCACCATCCATGGTCACGAGCCTTCGCAATCAAATCAGCGGTTTCATGCAAGACCCTGATGAATCTCTTTTTGATGCTTGGGAGAGATATAATGTCTTGATCGATAGATGTCCAAACCACAACATGCTCCCTGTAACCTTAATAGATACTTTCTACAATGGTTTGACTTTTCGAGATCGTGATATGATCAATGCAGCCGCCGGTGGCACATTCATGAAAAGGAGACCCGAGGAGTGTAGAGAGTTAATTGAAAACATTACTACTCACCACAAAAACTGGGATTCCTCTGCTTCTTCAAGGAACAACCCGAGAGTCAATGTTTCTTCCACCTCAGCAAACCCTGATATGACCGAACTCACCCGTGTGCTGACTGAAATGAGCAGAAGTATGCAACTCTTGGCTTTAAACCAACAACAACAACAAGTTATAGCTGTTGCTACTCCTTGTGAAACATGTGGCGGTCCTCACTCATACACCGATTGTCCTTCGACACAAGGAAATCCGGAAAATGTGTATGCAGCTTATGGTAATTATTCACCGGAAAATTACCAAGCTAGACAACAAGGGGATAGAAATCTGCTGAGTTACCGATCCAACAATTACCTTTCACCCGGTTTTTCTCCTCAAAACCAAAACCCCGCCAACAACTACACTAGAAGCCACCAAATCCCACCTCGTGCTTCTAACCCTTATCAACCAACCACCCAACAAAACCCACCCATTAACCCCGATGTTGAAGCCATCATGAGAACCCAAGGTGAGCAAATCAAGAATCTACAGAGTCAAATAATCAATTTGAAAGGAGATATCACGAAGCAAGGAAATGAGATAAGATCCGAGGTTCGCGATAATATTCAATCCACCTTCAGCACTCAAACGAATGAATTATAGAATATGTTGGCTAGTTTCTTGCCCTCCACTCAACCTTCTACTTCAAGTTCTCTACCTTCAAACACCGTCACTAATCCGCGAGCCAATGTGAGTGCTATTACTACTCGTAGTGGAGTCACCATTGTAGGACCAACAATCCCACCCCCACCTTCTACACCTCCTCCACCACCATTTATCCCTACTCCTCCTACACCTAGTATTAGTGCACCATTACCGTCTCCACCTCGACGTGATGAAGTTCCCACGAATGATCCTTCAACATCCCAACCTTTACCTGCACCTGCACCTTCACCACCCAAACCCAATATCCCTTATCCCTCTCGTATAGGCAAGACCAAAATGCTAACCAAGGAGGACTCCGACGTGACACGCTATGTGAAGATGATCTCTCAAATGAACTTCAACATTAGCTTTCTTGAAGCACTTGTCCACATGCCCAAATTTGTTAAAGCATTTAAGGAATTGCTGAACAAGAAGGAAAAGTTAATTGAGCTCGCCAACACACACTTAAATGAAAACTGCTCTGCAGTTATTCTTAAAGAACTTCCAGAAAAGCTTGGAGATCCCGGTCGTTTTGTGTTGCCTTGCGTGTTCAACAAAACTGAAGAATTTACTGCTCTTGCTGATCTCGGGGCTAGTATTAATTTGATGCCATTGAGTGTTTGGAAAACACTATCATTGCCCGACCTCACTCCAACAAAGATGACTCTTGAACTTGCAAATCGCACTCTCGCTTACCCCGTTGGTATAGCCAAAGACGTGTTTATTAAAGTTGGCACATTTACTTTCCCGGTCGATTTTGTCGTAATTGATTATGAAATGGACCCTCGTATTCCTTTAATACTTGGTCGGCCATTCTTGAGAACCGGACGTGCTTTAGTGGATGTGGCCGAAGGTGAGTTAATCTTAAGAGTCGGGGATGATGCACAAGTTTTCAAAATGGGGAAGCTTACAAGTACAACCTTTGCAGGTCGAGAATCAGTGAATATGATTAATGTGCTCGACGACTTTACCATCTACGATAATCCTCTATTCGACTCTTGCATCGATAATCCACTTTTTCAAGATGATGTGGATGATTCTCGCCCCACTTTGGACGCTTCTCCCATTTATGATTCTCCATCGGTCTTTGATGCTTATGATGATGATGATTCTAGCTCAGATTCGGATGATTATGATGACCTCACTTCTGAGTATCCCGAGCTGACCACGTATGATGATTTCGATGAGGCTGATACTCTTTCGAGCGATTCTTCACATGATGAAGATCCTCCGCCATCACTCGATCCTACTTTGGACGATTACTCATTTGAGGAAGATTTCTGTGAATTTCTCAACACTTACTTCCCTCATGAGAGTGATGCTCCTCCTTATGACTTTGAAGATTATCGTCTTGATCCTACTTTGGATTTGAAGCACATTCTTTCTAAGGAGAAGAAACCGGTCGACACCAATATCCGTTGCACATATGATTTGACACCTCTTTGTCCCCCTTCTAAGGACGAGGTTGTGCTTCTTTGCGGATCTTCTTCACACTCGGCTGAGCCTGAGTGCTATTTTCCCCTAAAGGAAAAGGTGTTCGACCCCGGTATTGAAATCTTTCAGCCATCTCAGTATCCACCTGATGAAATAAAAGGAAAAATCTTTGGAATTATTGAAGACATGCTTGCACCACTTCATCTCTGCTTCCACCATGCTCCATCGCTGCTTAAGGGAACCTTGTCTACTCTTCTTTGGCTTGCCTTGTTCGCCTTAAGCATCTGCTATTTGATGGACGAAAACTATGTCTTTGATCCTGGTGGATATGTTTCATGCTTCTTCCGTTGATGATCAAGGTCGAGTCAGGCTAATGACTCGGTTAACAAAAATCAAGCGCTTCTTGGGAGGCAACCCATGCATCTATCTTTTCACTTTCTTTATCATAAGTGTAGGGGAGACCCGTTGGTTTGCTATTTCCTCTCCTCACTTCTTAATCAGGGATTTGAGATTCAATGATCCACTCTTGATGATTTTTGACGACCCGTGATTCCGTGTTCTACTTTTTCTCGGTTCTATCCTAAACTCTTTTCGATTCACTATTTTATATTTTCTCAATATTGAAATAGGAATTTCTTTAGTTGTCTTTTCCTTAGCGAGATTTAAACAACGTGCACAATGTCCTAAGTGTAGGGGAGTTTACTTCCACATGCTTAAACATTGAGGACAATGTTTATATTAAGTGTAGGGGGGACTTCTATTGAAGTTAAGTGGCCTTTTCCTTGTATTTGTCCTCATTTTAACCGGAAAATCAATTTTTCGACATTTTTCAAAATTTTTGATCTATTTTGGCCTATTAGTTTTTCTTTTGTATAGTTATTTTCTTGCCCTATTAGAATAAATGTTTAATAAAGTGGTTTTTAATTTTCAAACGTTGTGAATCTTTTGACTTAACCCGATTTTACTTATCTAAGTTACTCTAGCTAGTATCCTTAACGTGTTTAAATCAAGTTTTGCTAGGCTTTTATATAGGGAGCTATAAAACGCGAAAGTCTTAACTCTCACGGGTCAAGAACAAGAACTTTTCGCAAGTTCCTATAATTGATCCTAGAGAGTCGTTTATCAAGGGAACTTTAAAATGCGATTTCTAAACTTGAAAAAGTCTAAGAATTTGCAAGATCCTATAGGCGACTCGAAAACCCAAAACTTTGATTTAATAGGCTAAGCATCCACGAGTCTCATTCCTTGAGATTTTAAACTGTGGAGAACGAGAGATGATAGAGTCAATTATAAGTCCGGTATTCTTTCGTGAATTTATGTGAGTTAATTATGAGCCTATTCTCCCATCGCTTGCTAAATAATTTATCTGCTAATAAATAAAGTTGTACGATTTGAAAAGTTACTTAGCTTCTAGCCCCAGATCGTTTAAAAGTTGCTCGGTATGGATTAGAGTTCATAGCCAAGGCATAACTTATTGAAGCGGGATGCGAAGATTGGCGAGTCCGAAAAGGCCCTAACAAGGCATGAGGGCTATATTTTGTTGCTAAAGATCCAAAAGTGATGTGAAGAATCATTTATCGAAAATCAATATGAAGGATCGAGACACACGACGAAAAGCAAATACTCCCCAAAAGTCATGGAGAAGTGTATCCGAAAAGACCCTAACAAGGTATGAGGATAAATAGATCCAAGTCATAAAAGGAGGCGGATCGTTGTATATCAAAGTCCAAAATAAAGATTGGAGAAAAATGAAGAAGTCGTGGTCCAAGTATGAATCTCTCAAAAACTTCAAGTGAAGAAATTCCATTATGAAGAGAAGACCATAATTTCATGAACGTCTCTCAAGATTTGAAGTATGAAGTCGCTGCCAAATATCGGTCCGAGAAAGGTCTCAAATCGCGAAACGAGTTATGCCAAGATATGAACTTTATGAGGTCCCGAGAAGCAGTTTTAAAAGATTTGGTCCTTTAGCTAACTATTGATTAAATCGTTCACTTTATTTTCAGACTAAATAACTATCGAAATAAGTCAAACAATGCATCCTCGTGATCATTCAAGACAAATAGTAAAATATAAGAGATACCCATAGGAATAAGGGAGTCTAAGTGAATAATTGGCCCACATGAGTTCGTGTTAGTTTACTAACTTATAATAACAATGATCTCGTTTTTAAGCTTGGTTTGGAGAAAGTGAAAACTTATTCATGACATTTCCAAAACCCAAGGTATGCTTTTTGATTTCTTTACTTTGAATGTTTATAGTTTTCTATCTCTTTAATAAAGGCCAACGTGGATTGATTATGATGAAAAATGTAAACTTGCTTTGTAACTAATGCATTGCATGAGGACATTGCAATGGTCAAGTGTAGGGGATTTGATATGTGTGTAAACACACATCTTTTCTACAACTTAATTACAATAATAACCGAGCCAAAACGTGTATTTTATGTCTTTTATGTCGGAATTATGCGTGGTTTGTGTTTTTGTTGTGATTTAGGACGAAAAGGTGAAAAATGGAGAAAACACGGGAATCCACGGGCATTTACGGACTTTTATTGAAGAAAAAGACGAAAGACGAAGTCAAGAAGTCAAGAGTGCAAAAAGAACAGAAGTCCAAGAAAAATTCTGAAGATTTATCGAAGAAAAAGTCAAAAGACGGAAGTTTATCAAAAGCCGAGGAACTCAAGTCTTATTTATCGAAGAATTAAAAGACGAGTCCAAAGAAATCCCGAGCCAAAAGTCATCCAAGTCCAAGATTAACAAAGAGATTAAGAAGGAAGGACTTAAGGGCGCAATTAAGAAGAAATGAAGGAGGGGAGGAAGCTTCCTCTAACCATCCTCCTAATCACCTATAAATACTTCTCATTTCATTTCATTTGGGAGGGTTGGCTAGATTGACAAACTAGTTCTTCCACCTTTATTTTATGCACCTTTAATTACTTGCACATTTAAATACATGTTATGCACCTTAATTACCTTTTAATTTCAAGTAAGTGTCTTTTTTAATTACTTGCACCTTTACTTTATCTTGTTAATCTTCTTCTACCTTTCTTTAATCTTTGATTTACACGTTTTTATCTTGTTAAGTTGTTTAAAGATTTGATTTTTATGCTTTTGATTGTTTTAAATCTCTTATTTTCATAGCTTATTTGGTTTATTTTCAAGTTTATATAGTTTTTATAAAAGTTATTTTTATATAAAAAGTTGTTTTTCTTAAAGTTTATCTTTTTCGTGTTTTAAAAGTAGTTAACTTTCAGTTTCGTAGCTTATTTTTACACGGTTTTACCTTAGGATTTAGTCTTGTGCTTATTAGAATCTTAGCTTATTTGTGTAGCTTATTTTGTGTACTTTTCCCTGTTTTCCGATCGTGACAATCGGACAAGGGTTTTACATTCCGACCATAGCTACGTAGCTTGGTCGGAAAAGGGTTTACATATTCCGATTGGTAGTGTATCTTGGTATTCCGATTGGGTTAAGGTAGTGGTATTCCGATCTGATAAGTGTGACAACAATCCGATTGGAGGACCAGTACTCATTCCGATTGAGGTGTTATTTTGGGTATTCCGATCGTGGGTAAGGTGACAGCTATCCCGATCATTGATTCCGATTAACATTCCGACCAGGTCCATCCATATTCCGATCAAGGTAAGGCAAACATTCCGATCTGAAGGTGTTGGTTATTCCGATTGGGTGAGTGACAGCATTCCGATTCGGGGCCGGCCATCATTCCGATCTGAGGTGAGCCTGATCGGAATATATTCCGATTGGGGTATTTTTCTTATGATTTGTCTTGTTTAATTTTTACGTTATCATTTTTATATACTTGTTTAATTTTAATTCTCGTCACGCTTTAATTTTTAGTCATTTAAATTAATTTACTTTTCAAAAAGCTTTTAAATATCGCACCTTTCTTTTTAATTAGATTTAGATTTAATTTCACGCTTTTTTTAATACTTGCCCTTACTTTAACGACATTTACTTTTAAGACTTTGCACATTTAAATTTAAAAACAACCAAAAATATTTGTTTCACCAAAGAACAATAGAGTCACATAGAGAACCTAGATCAATTCGATTAGACCAACACAACGAACACTTAACTTTAATTTTTATACGGGCCAAAAGCTATGTATTAGTACTATTTGGGATTTGACATCCCCTATCTGGGCAAGTCGCGCTTGCCAGCAGCTGAAGGTTCCTACCTTGGCTAACAGATACACTTTATTTTGCTAAACTAAGGATAGTCTAGCAGGCTTCCTTCTTATAAGGGTAGTTTGTTGGTTATTGTCTAGCAGCAGGGTCATGAGCATACTGCAGTATGATAACTATTTTATGTAGGTTTATAACAACTTAGCCCGAAGGACATACTTGTATTCAAAACTGTTATTACAAACCTATGAATTCACACAACCTTTGTGTTTACTTTAAGCATATATCTTAGATAAATGGTGACTGATAGCATGGAGCAGCACAAGGATGACATGAAGAGGCACAAGACTGAAATTATTCTAGATTTTGGAAAACTCATATTGTAAAACTCTTATTTTTCAATGAAATATAAAGAAAGCTGATTTCATCACTCTTTTGAGTTGTTTTCTATCATTATGCCTTGTGTTCTATGAAGTAATACCCCAGATCAATGTTCCGCTGCGTAAAGGTAAAATGAGGGTGTGACAGATTGGTACTCAAAGCCATGGTTAAAGAGAACAAGAATTAAAATCTTGACTATAACTACTTTTAAAATAATTTCAAGAAAGTCCTCGTGTTCCAAAGCCAGTGCTGCTACAAGAATGACTGTACTGATACTCCCCAGGATTATGTGTAAGTTTATTTGATATTATGCATAAGAGATTTCATGTTTAGATACCATGTTTATGTGTAAGTACTTCTGAGTAAGTAATAAGTTAGGATTTATTGACATCTCTAGAAATAGGTATCTCTAGCGTTCTGCAAGTGTTCCTGATAACTTCCCAAAGTATATTTCCACTCTCCCGATGAATAACCCTTATGATACTTCAAAAATACTCCCAAATACCATAAAATCGCAAAATCCGTTTTACCCTTTGATGACGACCCCTATATGCAAGTTAAACGAGCATATAATGAAGAAGTAGATTTTACACCTCGACACCAAGATTTTCCATCACCTTACCCTATTAATATACCATCACCTATATCTGAAACCCTACCTAAAAATACCTATGAACATCAACTTATAGATTTTCTATCCTATATGAAAGAATTTCCTCCCGAGCGTATTGAAGATCTTGAAGATAAAGTTGAAGGGCTTAGGAAAGGATGGAGAATTATACAACGAGATTTTGAAAAGTTAGAAGGGGATTTTGAAGAAATCAAGGCTAAGTTGTAGAAAAGACAAATGATACACGATGAAGAAATTGTTCCAGCTCGACTGAAGATTTATACTCTTGAGTAAGTCATTGAGGACATTCAAATTAGACATTGAGCCATTATATGAAGTCTTTTTGATGCCGTCAAAGAACTCATGAAGGAGAGATAAAGACATTAAACTAGAAGTTGTAAATACTTTCAACCTTATGTCTTTACTTTTATGTTAACAGAGAAGCTTGTCCTGTAAGTATAAACAAGACAAGTTGTTAATAAATAAAAGTTGTGTTTCTCATCTTTCGTTTCATATTTGTTTTTGAGAAATAAGAAACTCCTATTTCTTGGTTTTCTAATAAATGATTATGAATGAAGTTACGTCAATTTTGATAAAAGCATATACTTGATAAAGTATATATTCTTTAGAATTTCTGTTATCTTCTATGATAATGATAATTATCAAGTTGAACATAACCCGCAAGTTTGAAGAAAGAGAAAGGAAACTTCCCAAGTTTTCTAGAAATATTATATTCTCGACTTTTGTCCATCAAAATATTCTTCTATAGGATATGTTAAAGAGAAGCTTGTTCTATAAGACGAGTTTTTACATTTTTCGTCATATCCCTCCATTCCATATCATGGAAAAATTATGTTACGATTATGCATGAGTCATATCTTTATAAATCCGTGGAAAACTTTGAAATCTATTTCATAATTGGGTTTATTATCCTTAGATATAAATGATAATCAACATAGTGAGTTTCCTATAAACCCCAAAAGATATACCGTGTTCGATAAACATTTATATGTATCCATATACATATGTGACAAATGTTTTCTGATATAAGTATACCTTGGATTCTGAATTATTCTTTCCCCTCATTCTAAGCCCTAAAAAGTATTTGACGATGATATGGTTCAATCCTTCAAGTGAAAATTGTCAATAAAAAGTATTATTCGGAAGAAGACTCGATGACTAGTTAGTTTTTGATATCCAAGGAAGAAAAGATGCTATTATTATCACCCGCTGGATTAAAAAGAGCCAATTCAGTTTCCTATCGTATTTGAAATTATAAAGTAAAGCTTGCTATAAGAAGATAGCACTTCGTCACTTATCTTGGTAAATTCTTTATACTCAACCCATTGTGATAAAAGGAGTACATAAGATCGCTTGAAAAAATTTCAAATATTTTTTAGAAATATGATCGAGAAGATAAAAGAAGAACTCCGCTATCTAATGACAAAAGGAAATATCCTCGGGACATACACGACGAAATTTCAAAAGTTAGTAGAGTTAAATCCTATTCCGTAGAATGAGAAAAGCCTTTATCAGAAGATTTTATCATGGAATTATGTCATGGAATTTCATCTGAAATTCTATCAAGAAGACTCCATCAGAAGATTTTGGTAGAAAATTTATTAAGGATTTTTATCAAAGATTTTAAGGAAAGATTACCACTTCCAAAATCTAAATATATTGGAAAAAGTCATTAACATATCCCAAAGGTTGATGAACAAGGTAATAAAGCACAATCTTGTGCAAAAATCAGAAAAATCTTAAGCGTAAACTCGGTAGTGAAAGAATGTCTGAAAAATTCAAGTAAACTAGAATCCAATCTACAGTGAATATGATGGAAATTTTCTTCTGCGTAAGAAATGCACCCTACATCACACAGAAATTTGCACCATCTGGTGTCAGATTTTCAACAGAGTAGATCATTGGACTAGGATTTATAAGGGCAAGTGGCCTTATAAATTATATGCTTGGTAAGATTATTCTGTATTTGATAGGGAATAAAATACCATCTTCTACTTTTCAACATCGTTCGTCTCTAGAAAATCATATTCCTAGATATTACATACAAGACGTCTTACATATGCCAACGTAAAAAGGAAACTTAAGGGTAGAATATTTGTTTATATTCGTGTTATGTCGGAAATTTCTAATTCAATGATTTACATTCTGTTTATTTGATTGAATTAGGACGCTTCTTCAGTCAAATGAATAAATTTAAATCACCAAATTTATAATTTCTTCCTTGCATAAAGTTGAACGCATCTTTATGTTAGTAAGAATTTATAAATGGACTTAAAGAGATTCGATATAAGACAAGCATAGACCTGATAAAACTGGAATACTTGTGTTCTTAAACTGTATGCTTTTACTAAAATATGTTATTACATGGACTGCCCAAACTGTTACTTGCTACCCAAATTTCATGAGTCATTAAACACTTACGGGTGCGCTAATATGGTGAGTAGATCTATCGGGTTTAACGAATCTTGTTTGTGTTACCTGTACATGGGGTAATCGGGCATACTTTCTTAAGATCTAATTGGTAATATGTGCCTGCAGATTACTTGTCATGACAATATGCCATATACAGTCACTTCGATGAATTCCGTTAGTTTTGAGGTCATGAACTTAGTATAACAAAACATAGCTTTATGTGAACGAATAGTAACGTAGCTCAAAGTGGTAGACATGATGCCATCTGGATCATTGTCAATTATCTTATTAGATCTATATGATCAATTCCTATCTAGGAAATTGATAATATGGAAACTCTGATGAGATTATACAAGAAATAATCTGTCGACATAGAGAATCAATATCTATAATCTAAAATCGTGACGAGTGTTTCACATCTTGATCCTAAAAGTATACTCAAAATTTATGTGTACTAATGTGTTAAGTGGAAAAACTACCCAAATACTAAACTATATACTCCACGTATGTGTTATAAGTTTTGGAAAGAACACTTACCATTGAAAAAAAAAAATTCCCGTATGACAATAGTTTTCATGCTAGAATTAAAGAATACTAATTGAAGCACTCTATCAAAAGAAGTGCCATTTACGTATTTGTTGGGCTAAATTTGGAGATTTTCAACTTACGAAACCCAAAGTAGTTCATGAAACTATTTGAGAAGGTTATATGAGAATAGAGCTTCATAGTATGTTGAATAGTGGTCGTTAGGTAACTGCTAGATTCAAATGGTAAATTGGGAAGACTGTTTTGATAAAAATTTCTCACTATGAATGAGAAACTACACCATATTAAACAGTATTTATGTGAGAAGGATGTTTTCTCTATCAATTACCCAAATTGATTTTAAAAAATGCGATAATCAATTCAAGATTTTGAATTAAACAGTGACATATTGACTTGAGTTCCCAAAAGAACTCAGTAATAATCACAATTCTTTTCATATTTCGGAATCTAAGAAAGATTTATGTGATTAAATGATTGATTTGAAACTAAAATACCAACTGTAAAGTTGTTTTCTTGATATGTGAATAAAACTCTGAGATAGAATTTGAGCACGTAAGAGCTATGTTTGCCCTTGATATGCTATGTTACCTTTATAATCTCGGGACGAGATTTCTTTAAGGGGAGAGACTGTGACAATCCTCAAAATTCACATTTATGCTATAAGCTATAACTGTCTCAATATGAAAATTTGGCTAGAAATTTTTGCTTTCTGTACCTTACTTGGTAAGATGGACTGCTTCTCACAACCTGAACTGCCATTACAACATATTTCTATATGTTGTCAATAAATGTATATATCAAGTCTAAGATCTAAAAGTGATCTAATAAGTTCAATATTAATAAAAACATCTCAAATGTAACTATGATGGCCTAAATTCCCATAGAAACCCTAGAATCCCTATAAATGAGTTGTAAACTCAAGAATGGTAAGCTATGAATGGAAAACACATATAAGTAAGTCATTATGGAATATAAAAAAGTTGTAAACTATACTTTTAAGACATAATAATACTTAAGAATGGCAAGAACAAACCATACAAAGCTAAGTACAAGTAATTGTACATAATAGTCTAGATCACCACCTATAAACCCTTGGTAAACAATATTTCAAGCAATGTAACTACCTAAAATCTATGTACTATTATCAAAACAACATAATAATTAAAATCTATCAAATAAAGGAAAGTTGACTGATCATAAAATGCTAATATTCACTAATCCAAGGCTAATCACAAGTTAAGACCTAGTAACCAAGATTAGCATATAAAATCCATTTCACATTAAATTAGAGTCTAATCTTTTGCCATAAATTATAAAACTCAACTATATATCATATTAAGAATATACATTTATTTCAAGTCAAGTTACAAGTTGGTAAAGCATAAAGTACAAGTTATCAAAGCATAGGATCTTAAGCTCTTATCATTGTCCCTAGAATATGATCAACCTATACAAACCCTTAAACTAAAAATTTAGAATCCCTAGAAGTCATAAACATAATATATAAGCCCTAGAATAAGTGTCTATAAAGGTACAAACACTAATTACCCAAAATAGAATGTCATTAGGATTAATAACCTAAAAACCCTTATATTAAGAAAACTACATGGAATCATCACCTAGTTCTTTTTGGAAAAGTCTATAAATATTTATAGGACTTCATTAAGGTTATAAGATTATGTTAAGACAGTGTAAAATTACCCTAATGCACAAGGTACAAGATTTCAATGCATGGCTTGTAAATTAGGTCAAAATGAGTATTTTCACCCTTTGCACATGTTTACTTAGAATAACTTAATAAAACTAGTGTAGGGACTTCATGATAACATTGAGGACAACATAGGATGTATAAATTGAGTTTAAATCAGTAGCTAGTTGAAGGATAATCACATTTATTAAGATTAAACCCTAAATCATTAGAAACCCTAACTAGTCAAAGTTTTCTTCCCATTTTCACATCAAACATTTGTTAAACTTCAAAACAAAGACCCAAACTTCTTAATTACAATATAAATACCCTAATTAAACCATAATCCATCACTAATCACATTCCTAAACCCTTAATCACCAAAATTACAAGGTTACAAGTTACAAGCCCTAGAATTGAACCCGGTTTTACTTTTTCCCTCCAAAAACCCATTTCAAACCTTTCCCTCCCAAATTTAAACTTAGGATCAGTACTAATAGATATTTTGAGATATTTATAAGTAGGTGATGCAACTACTTGAATTTTCCACATCCTTGTTCCTATCTAATTGTTGTCGTGACTTCCTATAGACCACATACATAGACATTTTTGATCCTAGACCTCATGACTCATACTTAGACTTGCATAGATATTTCCTAGACTTCATTAGTCACCACTCCCTGGTTCTTACACGTTTTGGGGCCAAACTTGGAAGCTAAGGCTTAGAAATAGTGTAAATAAGAGCCTTTATCTTCCTTTTAGAATCATCCTTCAATTTCTTACCTAAACACACATACATTCTGTTATCATACCACCATTGAAGTACTAAGAAGTCCCTAATATTAGTAGAAAGCTTTGGAAGAAGTTATAGGAGTTCTTGAAGAGTTATGAGGAAGATATAGTCCATATACCTCATTTGGATCCATTTTGGAGCATCCTAGGTAATCACTTTGTTAGCTATGCTTTGATCTTGTTATAATACCTTATTAGATTTGTTATACTGTTAATAAGATGTTAGAAAGATAATCTAAAATAAACTAAGTCATTTCATCAATTTAAATAAAAGTTATAAGCTAAAAATGTCTTAAAACCCTAATTTTGTAATTTACATGAAAGAATAAGTAAAAACACATTTCAAAAGCTATAATTCTGGATAAATGTTTTTATTATTATTGTAATCATTTTTAGAAACTTTGTTTTAATATCCTAGATCATTTGGTCCATTTTTGAGGTTGTTATATGATTTTTACAAGTATAGGGACTAAAACTGTCATTTTTGAAACTATTTAACATTTTGGGCCAAAAGTGTTATTTTATGAAATTTAAATCTTTAATAATAAATGTTTTAAATTTTGAGGTCCTAAGGTAAAATATTGAAGGTTTAAAATGCAAATACCTAAACTATACACTTTAAGGGGTTAAAAGTGTAATTATATCAAAGTGTAACCAAAAGGAATATTTTTGCCAACTTTGAAACTAAAGAATATTAATCATGAATATGAGAAAGTAATGAAAGTACCATGTTAGTAGGGAGCTTTGTACAAAGATGTTCCATCTCGATATTACTTTCTGAGTGAGTGGTTGGGTTTACGATTTAAAGTGCCCTCGCTCCTCAAACGTTTATAGAATGGCTTTTAAGTATGATGGACCGAACAATGGTGCTAGAATTACCACCAAATAATAATGAAAGAATATATAACCAACACTTAAGAATATTGAACCAAAAATCAAAGACTTGATACTATACACAATGTATTAATCCAGGTTTGTGTGAGATCAAGCTGTTGTTTATGAGACCAAGCTGTGGTTTGCATGATCAAGCTGTTTCTCTGTGAATGAAATATATCTGATTATAGCTTGAATTCTATGGACATAAGTTCATAGCCTCACTTTTAAATGCTTTATAAATGATTTAAAAACCCGCGAGGGGGATATATGCTAAAACTGGAATACAAGTGCTTTTAAAACTATATAGTATGATTATTGACACTATGTTTACTACTGCCATTAAGTCCATTTTTAATCATGAACCGCTAATCATTTCTTGAAAATGAGTGCTAATATCATGAATAGTACTATTTGGGGTTTGAGATCCCCTATCTGGGCAAGTCGCGCTTGCCAACAGTTGAAGGTTCCTACCTTGGCTAACATATACACTTTATTTTGCTAAACTAGGGATAGTGTGGCAGGCTTCCTTCTTGTAAGGGCAGTTTGTTGGTTATTGTCTAGCAGCGGGGTCATGAGCATAGTGCAGTATGATAACTATTTTATGTGGGTGTATAACAACATATCCCGGATGACATACTTGTATTCAAAACTGTTATTACAAACCTATGAATTCACTCAACCTTTGTGTTGACTTTAAGCATATATCTCAGATAAATGGTGACTGATAGCATGGAGAAGCACAAGGATAGCATGAAGAGGCACAAGACTGAAACTATTCTAGATTTTAGGAACCTCATATTGTAAAACTCTGATTTTTCAATGAAATATAAAGAAAGTTGATTTCATCACTCTTTTGAGTTGTTTTATATCATTATGACTTGTGTTCTATGAAGTAATACCCCAGATCAATATTCTGCTGCGTAAAGGTAAAATGGGGGTGTTACATCATACACTACTATTGAGGTGAGTTCATGGCCCCATACTTTTACTTTAACTGTTTTTAAACAACAACTGGGGAGAAAACATGCAACATATTTTTATAGGACGCAACTGAACTGTTACCCTTGATTACATTTGCCTATTGTGTGCCCCTTGACCCGTGGGACTATAATTGTTAATTGTGTAGCGCGAATGTTATAAATAGATCTATTTAGGACTAATCATCCCCATCTGGGTGAGCAGCGCTCACTGTGACCAGGCCAGGACAACAGATGTATACCATATCGGATTAATTATGCATAGACTTGTACTCATAGACATCGAGCTTCAATTACAGGCAATATGAACTACTTTATAGTATATGGCTTTGTGCAATACTACTTTTGTGATTTTTGCGATCCTAAACTATTATTTACTAAACCTGTGAATTCACCAACTTTGTGTTGACCCATTCAAGCATGTTTTTCTCAGGAAACTGAAGTAGGTACTTATGTGCACATGGATTCTCGCATCATGTAGGGAGCATAATAACACTCATCGGGGCAGGGTTT